>BTHU01000022.1:8813514-9118514 GCA_036184795.1 Tokudaia tokunoshimensis
GTGTCCACCTGTAAGCAACCCTAACAAAACTCACTAGGTCATTAGAAGGAAACGCGGGATGAAGGTAGATAGGTGACTCTTAGGAGAAGAGGGGAGTGCGTGATGAAGGGAGGGCGTGTCCTAAGTACATCATACAGGAAACACGCTACTGTTCATAATTAGTATGTGATGATGTTACTTCCGCCTTAATAAAAACACAATACAGTGTTTCTTCAAACGCTATGAGCATTTAAACCCAGAGTACTGAGCCACACCATGAGGAGACTGTAGCTGTTGAGACAAATCTGAATTTCTACAAAGGCATTCATACAGAGTCTCAGTACAAGACACACATCACTTAACAATGGGTAATCCCCAGGTATGTACCCTTAGCTGATTTCCTCACTGTATGAACATCAGAGTGTATTTATACAAAAATAGCTGTGACATTGCTAAACGAGGTAATCTTAAGAGATGATGTGTCTTCAGTCCATTGGTAATTTCAGCATCATCACACAAGGTATGAGTGTATTTGGTATATAAAAGTTACGTACTTAAACATTTATTAGAAGAAATGTGAATCCAAATGTTTGTCAAACACAATAATTTGATGATTTTTTTTAAAAAAAAAGGACATTTCTTTAAAGATTTCATGTGTATGAGTGTTTACCTGAGTGTCTGTATGTACCATGTGTCCACTTGGTACCCAAGGAAGTCAGAAGAGGGTGTCAGATCTCCTGGAACTGGAATTACAGATGGTTGTAAGCCTCCGTGTGGGTAGTGAGAACCAAACCCAGGTCCTTTGCAAGGGCAATAAGTGCTCTTAGCCAATGAGACATCTCTCCAGCCTCAATAATTTATTGTTTTAATTATGGGCTGTGTTACAAGTTTCATGTAATCCTTGGGCCATTTAAAATAGGCACCTTTTAATAAACCATTTCATAGATGAGTAAGCTGTAGGTTAGGAAAATGTTAACCTTTTGGTGAAAATGTAAGCGAAGCTTTGAACTAGTCATGTCAATCAGAAGTCCATAGACAAGCATCCCCCTCACTTTCTGTGGTGGTTTGAATATGCTTGGCCCAGGGAGTAGCACTCTTTGGAGGTGTGGAGTGGGTGTGGCCCTAATGGGGTGGGTGTGGCCGTGTTGGAGTGGGTGTGTCACTGTGGGTGTGGCCTTTAAAACCCTCATCCTAGATGCCTGGAAGCCAGTCTTCTCCTAGCAGCCTTCAGATGAAGATGTAGAACTCTCAGCTCCTCCTGCATCATGCTTGCCTGGATGCTGGCTGCCGTGCTCCTGCCTTGATGATACTGGATTGAGCCTCTGAACCTGTAAGCCAGCCCCAATTAAATGTTCTTATAAGAGTTGCCTTCATCATAGTCTGTTAACAGCAGTAAAAGACTAAGACATTCTCCTTGAACCATGGGAACTGTCGGGATGGTTTCCTGAATTCCAGGTCCAGATTGGTGCCATGGTCCACATTAGCTACCGGATTTCCATCATTTACCTTTATCTTTGTGATCCTCTGTCTTCCTAAGGAAGATTGAGACGTGGCTCGGCCATGGAGCTCTGCTCAGAGCAGAGGGTGAGGATCTGGCAAGGGTATGGGAGGCTTTGATGGACAGGCAGAGGGAAACATGTGTTCTAAGAATGCAGAGTGGAGTGAGGAGGACAGAAATCAACCTCTCTGATCCACTGCCACCGCCTGTCGCTCGAGGACAAACACCATCCACTATGATTTCCATGAGGTTACTCCCCAGAGGACTCCTGAACAAACAGATCAGATCTCAGGGGAGCAAGGCTGGGAGGCGGTCAGAGCTTCAATGAGCAGAGCCCAGGAGAACGTGGTTAGGTCTCTGGAGAATCAGCATCAGAAGGAGCTAATGTAGTTCTCATGGGCCCTGACTCACTTATTTGAGTGTTATAAAGAACGTCTTAGGGGCTGGAGAGATGGCTCAGCAGTTAAGAGCACTGACTGCTCTTCCAGAGGTCCTGAGTTCAAATCCCAGCAACCACATGGTGGCTCACATCCATTCACAATGAGATTTGACTCCCTCTTATAGACTGTCTGAACACAGCTACAGTGTACTTGCATATAATAAATAAATAAATCTTTTAGAAAGAAAGAAAGAAGAAAGAAAGAAAGAAAGAAGAAAGAAAGAAAGAAAGAAAGAAAGCAAGCAAGCATGAGTGTCCCCCCCACCGTGTACCCAGTCCTCTGGCATCTGATTTGCAGTGTGATCATCATTGCACGAGCTTCTGAACATTTCCACTACTGTGACAGCCTCCCCAGACACAAATACTGCTAGTGGACCTCTAGAATTGTTAGTCAAATAACCTCTCAGTGTGTGTGTGTGTGTGTGTGTGTGTGTATGTGTGTGCGTGTCTGTTTGTGTGTGTATGCATGTGTTCATGTGTGTGTGTTTGTGTGTTTGTGTGTATGTGTGTGTGTTTATGTGTGTGTATGTGTGTGTGCATGTGTGTGTGCATGTGTTTGCATGTGTGTGTGTTTGTGTGCGTGTTTGTGTGTTTATGTGTGTGTTTTTGTGTGTGCATGTGTTTGTGTGTGTCTATGTTTGTGTGTGTGTTTGTGTATATGTGTGTGCATATGTTTGTGTGTGTGTGCATGTGTTTGTGTGTGTGTTTGTGTGTATGTGGGTGTGCATGTGTTTGTGTGTGTTTGTGTTTATGTATTTGTGTGTGTGCATGTGTGTTTGTGTGTGTGTTTGTGTGTTTGTGTGTATGTTTGTGTGTTTATATGTGTGTGCTTGTGTGTGTGTTTGTGTGTTTATATGTGTGTATTTGTGTGTGTGTCTGTGTTTGTGTGTGTGTGTGTGTTTGTGTGTGGTGTGTGTGTGTGTCTGTGTGTGTACCCAGTCTTAGATGTTTTATTATAGCAACAGAAAGTTAACTATGATTGTCCTGCTTCACTTAACAGGAGGTCTGAAATCCCAGTCCTATGAGTCCGTTGTGTAGACTTGCATTTGTTGAATAAGAAGTCCAACAAGCTGCGTACGTCCCTACCCAGCAGGGAAGTGTCCTTCTGAGGCAGCAGGTCTTCACTCGCAGGGACTGGGCCTGGGCTGCCCTGGAGACAGAGGAGACTGGGATGGGGTACCCCACTAGGCTTTGGGTACCTAAGGCTCAGAACAGAAGTAACCCAGCTGTTGGGAGACAAGAGCCCAGCACCCCGCTAATTGTCCCCCTTTTCGGTGTTCAGTTAACTCAGAAGAAACCAATCTTTGTGCCTTTTCATGGTTAGAATTCTACATGGAACTGAAACCTCAAAGCCACCACCGAGCCAGTCTTTGTTGGGTTCCTAGGCAATCCAGAGGCCACATCTCAGCACCGAGCGCTGAGACAGAAAGCGCTCGGCCATTCAAAGGGGAGCTGACAGAACGAGAGCCTTGTTCTCCCAGGTCCTGGAGTCCTGGCGATTTCAGGCTCGCTTTGAATCTCCGGAAGAAACGTTGTACGAACACACACACACACACACACACACACACACACACACACACACACACCCTTCCTCCTCTACACCAAGGCACTGCTCCTGTGGGCTCAGGAGCTGCTGATGGAAGAATTTCATGAATGACTGAGCAGTCGCTGTTGTCCTTTTAGGAGAAACAGCTTGGCTTTTGGACCATCAAGCTCCGGATTTTTCTTTAAAAGATAAACACATTTACACATGTGGGTACGCACACCCACATGCATGCACGCACATACACACAAATTAATAGATAATATTAATTATCTATTAATTATATATAATCAGAGTGGCTAAGAAGACACATGATGTCAACCTCTGACACCTATGTGCACACACACACACACAAACATATATACACATGTGCACCCAGAGAAAAGAAGCAGAAATTAAATGCTCATCTCTGGGACATGTCTCTTCCCTGGAGACATGAGAACTCCCTCTGAGGACCAGAGACAGGTAGTGGTTCAACAATTTGCTCTGTTAGCGATGAAACCCATTCATTGATGAGCCAAATCTGTAACCATGAGCCTCCATTTCACTCTCTCCTCACCCAGGACTCATTGGTTGCTGCCTTGGAAACCTCAGGAGTCCTCTGAATTTTTATTTATCAACTTGGTTCTCTGTCTTGCAGCTACAATGGAAAGTATTGTCCCCAAATTAGCAACCTTTTAGGTAGCTGCTGAACTAGACCACTGCGCCCACATGTTTTTAACCTGTCTTTGGCTCAACTTTCTCCCTTACTCTGGAGGGGGCAATATGTGGGTTTATCTTCCCTGCCACACAAATTATGATGTCCCCAGTGTGGGGATGAGCAGATATCCCCAGTGTAGGGATGGTAGGTACCTTGGTCAGAGTTTACTTATTCTAGTTGTTTTAAGTAGTGAACATCTAGGAAGTGTTGGGAGGGTACACTAAAGGCCTTTTACTCATCCTTGGTGACAAGTTGGCAGAAACTCTACAGATGGCCACACTTAGTCAAAAGTGTTTACATATATAATCTAACCCAGAAACCCTGCCTCTACCATGATATATGTACAGATATAACATGATATTTGACTAGTCACTGTTAAGTTGCAATAACAACAGGCAGATGGCTCCTAACAGAGTGACCTCATCCCATGGGAAATTATCCAGCCACTAAAACATGAGGCTATCAAGACCTGGACAGAGGCTCCAGTCATGTGGGTAAGGTGCAGAACTGTCTGTGGGTGCGGAGGAGCAGAATCCTGGGAGGAGAAAAATGAATAGATTCCTTAGGTCAATAAAGACAAAAGTCAGAGCTATTTGGGGGTGAGCCCTTCCGGTGTCTGGGTGACAATTACCACATCTTGTGAGCCAATTTTTTTTTAAGTTATTGGTAGCTTGAGATCAGCCACAACAAAAGAGTTTGCTCCATGGAAATCTAGAAACATGGCAAGTTGGGGAAGCTGCTTTGGCCCGAGAGCCCAGATGTACACGTGTACAAGCACAGCTCAGGAAAAGCATGAGAAAACTTAAGCCAAACAGGAGGCTGCAGAGGTGGCTCAGTGGTTAAGAGCACCGACTGCTCTTCCAGAGGTCCTGAGTTCAAATCCCAGCAAGCACATGGTGGCTCACAACCATCTGTAATGAGATCCAATGCCTTCTTCTGGTGTGTCTGAAGAGAAGGAGAGTGTTCTCACATAAATAAAATAAATAAATCGAAAATAGAAAAAGAAAAGAAAGCCACACAGGATAATTTAGTGACCATGGGAGCAAGAGCAGGGTATGACCACTAAGATAGAACCACACAACCAAAACTGAGGAAGATGACCCAGGTGGTGCAGGGAAGGAAACGCCCTTGGAGGAGCCTAGAAGATCGTGAGTGGATCCCAGACATTGGATTTTTGCTTTTAATTGTGACTGTGCCCTGATATTTTTCCCTCTTGAAGTAAGTAGGCATTTTAGTGGAGCCCACAGTTAAGAGACTTTGAATTTTTAAAAGACTTTGAATTTTTAAAGATACTGGACCTTTTAAAGGATTGAACTTTTAATATGTAAAGATTGTGGAACTTTTAAAGTTATTTAGATCTTGGGGATGAACAAGAAGGTAAGAGTTGAGGCTTAATAGTGATGTGTTTGTGTGTCAAGTTGACAAGGGTCAATTGTATTGGCTGGTTTTGTGTGTCAACTTGACACAAACTGGAGTTATCACAGAGAAAGGAGCTTCAGGTGAGGAAATGCCTCCATGAGATCCAGCTGTAAGGAATTTTCTCAATTAGTGAGCAAGGGTGGGAGGGCCCATTATGGGTGGAGCCATCCCTGGGCTGGTAGTCTTGGGTTCTATAAGAGAGCAGGCTGAGCAAGCCAGGGGAAGCAAACCAGTAAGGAACATCCCTCCATGGCCTCTGCATCAGCTCCTGCTTCCTGACCTGCTTGAGTTCCAGTCCTGACTTCCTTTAGTGATGAACAGCAGTGTGGAAGTGTAAGCCAAATAAACCCTTTCCTCCCCAACTTGCTTCTTGGTCATGATGTTTGTGCAGGAATAGAAACCCTGACTAAGACAAATTGGTCCATCCCTGTTCTTCCTCCCTATGTGCAGACACATTGTGAGTTGAGGTGACGTGCAAATGCTTAGGAATAGAATTCTACTGTGGATCTCAGACTCTAGGGACTGCAGAACATAGATGTGTTCAATTCTGTCAGCAAAATAAATAAATTACCTTCAACACGCCAGGTGTACAGGGCATACTGTCCTTACCATACAAGTTCCCTCTCTAAGGCTGGAACTCTGAGCCACATATGGGCCTCCAAAGTTACTCAGCCCCTCCTGACCCACAGAAGCAAAGATCCAGGAGGAAAAACCAGAGCTGAGCTAAAAAGGGATGTCAATTTCCTTTTCTTCTTTAAAAAAAAAAACTAAATCGAAGGTCTGGAGAGATGACGGCTCAGTGGTTACGAGCACTGGCTCCTCCCAATCTGTGTTCATATGGCAGCTCACAACCATCTGTAGCTCCAGTTCCAAAGGATCAACGCCCTCTTCTGGCCTCCATGGGCACTGCACACATGTGGCGCACAAACACTGAGACATTTGTAAATTTAAAAAAAAAGAAAAAGAAAAACCCGATAAGTTGAATATGGGATATATACACTTAATTTTAAAAATTAAAATTAAAAGCATAAGATCTAATCCCAGAGTCAAAAGACTAAGCGGGAAGTAAAATTTAAAAAGGGGTTCGAGGAGGGGGGGACAAAAATAACCATAAGATACTGTGATCGCACTGTGAGATAAACGACTCCCTCTCACCTGTCCCTTCCCCTCTTCCTCATCCTGCCATCTGTTTCTTGGGCATATCTCAGCTCCCTAGGGCACAGACAAGCAAGCCTGGCACCCAGGTTATAGCCTTTCTTCTTCTGACACAATGTGGCACGCTGTGTAGAATGGTCTACAGCTTGGTTTTTCCCTCTCCAGACCCCTCACCTTTCTGTATCAGAAGCTCAACAACGCAATGCACTCTTTGTTGTTGTTGCGACCACAGGCTTTTCTGCGGATTAGCACCCTCTGTTCCACCACTCCTCTCCCCTGCATCCCACATTCTGTAGGGAATAGCTTGCACTTCCGCCATTTCTGTTAATTTCGAGTTCAAATCAACCCACACCCCACACTTAGGCTTCCAGGGAGAGTGGTAGGATGTAGCCCAGACTTCCAAAGCACCTTGCACCACCACGCCAGGCAGAACCATCCATCTTTCCGAAGACTCCTCCTGCAATGCGCCACCCCTCAGTGTACTCATTGCTCCTCAACTTAGCCCCTAAGTGCCTTGGGATAGGTACACTGTGTGGGTGTCCCATTCTTTCCCCAAGTCAAGCAACAAGCATACTACTCTATTTAACCAACAGGTGGCGCTGCTTCCCACCTCTGCTCAGCTAAGAACGCAAGCCCTCATTGAGAGCCAGTTCTTCTGAGAAAGAAACACCGGAGGGTGGGGTGTGGCTGGCCCTAAAGACGTTCGCAATGCTTTCTAAATGCTCCTCCCAATAGCCTAATGCACAACTACAAATTTCCCTCTGTCCTTTAAAGCAGTGTCTTACTTGTTTTCTTGTGGCATTAATGTGAGGGCTAAGTGATATTTCTCATGCACTGGGCACCAGCAAAGTGCTCAATGGTAAGCAGTTACTGTTTGCAACGTGTGTGTGTGTGTGTGTGTGTGTGTGTGTGTGTACTCCAAAATAGACACAAGTCTTCTGCAGCGTGTTACCCATGGCAACCCCATCCCTGCCCAGAGTCCGTGTTTTCTGGGGGCTTACCTGAAGGTTCTCTATGCCCAGCTCACTCTCTTCTTTCAAAAGTTCCACAGCGTCAGTATGTCAGCTTTCTCTCCTGCTACCCCCCACTACAGGAGATCTCTACCAGTCCTGCTCGTACTGGCCTCTGTTTATTTAGCAATCCCTTCCTCCTGCTATCTGTATGTGGCCCACCCTAGGGAGTGCTCTATAAATGCTTAGGGGTGCTGCTTGGGGACTACACTGGTAACTTTCCACACGAGCTCTGCTTCCCCAAAAGACTGCCAGACACATGAGGATACAAATACCTCTCCCACCCAGCCCTCGGCTTCCCCAGTGCCAGGGCTCAGCGGCACTTGTGGAAATGCCCATATGCTCTGGGCACAGCCAACTCAGAAGCACACAGCTTTATGCCAGGAGAATGGAGACATGTGCACAGGTCTGCTGCCTTCTTCAGCCAGGGTTTCCTTGAAACCCAGAAAGCTGGATATACAACAAAAGGCTGCCTCTTTAATGTTTAAAATACATGCAAATCGGTATCTAATTCTGATCAGCCCTTAAGTGGAAATGCTGTGGCGGACATGGGAGAGATGGGTTAATAGGTATGGTGTGCTGATTACTTTGGGGGTGGTTTCATTTTCTTTCTTGGACACCTGTAGAAGAAACAACATTTTAAGAATTGCTTCTATCAGATTGACCTGTAGGCAAGTCTGTATGGGATTTTTCTTGATGGATGAAGAGCTGGATAGGGGTGGCGTCACTGAGAGAAACTGCCTTAAGAAACCAAAAGAGGTAAAAGATCTATTTGATGTAGAGGGCTCAGCCCACTGTGGGTGGCACCAACCCCTAGGCTAAGCAAAAAAAAGCTGAATGAGCTCGCTAGGGGTAGCAAGCCAACAAGCACTGTTCCTCCAAGGCCTCTGCTTCAGCTCCTGCCTCCAGGCTCCTCCCCTGAGTTCCTACCCTGACTTCTGTAGGTGATAGGTTGTGACCTGGGAACTGGAAGACAGAATTAACCCTTTCTTTCCCCTCCCCCCCAAGTTACTTTTGGTTGGGGTTTATCACAGCAGCAAAGAAGCAAACGAGGACCATAAGCCAAGCAAGGGGCTGTGCCCTGTGGAATTGTCACTGGAGAGGCAGATGGGAAGCAAGTGGAGGGATACGTGTGGAAAGTGCTAACAGATGACAGCTGAGGGAAAGGTTATGTGCCAGAGTGACTGTAGGCAGTAGGATGGCATTGTCCTAGATCGCTGAGAGCCCCTTCGTAGTCGGACAGGGCAGTCTGGGTAGGAGGATGGGCGAGCACAAGGCTCTGAGAAGTGGCAAAAGCAATCGTGGAGGTCAGCACACATGTGGAAGACGGGAGAGCGGGAGAGGCTGGGGTGCTCCAGGCTTTTTGAACACGGTTGAAACAGATGAACACAGGGGTGGTTCATCCTAAGTACATGGGACGTTTTCTAAGGGATTTAAGACGGGGAGTTAAGACACCATTCACCCTAGCTAAAGAATGAATGGACAGACAGGTGGATGCCTGCCCATTGACGAATATTCAACAAATACTACCGAACCTCTTGGTCATGCTGAGTTCTGCAAGGACATGGGGACCAGAAGCCCAGACATCCCACACACTTCAGGATCCCAGACAATGTCCCCTCTTCCTGCTTTAACTCTCTGGACCACTTAGACCCTCTCTCATTGTGTGAACAGGAGACAAGATTAGATAGGAGAGGGTCTAAATGTCACACAAACAGCTAATTCCTCCAGCCTGGGGAAGGCAGTACTGAACCAATAAACGTGGGGCTTTCCCCACCCCCTTCCTCCCACCCCTACCTCCGTTTGAGACCGAAGGTGAGAAGGATTCTGTGGTCATTTGAATAAGAATGGCCCCCGTAGGTTCATATATTTGAATGCTTGGGGAGTGGCACTATTCGAAAGGATTAGAAAGTATGGCCTTGTTGGAGGAAGTGGAAGGGGCTTTAAATTTTCAAAAGTCTAAGCCAGGCTCAGTGACTTTCTCTTCCTGCCACCTTCAGATTCAGATGTGCAAATCTCAGCTACTGTGTCTGCCTGGACATCCCCACGCTTCCCACCATGATGATAACGGACTAAACCTCTGGAACTGTAAGCAAGTCCCAATTAAATGCTTTCTTTTATAAGAGTGGCCGCGGCCACGGTGTCCCTTCACAGCAATAGAATGGTTGAGCCAGACAGACTGTCTCAATGAGAAGCGGGACCTGGATCCCTCAGTTCTCACCAGGAAAGCAAGACCTTGAGCCAGATAATCCTGCTTCTACCCCAGCTCTACTATTGACTGGTCCTGCATCCCTGAACGTGTGGTTTAACCATCTCGATCCTCTCTCTTCATGTTTAGAAGATGGGTAAAGAAAGGGCTGAAGACACGGCTCCACTCTTAAAGAGAGTCGGTGTTCAGTTCCCAGCACCCATGTCAGGGCGTTCACAACCACCTGTAACTCCAGTCTAGGGCATCCAGCGCCCTCTTCTGGCCTACTCTGGTATCTGTAGCTGTGAGCACATGGTCCACATGGACTGCTGCTATGAAACATCATGACCAAAAACCAAGTTGTGGAGGAAAGGGTTTATTCGACTGACACTTCCACGTTGTAGTCCATCACTGAAGGAAGTCAGGACAGGAACTCACACAGGGCAGGAACCTGGAGACAGAAGCTGATGCAGAGACCATGGAGGGATGCTGCTTACTGGTTTGCTCCCCATGGCTTGCTCAGCCTGCTTTCTTATAGAACCCAGGACCACGTCCCAAGGATGGACCCACCCGCAATAAGCTGGAGTCTCCCTCACCAATCACTAATTAAGAAAAGGCCCCACAGCCAGATCTCGGGAAGACAGTTTCTCAATTAAGGTTCCCTCCTTTCAGATAACTCCAGCTTGGATCAAGTTGACTTAAAACTAGTCAGCACAGGAACACACGTGCACATAACTAAAAGTGAATCTTAAATGGCAGACAAAAAGATAGAATTCCCAAGATTGTGTATAAGGGCATAGTTCCCTCAGAAATGGCTGCTCAGGGTTGGCACTCCTGTCAGTATGGGAGATGATGATGGGGGTGGTGGTGGTGATGATGATGATGATGATGGTGGTGGTGGTGACTAAGATAACGGACAATGACAACGGCGCAGAGTCGAGAGCAGGGACTGACAGTGAGTATCCTGGACCAGTGCTCATGCAGGTGGGCATGTGAAACAAACAAGCAATCAAGTAGCCCAGGCTGACTTAGAAAGATTTCCATTTTTCTAAACGTATTTTCGCCCGGTCTTCACGTCAGCAGAAAAGCTGTGTTCCCCACTGGGTTCCCACCACCCTCCCCCACCTCACTCCAGATGCAAGAGAGTCACCTCCCGGGTCTCACACCAGGACACTTGCTGACTGGGTGGGAACAGGTGTTGGGGTAAGAAGCTTGTGGCTTTGAGCTGTGCGGAGCTGGGTGTTATCACCAAGGCAACTCCTCCCCCCTCCCGCCCTCAGAGTTCCCAGAGGAGGCTGATGGTGTCGAGGGGAGTATCATGTGCCCACACCTTGGCACAGCTTGATGATGACTGACCTATGACCTTTGCTGTGATCTGAGGAGGTGAGAGAGTCACCAGGACCTTCCCTCTGTGCCAGCTCAGCTCCCAGCAGGGGAAATCAGAGACTCCTTCACCTCCGTTCCCACCCCACCCTCTCTATCTCCTCAAGTTACACCACCTCAGAGTGTGGGCATAAATATCCACCCAGCAAGCCTTCTTCAGGAGGGGCTGAGCACCCAGCAGAGTGCCTGAGGTTGTGATGCCAATCTGTGGGTACTCTCAGGTTACAGGGAGTGAGGGGGGGTAATCCCCGAGAAGTGGAACGGCTTAGACCTCCCCCCATTCCCTCCTCCTCCCAAGGAGGGAAGGGCTGTGTGGGCACATACATCCACACATGAACCCCACTCATGCATGGACACCAGAGCCAGGGGCTGAAGGCACAAGAGGGAGAGGAACTGGTCTCATCCATTGTCGATAGGAATGTGCCTTCTTTGCTTAATTAATAGTTTCCTTTAGAGGGAATTCAGGTTCCATCCCACAGATCAGGTCTCCCCACCACTGGCTGTCCTTGTTACTCTTAATACAGGTCTTGTTTGAGGTCCTGGGGCTTCTCTACTGTATCTACAAACTCTGTGTGTGTGTGTGTGTGTGTGTGCATGTGTATGTGTATATGTGCTTATGTGTGTGTATCTGTGTGTATGTGCATGTGTGTATGTATGTGTGTGTATCTGGGTATGTGCATGTGTGTATGTATGTGTGTGTATCTGTGTATGTGCATGTGTGTATGTATGTGTGTATGTGTGTGCGTGTGTGTGTGTATGTATGTGTATGTGTGTATCTGTGTGTATCTGCGTGTATGTATGTGTGTGTGCATGTATGTGTATGTGTGTGTATGTGTGCATGTGTGAGTATGTGTATGTGTGCATGTGGGTATGTATGTGTGTGTATCTGTGTATGTGCGTGTATGTGCGTGTGTGTATGTGTGTGTATCTGTGTATGTGCATGTGTGTGTATCTGTGTGTGTATGTGTATGTGTGTGTATCTGTGTGTATGTATGTGTGTGTGCGTGTGTGTATGTGTATGTATGTGTATGTGTGCGTGTGTGTGCATGTGTGTGTATGTGTGCATGTGTGAGTATGTGCATGTGTGCATGTGCATGTGTGTGTTCAATTTGTCCCATGGTGGTACAGTAAGGTGCACGTAGACCGATAGTGAATAACGTGCTTTTCTGTTTGTCTACAACATTGCTAAAATTCTTTCTCCTTCCACGGTCTTAACAAACTGAGGAAGAAATCTACTGAAATACAATCTGAAGAGCCAAAGACTCTCCTGGGCTTCCTTAGGAAGCATAGGTGATAGGTCGTGTGCAGGGGTGTAGAAGGTGCTGGTGCTCTCGGGTCGCGTACAGGGGTGTAGAAGGTGCGGTGCTCCCCCTTCCGAGAAGAAGGCTCTGTCCAGCAGGAATGATGGTTTTCCTGTATCTCAGGGATGGTGTCCTCCCCCTAGCCTTCCCATGCCTATACACCCTAGCCTTTCCCCAAAGCCATGCGTAATTAAAGCAGAGTTGCCTAGGGGCAGGTGGGTGGGGGTGACTGGCCCCTTGGGTGAGGCTCTCGTGGCCTCCCCTCTAATGAGGGGGTGTGAGAGTCAACAAGACCACCTGGGATAGCCCTTTTTTAAGAGAGGTGCAGCTGAAATCTCCAGGATGCTCCAGTCACCCACCCCACCGCACGGGGCACTTTCAGGTGGCTCCCCCGCGGTGCCCAAGGTGCCTTCCTTCACACTACCTAAGGGCTTTCCTGGATCTTTCTTGCGACTTCCCCTTCTCTCCAGCTCCCACCTGCCCGGGGCCCAGACTGCCTGTCACACGGTCCCTGCTTCTCCTTTACTATCCAGCAAACTCTGTCTACCGTGGCCCCAATTAGCATCAGGGACACAGTGAAGAGAATTCTAAGCATCGTTGCTAAGTGAGCCCTTGGTCCCTGAGGCAGGGGCAGTGGCCACCCTACTCAGCCGATGAAGATTGCTCATGTCCCTCCCCCACTCCCAGCGCAACTCTGTGATCTGGTGCTGTGGAACTGCACCCACTCGTGAGGCTCCAGGGTCAGGCAATACTCCGCTCCTCTAGGACTGTGTCCTCCCCCGCATCGGGCAGTCCTCCCTCCAACCCCTTCCCCCACCTCCCCTTCAGATGCAAAGCGGACATATGGCTTCTCTCCATCCTTGGGGGAGGTTCTGTCTAAAGTCGTCCCGAAGATTCAGATTGTATGACAAATCACGTTCTAGACTATCGTGGCGAGAAAGCAGCCAGGCACTTGCATCATTACCCCCGGACAACAGCTTCATTAGGCTGAAAGGGAAGTTTGCCCCAGTGCAAGCGCCGCCACTGACCTGGGCCCCTCTCTTCTCCATTGTCTGGGGGCGCCACAGCTCGCGTCTTCATACCATATGGTCTATGTGAGCACCCCACACTGCCTTCCTGGAGAAACAGGCACACTGAGGGACACTAGGGTAGCCAGCGGCCTGGCTCCTGAGTCCGGGGGCGAGCCTGCCACGGAGTGGGGTAGAACTGGGTGAGAAGATGGGCACCAGGGGTCTCAGGCAGGCCTGAGTGCACGTCTACTGCATCTGGAAGCTCCTCTGAGGTCCCTGGACTCTAGGCATTCCCCATCCCCACCCCCACCCCGTCCCATCCTCCACCCCAAAAACAACAACAAAAGTCGGTTAAACAGAACTGACAAAACCTGAAAACCAAGGTATCCCTTTGGGAATATTCAGGAGTCTGGGTTAAGGGGAATTGTGGGAGCAAGACCCGGAGACCTGCTTTTGTTCCTAGGTCCTCCACCGTCTCTGGGAACCTTTGCTCCAGGCAGCCTCTAGGACCCGATTTCCCCAAAACGAAGGAATCTTATGCAGCCCTGCACAGAGAGCCCGGAGCCATCAGAGGGCACCCTCGAGGGACAAACGCTGGGATCCAGAAATCCGCCTACAGGGGCCTCTCTGACGTTTCTTTACAAGTAAGGAAGAAAGCCGCCCGGTACTGGTGCGCTGCCTGGCAGGGCCCGCCAGCCAGGCGGATTAAGGCCAGGATTAACATTTTAAACTCCGCCAGGCTCCCCGACTCAAAGATCTCGCTCGCTAATCGTATTACTATCCCTCGGATTATTGCCTTACTCTTGGCAGAACAGACTCTAAAATCAAATTGATTAAAGTCCCCTCCTGTTTTCTCTTATCTCCTTTGGTGTGTAGGGAGGGACCTGGTCTTCTGAAGGAGAGTGACTTTGAAAGTCCGAGCTCACTTCGTATTCGGCTCCTTCCCCCTCCCCTTTCCACGCCAGACTACGGTGAGAAAAGGAACGACACGGTTTCTTTAGTCCCGCCCACGTCAGCTCCTAATTCCCGGTCATTTATCCCATATTAAAACTTCTTTAAGTAAGAATGGACCAGCATCAGCACCTGCTATGCAAATGTGGCCAAATCCAGCAGGGCCCAGGCGCGCGCCATTCAGCGCTCCCGGCGGCGCCGCGCGGCCCTTCAAATGCAGACGCGCGGGTCCCGACAGATTGCGGGGGGACGGGGGAGGGGGAAAGGGGGACAGGGCGGGGCGGGGCGGGGCTGGCTAGCGGGAGGGGCTGGCTAGCGGGAGCCCCCTCGAATCACCTCTCCCCCCCCCCCCAGGCTTTCTTTCCTGACTTTCTCTCCTCCACCTACCTTGACTGTTTTCTCCCACTGACGCCAAGGTCGCTGTGCCTCGGTGTCCCCGGAATTCATCCTTGCGTCCAGCCTAAATCTAGTCAACCTCTCTGGTGCGGGCCTGGGGTGGCCGCGCCCGCGATGGCACAGGAGTGGGACAAGCCCGCCTCTGACTCCCAGCCGGCGCCAGCGTCCCCGCAGCACGCTCCCCTCCGCAGGGAGGCCGTGCCGTGGGATAACAAGGATTAGCGTGTTGGGGACCATTGAAACCCGCCCGGTCCTCACGTGGCTACAGGCTCAGTCGCGTCTCGTGCGGCCCTAATCCGCTCACGAGAGGAGCCCGCTCGCCCGCACCGAGGCCGCGTGCTTGACCAGGCGCCGGGTCACTTTGTACGTTCCCACCCGCGCGCTCCAGGGTCCGGGCGTGGGAAGAACTGTGGCGCGAGGGTCAGCGACACGAAGCTGGGGAGACCCCCTTCCTTCAGGCCCCAATCTTTATTTGTGGCCCCATAAAAGAGATGGTGAAATGCTGGCTCTCCGGGGGCGCCCGGCAACAGAGAGGACCGAGGCGTCGCAAAGACTTTCAAAGCGATAAATACTCTTGCGCTGCCCGCTTGCTCCATCCCTTGGGGGCATAGAAAATGAGGCGCTTCCCTCCCTCCCTTTAACTGGAGGGGAGTACCAATAATTCATGTATGTTCTAATTCTTCATCGCCCCTAGGTAGTCTGGGAAAACCAGAAGAAAAGAAAATGCCAGAAAGTTATGGTAAAACTTGAGTTGCCTCTGAAGTCGCTTTCGTTGCCCCTGCTGCGAGAGTTTGAATACCGAGAATGGCCCCGGACTGTAACAAACAAAAAGAACGAAGAAGACAAAAGCTTTCCAGAAAAAGGTTTAGCTAGAAGACAAGGCTAGCGAAACTGAAAGGAGGGGGGGAGAGCATTTACAACGGGACAATAAGTGTACTAATCGCTTTGATATATTATACAAGCCCAAAGACTCAAAACATTGTGTAATTATTTATAAATGACTTCTCCACTCCTGTGCATAATACAGAGGAAAGAATAAAACCGCGGGCTACTCTCAAACCATTTCTAAATAGACCTGGTTCAAAAGGGGGCAGAAGTGTTTGAAATAAAGTAATTAATGGTGGATTTTATGGTTGTCTCATTAAAACATTTTAATTACTGCCAACAAAATGCAATTGTGTTTGAAACCTGACGTGAAGTTAGGTAGCCCAGTGTTAAGATCGTGAAGGAGGGGAGCGCTTCGGTTTCGGACTTTAGCTTGGAATTCTTTGCTGAGCCATTGAGGTAAATTTCACGTTGACCTCTTCCGCATGCCCCCTCGCTACATTCCCACACTTGACCCCCACACAGGCAGTGATTTTCGATTTTTCTTTCCTTTCCACGAGGAAGATGTTAAGGATTACAAATACACAAGGCAGCTAAGAGGAAAATGTAGCAAGTCAAATGAATTCTTGGTGACTTTTCTTCCCGCGGCAGGTGCAGGCTGGATTCGGGAGGCTCGGTCGCCACAGCAGGGGTGGCAGGGGTGGGCAAGGCTGTGCAGTTTTTCTAACTTTTCTTGACATCCAGAAGATTTAACTTCGAGAAATCTCCCAGGGCAAAAAACTCCAAGGCTTTGCAGGTAGTTCGGAGTTGATTATCCCTGGCCTCTAGCAGCTAAGTATCTGCTGATTCCAGGCCTCTCCGCAGAGGGGGTAATCACTTCAACCCCTCCCTTTCCAATTCTGAGCCTGAATCCTGATGGTCCTCCCTGTACAAGCCAGCACACCCCTTACACCTCCCCCCTCCCCAGTCTCCCTTCTCCCTCATTCTCCTTTGGGCACAAAAAGGACATTGTTTCCTCCAAGATTGGCCCAAACCACAAACTTCAAGCTTAGGGCTACCCTAACCCCATACTGCCCCCCCCCCCGCGCCCCTGCACACCAGGACAGTCCTAACAGTCCCTCCGACTTGAAACCTTGCAGAAAGCATTTCTTCAGTTGGCAAATCGTCCAGCGTTAGTTGGCGGGTGGCATCTCTTACTTGCACTAGAATAGTGTCGCTTTGCATCAGAGCCTCCACCGACCCACAGATTCCTCTCACAGTTGTGCATATCGTAAGCAAGGAAACACACCAGCACACAAAGCCAGGGGACCTTCACGCCGACATCTCCGCAGTGGCGAATGCACACAGGCCGTACTGTGTTCAGCAGGGCAGGGGCCAAGGGGGGCCTCCATGGATTTCGGGGGAACCATGGATAATTTGCCATTTTCCTTACCCTGTCACTGAAAGACCCCTCTGTTCCCCCCCTCCTGCCTCGTTTCCCCCCTCCATTCTACACCCCCTTCCACAACTGTCATGGGTCATCAATAAAGAAAATGGGGAATTGTTTCCCCTTTCCAACCTCACCCTGCTGCTCTTCTGTGGAAACACAAGCGCTTGTCTGCTGTGTGCTCAATCAGGGAAGGGCCCACCGTGTCTGACGCCGGCCTTCCAGGCCCTTCCTCCTGAGCCATGACACCTTTCTGGCCTTTTATTCCTTAAAAAAAAAAAAAAAAGATTGTGAGCTTCTTTTTTTTTTTTCCCAAATGTCACTCACAAATCCAATGCCACCCCTCCCCCCAGGTAGCTGCAGAAACCAAACAAAGATTGGAGTGAGGCGGTCTTTTTTAGAAAGCCTGACTATCTCCACAGCTTCTCTTTCTATAAAATTCCCCAGCAAGGTTGCACCTGCAAACATCGGCCATAATTCAGTGCAGCATACTGCCCTGTCCCAAGCCCCGGACTGCCTTAAGCAGCCAGGCCATTTCTCCTGTCCTGAATTGCAACAAAGAGTATATATACATATATATATATATATTGAACTTGAAATGAATATTTGATCTAATCGATCAGAAGCGATGAAATGTGATCATGTCCCCCCTAAACCCCTGACACCAGATCATCAGCCCCAAACTTGTCATTTCAGAGCAATAACCTGCCATCCTGGTTGCTAGCAAGAGATCTCTAACAGATTGCTTGTTCAATGTCTAAAGCAGGTAGGGTGAGTGACACAGAGGCCACTTGTCTCAGCATGGACATCAGGCATCGCCTCCACAAGGGGCTACAAGGATGTGCATACTGACTTCAAATGAAGGCTCTGACAGGCCTGAGGAAGATGTCCCCCACAAACTGCAACCTGGTCCAGGCCTGGAGGTCCTATAAGCACTATGAATCCGGAGAAGCTTGCCTTGTAAGCAGCTGGTTGTTTTGTCTATGTGTTGAGCACATTCACACACACACACACACTCACACACACACATACACACACTCACACATACACTCACACACACTCACACTTACACACATACACACACTCACACATACACTCATACACACACTCACACTCACACACATACACACACTCACTCACACACTCACACATACACTCACACACACTCACACATACACTCACACACACTCACACTTACACACATACACACACTCACACATACACTCATACACACACTCACACTCACACACATACACACACTCACTCACACACTCACACATACACTCACACACACTCACACATACACACTCACACATACACTCACACACACACTCACACACACATACACACACTCACACACACACACAATTTACCACCACTTTCCCCCTAATCTAGTCTTTCTCCATCAAAAAAAAAAAGGCTTCTAGAGACCCTGCCCCACCCTGACAGCCCCTCCTCCCATTTCTAACCATAGAAATCCTGCTTCATCATTACTTAAGGTGATCCCAGGAAGGTCTTCTCCATAAGGAAGTAACACTGCCTCCCTGCCTCCCCTTGGGAGCCGGGAGTCAGGTTTCTAGGGTTGCTTAGATTTAGGTACCTATGCCTAATGGTCCTTCCCTGGCATGGTCCGGAGTCTTTCCTGCTGTCTGCTCCGCCCCCTCTTGCCTCCCTGTGGATTGACAGCTGGGTGCTTCACCCGTCAGTCAGTCAGAACACCTGGTGCAGCATGGGCCACCTCAACACCTGCTGTGGTTGGATCCCTTACCTGCCCATATCACATCCTACTATTCTCTGGGAGTGGGAGTGCCCACAGATGTGCACCTCCCTAGCGGGAAGAAGCAAGCCCTTCTCAGAGCCAGCTCTGTCCTCAGAAGATCTTATAAGAGGGACCCTAGAGCCCTGTATCCTAACCCAAAGCACCCCGCGGTCACCATGCCTGTACAGAGGAAGCAGCTGCTACAGGAGCAGGAAGTGTGGGCTGGGGATGTCCACCTGGTCAAGCCACTCGTGGTCATCATGTAGGAAGGGTGGGCAATGGCAGAAGACAGCCTAGCAAGAAAGTATCCTCTGTGGTCAGATGCAGCCTATCAGGACGCGTGGCTCTCTGGGTGGCAAACAGGCTATGACGCTTCCATGGCCAAAATCATTTGGTTGCTTCTTGTCTCCTCTGCCAATATCCTTGCTCAGGGAACATGGGACAAATGTAAGTAAGCCATAGTCCTGCTCAGAGAGAAGACAGGAGGAAGAAGCAGAAAGGCCATTATAGCCATTCAAGGCCCACCACAGCTGCCTATCTCTTATCCACAGAAGACCCCCATCCCCACCCAGAATCTCTATAGTCATTCCACCCCTTCCCCACCCAGGCCTAGATTGTCTATTTATATCCGATTCTTCTTTCAAGGCCTCCCAAGTCTGACTCTGAAGCCATACCTGATAGCTTTCCCTTTGGGAAGCATTCTTCTGCTCTACTCCTTAAGGTCTCAACACTATGAGCCAGATGCTCATGACTGCTAAGTCTTCCCTCCCAAGACCAGAGGCCTCTTCAGAGACCTGGCCCAGGCCAGTGGGGCAGTAGGTGCTTCAAGTGTCTCTGCTGGAGACCTGTGAAAGAAAAGCATGGTGTGGGATTGAAAACCAGTAGCTGTGGAGTACCTGGGGTAACCTGGGGGAAAGACCTCTCATCTCATACCTCAGTTTCCTGCCCTTGAGGTACAGGGGCTGAATAAATCATCTCCATGAGTTCTACTAGCTCTGAACCCCATCAAACACTAGTTAGGAGTCAGGGTCTCCCTCAGCCAGTCACCCCCAACTTTCTGCACCCTAGGCTTAATCAGACAGCCAGCCCAGAGCAAGCCATCCACCCCCACATGAAGTAAGTGCAAGTCTCCAGGCTTTAGCATAAAGGACCTGCTTCACTTGCTAAGCCAGAGGGACACAAGCCTAACCAACGCGGTAGCTCCACTCTACAGACTGGCTGGATGGTCGTCCTGGGAAAGCTGGAGAGTAAGCTTGGAAGACAAATAGGAGGAAAATGCCAGGGCCTGGTCAGGATACCCACTGCCTCCTGGCCACCTCTTTTACCAGCGGCCAATGAATGGCTCTTCCAGTTTGTCACCGTGATTCAAGTGACCTTTAAAATGTCACCAGCTCAGAGCCAGGGTCCAGTTTGATGGAATGAACTTTAAATTTGCACGACCTTATTGTCAGAGCAGGAGGGTGAATTGTCACACTCTGGTATTTCAAGAGGTGGGCAGTCAAAATCCTGACGGCTTTCTATTCCAATGGTGCTGGTCAAACTTAGAAATGGGGCCATCATGGGTTCAGTGGTGGGACCCCTAGCCTCAGAACATAACCTTAGCTGGAACAATGGTTCTGGAAGATATAATAAAAGTAAGAAGCTGGAGTCATCTTGGATTCAGCGGTGTCCGGAGTCCAGCAATTCTCCTCAAGAAGACACAGAGTCACCGGGGTAGGATGCGTGAAGGCAGGAGGCAGAACTGGAAGCTTCAGTTATGAATCAGTGACAAGGACATCTTGGCATCTTGCTTTTGGGCTTCTGGACTTCTGAGCCTCAGAAGAACAATCTCCTGTAGATTTAATGCACCCACTCTGTGATAATTTCTATGGAAGCCCAAACAAATAAATACAGAGCCTGGAACTGGTATGGCTGGTGCTGGTATGGGAACCCCCAGAAGCTGTCACAGGGCAGAAAGAGGCAGGGTCTGCCCCAGAGCTACTGTTGCACAACCCCCAGCAGCCCTTAGGCTCCCGGGATGCCGGAGGATCTGTCAACAATTACTTTTTCTTGCATAATCTGATTACAGCCATTTCCTGTCACTTCTTACAAATCTCCTCAAGCTCTTTTCTGTACCTGTGTCCTAGCTTTCTGCATAAGTTGTGTCTACACTAGCTGCTGCAGAAGGTAGGAGCCACAGGGCAAGAGCTAGCCATAGGCAGAGGCTGTGCCTTCTCCATCAAGGCGCAGGTGTCCTGGACAGAGCCCCTTTGAGGACAGCAGGCTAGGCACTGCACCGGGACTGAGGCCACCACTCAGATATCATGGAGGAGGGGGGCCTCCAGGCTGTTCCTTTTGTTTTTAATACCTGACCCCACAATCCAGGGTTGTTCCTTAATAACTAACTCCTCTCAGGTGCATTTGAGAGGCTGCCTGAGTCTCTAATGCTGTCTGGCAAACAGGAAAATAACTCGACCCACAGAATGAGGACATTCTCTGAACTAGGCAGGTTTATAGGCAAATTGGCAGAAGGGGTGGGGACGGAATTCCACTGTGTGCTTGCTGCCCTCTGTGGGACATCTCTCTCCTGGCCAGAAGCTAAATCCCTTAGCCAGCTGGTACTGGGGTGGGCCCCTGAGACTGGCACCATTCCAAAGCGTGCAACACAAGAGGATTCTTGGAAATGGAGCAAGGTTTCAGAAGAGAAGGTTGGTAACCCCTGTTACCTCAAGAGTCTTTGAGGAGGGGTACCCGGGCAGGGACAGAGTGGGGCCAAGACCCAGCTCAGTCTGGGAACTCATAGATCTTTCTCTTGCTCCCTTCTTTGTTAACCTTGGCGGAGCAGGGACACCTATTCCTCCCCAAGATTTGTCCTCTCTCGGGTCTGTTTAGATACGGGTAGTCAATCGGAAGACTGCTCACCGCAAAAGCGCCCTGCCCGGGGACCTATGAGTACGGTCTAACATCGTCATCCAGAGCTACACTCGTGTCCCCCTTCGTCTAAATAAAGAAACATGAGGTGCCTTGGAGAGAGGAAACCACTCGCTCAAATTCAAGCGGGTCTTCAACAGCAGAAGGGATGCGAACCCAAACTCCAGCCTCAACCCGGACTCTCCATCACCCGCCGCGTTGCTCACGCTTTCTGCCAGGGCTCCGCCTCCCCATCCAAGCCCAGCGAGGGGTACCCGCGCCCCTGGGAGGAGTGTGCCTCGGCCGGCCGCTAATCGCCCCCGGCCCCCGCCTTCGCCCGGGTTTCCCGGCCGGAGACTCCCCGGCCTCCCTCGCTTGATCGGATTCCCGGAGCAGGCCGGGCCACCGATTGGCCGGCGGTAATTACGGGCACGCTCCAGGAGGGGGGCTGGGCGGGGGCGGCCTCCCGCGAGCATAAATTATGCAAATAGCAGGCGCCGCACGGGGCTGACCTGCCGCCTCTCGCCATTCACCCGCGCCGCCTCGGGGGCGGAGGTGGCCAGGGAGGGGGCGCCCATTGTTGCGCGCCGTACTTAAGGGGTCCTGAGGCCGGTCGTGTGCCACACTCGGTGCTCACACGAGCTGATCTGATCGCCGGCGACATCACTCGGGAGACCAGCCCGGCGCGTGGCCCCTGCAGGCGAGGCGAGGAGGCCAAGCTCATTCCCTCCCTGCTCCCTAGCGAACATCCCCGGCCCTCGCGCCTGCAGCAGGCACAGACTAGCCTCGGGTCGTACGGACAGTAAGTGCGCTTCGAAGGCGGTGCCCTCAGCCCACACTCAAACCCTCTAAACCTCCTGTCCGTCGTCGGTCGGTCCTGCACACTGCCACGATGCCTGCCCCTTTAGAGACCTGCCTCTCTGATCTCGACTGCGCCAGCAGCCACAGCGGCAGTGACCTGTCCAGCTTCCTGACCGACGAGGAAGACTGTGCCAGGCTCCAGCCCCTAGCCTCCACCTCGGGGTTGTCCGTGCCAGCCCGCAGGAGTGCGCCCACCCTCTCCGGGGCATCGAATGTTCCCGGTGCCCAGGACGAAGAGCAGGAGCGGCGGCGGCGGCGAGGTCGCGCGCGGGTGCGGTCCGAGGCGCTACTGCATTCCCTGCGGAGGAGCCGTCGCGTCAAAGCCAACGATCGCGAGCGCAACCGTATGCACAACCTCAACGCTGCGCTGGACGCTCTGCGAAGCGTGCTGCCCTCGTTCCCCGACGACACCAAGCTCACCAAGATCGAAACGCTGCGCTTCGCCTACAACTACATCTGGGCCCTGGCTGAGACACTGCGCCTGGCAGATCAAGGGCTCCCCGGGGGCAGTGCCCGGGAGCGCCTCCTCCCTCCGCAGTGTGTCCCCTGCCTGCCCGGGCCCCCGAGCCCGGCCAGCGACACGGAGTCCTGGGGCTCCGGGGCCGCTGCGTCCCCCTGTGCCACCGTGTCGTCACCACTCTCTGACCCCAGTAGTCCCTCAGCTTCAGAAGACTTCGCCTATGGCCCCGGTGATCCCCTTTTCTCCTTTCCTGGCCTGCCCAAAGACCTGCTCCACACGACGCCCTGTTTCATCCCGTACCACTAGGCCTTTGTAAAGCAACATCAGTAACTTCTTCCTCTCGCCCAGTCTAAGAACAATAATAGATGGGGAACCGGCTGAAGCCTCGGGGACCACCCTTACCCCCAAGTGGATGCTGGGAGCTTTAAAGGGTGGTGGTGGTGGTGGGGAATACCTGACTACTTGTTAGGTTGCTGCACCCTTGCTGAAGCTGCCCCTCGGTCTGTTTCTCCACCCCCAGCACCGGCCCCTCCTGCCCGCCCCCAGACGGACGGCCTTTCGGTTTTTTGGTTTTTTAGGGTTGGTTTTTTTTTTGGGGGGGGGGCACTTTCTGAACTTCACAAAACCTCCTTTGTGACTGGCTCAGAACTGACCCCAGCCACCACTTCACTGTGATTTGGAAAAGGGACAGATGAGCCCCTGAAGACGAGGTGAAAAGTCAATTTTACAATTTGTAGAACTCTCATGAAGAAAAACGAGCATGAAAATTCGGTTTGAGCCGGCTGACAATACAATGGAAAGGCTTGAAAAGGAGCCCCGAGGAGTGGACCTCATGCATTATGGATCTCGATCCGGGCACCACGGGATTGCTCCGGGAAGAACCTGAGTGCTTGCTTAGCCTTTCAGGCACCGGGCTGGAGGGTACTTTAATTTATTCAGGATGCTTCATTCATATGAAAATGTATTTTTGTACATAAAGAATTTATTCTATTATTATGAGCTATCAAAGTTTACATTTTTGTACTGCAGACGCTTCGTGTAAATAAAAAATAAGAAAAAAAATAAGTCACCAGCTTTCTTGCCTAATAGTGGTGTCTCTGGGGCTTCCCCCCCCCTTTTGGCAGCTCCACCTGTAAAGTGAAACATTATCCCCGCCATCTCCAAACCCTCCAATCCTGTTTCAAAAACAACTTAAAAATAAAACGCACCTGACTATCACCAAGAATGAGGGAGACAGATTAAGGCACGTATGAGCCTCAATTCTTTTCGCCTTGTAAACACAAGGGAGAACTTTCAGGCACCCCCTAAGCCAATTAAGACTTTCTAGTGGGGAATTAGGCCCGATCCGCAGCTACCTGTAGAGGTAGGGGCCAAGGGAGTCTTTTGAGGAACTCCACATCAGCTGACTCTGTATTTCAAAGGGAGGGGATTAAAAAGATCAATACAGTGTGGCCACTGGCTAGGAAGCCCCAGTGACAGGTGGGCCTAGTCCGGGCAAGCAGAAGGGTCTACTCTCAGAGCAGCCTATTTAGAAGAGGAAATTGATTTGTAAACAACGCCTTTAAAGTATTGTCTGTTAAGGCCGAGGTTGTCCTGACTGTGAGGAATGGGATGCATTGTCCCCGAGTGGGGTCTACAGCTGCCTTAAAACTGCGGGCTAGGGTGGCATAGCCCACCACACACAGGCGTTTATACTCGCTGCAGCTCCGAGTGTGGGGGAGGGGCTCCTGCAGAGAAGGGCTTTGCTCAGCCAGTCCTCAGGGGCCCCGTAGCCGGGGCTTTCATTTGTTGCTAGAGAAATCCCAGTGGGGACTTTTCTGGCTGTAGTGCTTGTCTGACAATCAGCTAACAGCACTAGCCAGCCAGAAGTAACTTTTCCTTTAAATTTCAGAATGGGGAAAATTACAGGAAGCTCATGACTGTAACCCGGTCACTTTCTTGTCGTCTGGTCTCACAAGTTGCCCCGCAGTAGGACAGCATCCCCTTTCCCCATACATTGGGCTGCCCTTTGTGATGAAACAGTTATTTAATGGGAAGGGGGCTTGTAGAACTCTCTCCAAGTAAATGCCTTTGCCTTCTGACATTTTGCCCTGGTGGCTTGGATCCACAAATTCATATGCCCCAGCCAGCAATGCTAAGCCCTGCTACAGGCAAGATGCCCTATGTCAGATAAGAAGGCTACCTTCCAGAAGGTCTTGGAAAATCCTTCTCTAATTGCCCTGGAGCAGAGAATGAGTTCTCTTAAGAAGTTTGAGAGATTGCAGACCCTAAGAGCAGAGTCTACTCTTAGAAGCCGTCTCTATGATGGTCCAGCTTGGGGCCTGCTGGATGATTCCCCATCAGATCTAAACCACCAGCTTTGAGCTTCCTGGAGCAAACTAAAATAGCCTACACCGCGCATTGAGCTCTCCCCAGGAGAGGATGCTGGGACGTGCCTCAGAACTTCTCAGGAACAAGAAAGATAGTCCCTTAGGGAGTCTCTTCAGCCACGAAGTAGATGCATGTGTTTATGACAGGAGAAGAAAACAACAAATCAGGTTTATCACCCTCTCAAATCCTGGGGAACAGCAGAAGGGCCGAAGTCGAATGGCGCTTTGCTGCCTCCAGGGCTGAAAAGAGGAAGTCATCCTTCCGGAGATTCAAGAACAGCACCCCATCTTCTCAATATGATTGCTCAGAACTCCAAAGTGTAGGACCCAGAGCCCCTTTCCACAAAGAAAAAAATTTAAAGACATCCTTACCATGTGTACCCAGGACTGTTTCTAAAATTCTTCCTAGAACTCAGGACAGTTTCTTCCTAGAAAGCAGACACCTGTGTGAGTACAGATATGGTAGCTCCCAAACAAGAAAAAAGAAGGAAGTGATTTGAAATGGGTACCTCCTGTTCAGGGGTTTATTTATTCCTACAACAGAGTCTCACTCATCCCCCTCTCATCTTGGGGGGCAGGGGAGAGACACTAAAATATTCTAGCCGGTAAAGAGAATACGAATTCTTGCTGACAACCAAATTGAGCTACCTTCAGTCACAGTCCACTGAGAAGTCAGCATGCCTGAAGAAGCCTCAGAGTCTCATTTATTCTATCCCCCTGTCTCTTTGTCTTTGTCCTGGCATTACATTTTTATACACTGCTCTCTAGCCATTTGGGATTGGGGGGGGGAGTACATGGGGGTGGGGAGAGATAAGGATAAAGGAGTAAAATGGAGATTTTTACTTTTCTTGCTTCTTTAATGACTGTTGCTCAAGCCTGTTATATTCTAAGCAGTGGGATAAGCAAAACAAAGTCCTTACTCAAAAGGATCGTGCACATTCTAGCAGAGACAGGAATAGGGAGTGGGTGTCATGGTTTCACTGCGAGTGCTGGGCTCAGTGTGTGGGGTACCATTAGGGGGTACACTTTAGGGAGGTTCTCAGTTCTTAGGCATCACCCTCATCAGAGGCCCAAATCTGTGGGGCCATGCAATATTGGATTCGAACCTCCAGAAAGAAAATAAGTCTCTCTTTGCTTCAAAACCATGAAGTCTGCATAAGGAGCCTGCTCTGCAGACATAGGAGGGGCAACATCCCCCTGGGGAAGGCGGAGAACTTCCCCCACCCAACAGACTGTTTCAGGGAAGAGCCAGGAGGGTGGCTTGGCCGAAGCAGGGGACATGAGATGGGTGAGGGAAAAGAGGGGGCCAGGAAGATCCGGGTCCTGCCGAACCTTAGAAACTGCTTTAGGGGCTTAAGGTTCTTTCCCATGTAGGGCTCTGAGGATTTGGAATGCTGAGGTCAGAGGGGAGATGTAAAGACAGATGATGGACATGGTGAAGACAGCCCAAACCAGGTACATGTTGAAGACAGAAACTCCAGGATTTGTTGGAGCACATGAAGAGAGGTCAAAGACAACCTGGCAGATTTGAATCAGGAACTAGGGAGGACATGAGCGTCACACCCCCACACAGTTCCGAATGCTGAAGAAAGCTTAACTTGGCCAGAAACAGCCCACCATAGCTCCCAAAGACAAGACACAAACCTGGGCTGCAGTTGCCCAGAAAATAGAGGCTGGATTATGCCAGAGAGAATCCAAGCGCTGCCTGGGATAAAGCTAAGACAAGCACCTGAGAGACGTCACAATTCAGGTGAGAAGGGGGCCTTGTGAGGTCATGGGCAATGCCTAAGATAGCACCAGCCACAGCCACAACACCGCCATCACTGCCATGGTAGGTAACGTTTAGGTAGAGTCACTCTGGCTTCTGCACCCTGCTCCAAGTGCATTACACATGTTAGCTTATTTAATTCATTCTTGTAACTGATGAGGTTGAAGTGTCATTGTGAGCCAGGTGTGGTAGCACACACCTGTAATCTCAGCAATTGGGAGGCAGAGGCAGGCGGATCTCTGTGAGTTCAAAGTGAGCCTGGTCTACATAGGGAGTTCCAGAACAGCCAGAGCTCTATAGAGAGACCCTGTTTCAGAAAGAAAGAAAGAAAGAAAGGAAGGAAGGAAGAAAGGAAGGAAGGAAGAAAAGAAATTGAGAAAAGAAAAAACAAGAATGAATAAAAATATCATTATGGATATCATTATCTCTACCCCACAGAGGGAGGAAGTGAGGCCAAGCTAACTTGCTGAGACCACAGAGCTGATAGTTGTATGGCTGTTATTTGAATCCCAGCATTCCTATGTTCTTAAAGGGATAAAGACCAAATGTAGCCAATCCTTAGCCATCCTGAGCAGTGCGGCCACCCAAAAGTCATTAGGAGTCACACACTGAGCCTTGTGACCCACACGGAGAATGATCTTCCACTTTGTCGGTTTCTAACGAGTGAGTTTATCAAGTACATACAAAGCCAGTGAAGGCAGAAGAGTAAGTGACAAGAACCATCTAGAGAGAGGCAGGCAGGCAGATCAGATCTCAAACAACATCAAACAGGGTGCTTACAGCAGCTCTGGGAGAGAATGGGGACCCGCTGATGCTATCATGCTAAGATCCTGACCGAGAGAGTTCGTACGGTGGGATGAACAATACTAACTGCCTCTCTTGGTCACAGTTTAGTGTCCAGCTGTTCTCAAGGGCGCAATGTTTTTAATACCCTTAGCTGTTCCCCACCACCGACCCTTCTCCTCACCATGAAGGGGGCTGGAGCAGCCTGAACCCAGGAGGGAGTTTTGGAGGATGCCTGAGATAAACATGCTTGAGTGTGAGGCAAGGGAAGCCTCTTGTCTTCCACGATCCACTCTCAACCACGCAAGCAGCTCCTAATGCAGTTTCTATTATGCCCAGGGGTAAGGTCGGTCAGAGCTAGAGACTGGGCCACAGCTGCCGTGCAGAACTTTGGGCTGAATGAACAAAAGAGCTCCCATTCCTCCAGCTGAGGGAGAAGAGAGATAGCCCACGGAGGGCTTGAGAGTTAGTTCTTCAGCAAAGACCCTGGGCGTTGCTTGGCGTTGGGAGCAGCAGAGGAAAGTCAGCTTAAGCAGCTGGAGAGAAAGTGACCCGGGCATCCTTTATGAATTATTTCTAGGGTTACTTTGACCTCAGCCAACCAAGGGACAAAGGCTCCAATGTCAATACCAAAGATGTTGTCTGATGGTAAGAAGTTTTAGTTGAGAAGACCAATCACCTTCCATGACCACAAACCAGTACTATGGCCAGGATGCATCTTGTCTTAGAAGCTGTCACCTACTGGAGATTGTTTGAGATAAATACTCTGCTCAGGCATTGAACCTTCTTGCCGATTGCTGGACCCATGTGACCCAGGTAGGTGCTAGGTCACACTAAAGGCAGGGTGGAAAGATTTCAGTTGGCCTGGCCTATCTTATCTTCTCTAACAAGAATTAAATGTCACTACTGCTCCACCGCTGGGGTCACTCAGATGATGCCCTGGGTGTGATTGAGAAATGTGTCTTCACCACCACGGTGCGTAGTGTTGTATGCACACAATGCTCTAGTCCCAGGATCAAGGCAAGAGGATGGAGAGTTTGAGACTGGCTTGTGTTATATGAGGCCTTCCTTGACTCAAAGAAAAAAAAAGGAGAAGGAAGGAGAAGAAATGTATTTTTTTTCAAGCCTTGAAAATGAGATTCAATATGTATCAAAAATTTGCCAAGGTGGTCTTAAGTCATTAAGACATAATCAAAGAAACAAGATGCAGTCCACATTGTTCATTTATCAACTCAAGTTTGATACTCACGCGTTCTAACTAACTCTACTGTGGGCCCTTAATACCATCCTACTTAGATCTATGAGACTAACCTCCCCATATAATCAGAATACCTAAAGACACCCAGTCTATGAGCTTGATAGATGCTGTTAAGGTTTAGATCTGTTAGTTCCCTCTCTGTTACCATGGTTTCCTCTTTGATGGATCATCTTTTTCTTCTCACAAAATTTGTGTGTGTGTGTGTGTGTGTGTGTGTGTGTGTGTTGGATCTGGTTTCAGTTTATCTCATAAAGGTTGGTGTGATTGTTGATGAAACTTAACAGGATCTAGAATCACCCAGAAGACAAGCCTCCAGGCATGCCTGTGAAGGATTATGTGGCCTCTGAAAAGGTCTAAGGGGCACTATCTTGATTAGGTTAATTGAGCTTGGGGAGACCTTCCCATTGTGGGTGGCACCACTCCCTAGGCTGAGATCATGAACTATATAAAAAGAGAAAGCAAACTGAGCTTGGGCATTCATCAGTGCTCCCTGAGTGTATGGGTGTAATAGGACGAGCCAATCCTTTACTCCTAACAGCATGTCTTTCCTACACAGTGGACTCTGTTGCTCTGGTGCTATGAGCCAGAATAAGTCCTTAACTTTCTTTTGTAAGTTATTTTCTCACTGCTAAGAGAAGGTAAGAAGGTAGCTAAGATGGTGCATAGCGAGGTATCAAGAGGGAGAAACTTGAAACATTTGAAACATTAAAACATTATTTAATGCATATGGGTACATTGTAGCTGTCTTCAGACACACAAGAAGAGGGCATCTGATCTCATTATAGATGGTTGTGAGCCACCATGTGGTTGCCTGGAATTGAACTCAGGACCTCTGGAAGAGCAGACAGTGTTCTTAACCGCTGAGCCATCTCTCCAGCCCCAGTGTTTCTATTGCATCCTATTTATTGGGAGTTGGGGATGGCACATGAGAGGGAGCACATGAGAGCATGTCAACCTGAGGGATTCAGTTCTCTTCTTCCACCATCTGGAGCTCAGGGGCTAAACCCAGGCCGTCAGGCTTGCCAGCAAGCCTCTCCATCTGCCGAGTCCCCCTACCAATCGGTATTTCCTTTCATTATAAAGAACTTGCAAGGGGCTGGAGAGACAGCTCAGTGGTTAAGAGCACTGACTGCTGTTCCAAAGGTCCTGAGTTCAATTCCCAGCAACCACATGGTGGTTCACAACCATGTGTAATGGGATCTGACGCCCTCTTCTGGTGTGTCTGAAAACAGCTACTCATATACATAAAATAAATAAATTTAAAAAAAAAAAGAACTTGCAAATACAGAGACTCACACAGCAAGACCAGCCACACAGAAGTCTAAACATCACAATGAATGTCTGTACAATCAGAGGTGTCATGTGGAAGCCATGAGGCTTCACTTTGGCCTTTTATGCTTTCCACTGTCAATGAGAGTATGATATTCTATATACCGTCACTTATAAGTATGTTTTATACCAGCTTGGTCACAGAACCCCCTTGAGTGTGAGAACATGTGAATGGCGTGTCCAGTCAGGACTCTGCCCGCCTCTTCCTCGCAGAGTATCCCCTTCTCCAGAGTCTGTTCTCGAATAAGGAAAGTGTCATTGAGAAAGTGGCCACCCCTTCAGCTTGAGTCTCCAGATGAGAACTATTTGCTTAAATCTTTACTCTGAGTTCCTTCTGGGACAACCCTATAAACAAGATTGGTCACATCTTGAATCTCTGTAGAAGTTTCTCCTTAGTAGAAATCTACTACAATAGCCTCTGCACCAAAAAACAAACCCAAAACCAAACACCAAAGCAACCAAAAAAACAAAACAGAACAAAAACAACAACTAGCTTTTCCTAGACTAAATTAGATGTCTTAGACTAGACTCCCACCGCCACACCCTATATCACGTAGGCTTGGACAACAAGAATGACCTCATAATCCTACAAAGCCCCACAGGGCCTTCAGTGAGTCTATCTATACCTTTTCTCCCAGAAGTAAGGATGTAGTCAGTCAGCCTCACCACTTAAGAGTGATTCTCAATGGCTCTGTGCCCAGAATTCCTTTAGATTTCATTTCTGCTATTTATGACAATTTTTTTATTCTCTTTTTCATGGGCACATGACAGGAATACCTTCCCAGGATCCTTTGCAGGTGAGCATTACCACATAACTGGGCTGTTCTCATGGGTCCCCAATAGACAATTTGTAAACTTGCAAACAAAAGCTAAAAAAACAAACAAACAAAAAACTGTAAAAACAGACCTGCTGCACAAAGGAGAAAATCTATATAATTTACAAATGCATGAGTTTTCTTAAGCAAATTAGGGAATCAGTGTTACAAGGTAAATTAAATTAGAATGAAGGAATGCCTTTCTCGGTAGACACTAGGATCTTGACTTTTTAGCCTTGAATGAAGGACTGGAACAGAGAGGAAGAGAGAGAGAAGGAGGAAGGGAGATAAAGAGAGAGGAAACACTTAGAGTAGGCAAGAAGAAATGAGGCAATAAAAATATCTATTTTTATGAGAATGAGGGTTCACATGTATGTCTGTGCACCATGTGCATGCAGTGCCCACAGAAGCCAGAAGAGGGCATCAGTTCCCCTGGAGGAACTGAGGTTATAAACAGTGCTGGGAACTGAACTCTGGTCCTCTGTAAGAACATACAGTGCTCTTAACCACAGAACAGTCTCTCCAACCCCTGCAATGTTTCTATTAGTTTTACTCAAGCTCTTTGTTCATGCCGGTAAGTGAGCTCAGACGTTCATCAACAGCGGGGATAGTTTGTTTTCAGTAAAAGGCAATTGATACTTTCAAAAAGAATGAACACATCTCACAAGCATTGTGCTAGGTTAGTTAGAAAAAGATGGTTTCAGACAGCTAAATACACACTTACACAGTAAGCTGTAAAAACGCACATACACAGTACTAAGCAAACACGACACCACAGGGGAATAGTCTGGTTAGTCATTGTCAGGCAATGACTCCCCCTACCACTACACCCCCCCTCTCTCTTTCTCTGACACAAACTGAGGACTGGTTACTGTCTTTTTTTCTCTCATCTCCTTTCTTAAGGAAAGGACTCACTATGTAGCCCTAGTTGGCCTGCTAGCCTCGGACTCATAGAGACGCACCTGTCTTTGCCTGCTGGATGCCAGGATTAAAAGTGTATGTCATCATGCCTACTGGGAAACTGGCTTCTACTGAGGGTGCCTGGGCACCATAATCTACCAGACCAGTTCTGTCCATTCCCACTCTTTAACTTCATTCCAAAAATGTCTCCCAAAGTGGGAATTTCTGGTTTCTTTGGAAACTCAGTTGTGTCCCATGATGTTTTTCTGGAAGCTGTCTTATGAGAGGATGTTTTGCTGAGAATAGACACGCAGTGTTTTTAGGGAAGCTGTCTTGTGAAAGGGCATGTGATGTTTTGCTGGAGCCAACAGTTGAGAGGACCCGTGATGTTTGGAAAGAGTATAAGTATAACCCACCAGACAGTGGACGGAGCTCTTACATTGGCTTGCCTTGCTTTCTTCCCTGAGCTTCCCTGACTTGTGCCCATCGGTGGATTGGTGGAGTCTCAAGGTTTGTTCTGGATCGAGCTACTGCTGCTAATAATTTGTGTTTGGGGTTTTGCTAGTGGACTGGACTCTGACCTGGAAGATGGAATCTCCCCAAAGAACTATTTCTAAACAGGTCCACAACCTCTGTTTCCTGTTAATCTTTTTTTTTTCTATTACCACTGGTGGATGGTGGGCTAGAAGGGAGGTTGAAGTGTTTAAGAACCACAATAAAAGTAGGTTTTTTTTTTTAAAAAATCTAAGCCTACAAATCTCCTCTTTTAAAATCGAAGAGAACCTGTGTTAGCGAGTTTGTCAAGGTTTCGATGAAAGAGCTAAAGCTAGGTGTGGCTCATTGAAGGAGCTTGACAAATGTTAGCGATTGGCTCACTCCGCTGTAAACGCTTCGTAACAAGATGGCCTCTCCTTGGTCTCCAGATGGTCCCTCAGTGCCTGAAGGTTGGACATCTCAGACAGAAACCTGACTGGTGAAACTTGATTCTCATGCAGCGTAGAGGCCAATGCAGCACTTTAAAACTGGCTATCAGAGGACAGAGGAGGAACATTACGTGATACCCTCTGATAGGCTGCCTCAGGCCCAGCCTCATGCCTCGCTGCCTTCACGGATTCTTCAGGCTGAGCGTAAGTACGTGCCTTCCTGTTTGCCAAGCCAGTTCACATCCATCATGTGACATTAGCCTCACCGTGTCCGTTGAGGTAGAAGGGATTATTGTATCTTTGGCGCAGATGAGGCAAGGGGCGTAGAGGTTAAGTGGATCACCCAGGGTCAGAGGGTTAATGAGAGGAGAGGTGGGACTCGGTGATGCATCTGCCTCCAAGTCCATTTCTTTCTCCCACATCCTTTCTCACCCACTTTCGGGCTGGCCTCCTCCGACCCAGAGTACACACTTCCGCAGCACAGCCGCCCTGACATCGTCACAAGTAACCAACAAGAGATAAGAATAGTGAGTGTAACGCCAGAGGGAACAGTATTAAATTGCTGATATTTCAGTTACACAAGTGGCGATTCCATCTACTGCAACTGACTAGCTAGCACCTCCTTGGATACTTAGCCGGGATTAGGCACCGAGCCAAGCATTTAAAAACCCTGTTGGCTTATGCAATCACAAGAGCCCCCATTCTATGTTAGGAATGAGGAAGCTAAAACCAGGGTTGCAAAGCTACGTGATTGGAGCAGGGTTTAAATCCTGGCATAAGGGCGCAAGCACCGATTACTTGTGTTTTCTTGCCAACTCCTTCCCCAGCAAGAAGATGTCTAATGACAGAAAACTTTGGCTCATCCAACTGTAAACTGCTACCTACAGCACCTGGTATTCATTCATTTGATAAATTTAGGGCTTACTTACTTATTGCTGTCTGTGAGACAGTCTGGTATGGGTCTCAAACATTCGTACATGTCTCTGGCAAATACTGACACTCTTTAGTCTGAATTATCTTTTCAAAATACCTGTATATCCAACATCTTTAGAAGATGGAGATGGTGTCACTTGCTCTCTGGCAAGGGACAGGTAGACTATGGATATAGAATCACTGAGCGTGCAGATATTATCTGGTTAGCTTTGTGTCCCACTATGGAAAGCAGGCCTTGGGAATCACTGTAATGATGCCAATTCAATGACTGTCTCTACTGCTGGAGGTTAACCGACCTTCTCTGACCCAAGGTTCCCCTGTCTTCCTTTAATATGAAACTGTAGCAGGCTAATTTGCTAGTTTACAAATAGGTTAACAACTCAGACCCAAAGTTGTTAACAGGACAAAGTAAGTAATGGCCCCCCGACTAAAACAAACGGATGCCCATTATGAACATTCCCTGTCTGCAGGGTGTGTGTGTGTGCCAACCATCCTCAGGGGGTCATCTCATTGAATCCCAAGTATGGCTGTGACTGCCGCTAAATGAAATGTTGAGGGATGGAAGAAGAAAGAAGAAGAGGAAGAGAAACAGAAGGAGGAAGAGGAGGAGAGAAGGAAAAAAACAAAAGGGAAAGAAAAGAGACCCAGAGCCGGGCAGTGGTGGCACATGCCTTTAATCCCAGCACTTGGGAGGCAGAGGCAGGTGGATTTCTGAGTTCGAGGTCAGTCTGGTCTACAGAGTGAGTTCCAGGACAGCCAGGACTACACAGAGAAACCCTGTCTCAAGAAAAAGAAAAAGAAAGAAAGAAAGAAAAAAAAAAAGAAGAGAGACCCAGAAACAAAGGTACAAATGACCCATTTATACAGATAATTCTAATCTACAAACCTAAGGGAACAGCTCAGCTGAGGAGAGACGGTGACATCTCAGAGAAGCAGGATCCAGTGAGAGGGGCCATTAAAGCAACCTAGAGCTGGAATCAAACCCAGGGAGAAAGATTGCAAAGCTTCAGAACTGTCTAAAAACTATGTGCAAAACACCAAGACATGGAAAGTCAGAAATGTCAACGGTACTTCACGAATGGTGCCAGGGTAAAGTGTCGGGTCTTAGACCACACGCTTGAAGGGTTTCTCCTGATTTTAAACTGGAATGCAGATTATAAAAGGGAAAAGACGTGGCATTATCTATAGTTAGAAACAACACCCAAGGTGTTTGTCGTTTGCATCCGGAAGCAGGGCTTTCTGGCTGGACATTCGCCTGTGACCATGTTTATTAAGTATAAAGACTATCCTATTAGCCCATGGCTGTCCTTTGGAATCATAGTCCCCCCCTGCTGTAGGCAGCACTTTTAATAAGTTTCCCTGTCCAGATTCCCCTAATGATATGCCTTTTACTACATAAAAAGGGGCTTGTGAAACCTAATTCCTCTGACAGAAGCAGCGGAGATTTCAGATTTCCACCAGGTTTGCTCGCACCTGCCCTTGCGAGGCATGAGGTTTTGTGTGCAGAAGCCTCCAGGGGTTGAAATTTAGCCCTGTCCATGTAGCAGGAAGGTCAGCTGAAGTCACTGGGTCCCAAGACACTGGACTTCAATCTCCAATCAAAAACAAAACATCAAAACACTTCTATTCACTGGGACGTGCTCAGCGGGGCGCTGGCATTTACAAATGTAAGGTAGCTAGGCTCAGGGAAGGGGCTCTGCTTAGACAGTCCGATTGTTCTTGGAGATCTGACCACCTCCAGATCTGTGTCAACCAGGCTCCTATACACTGGGGAGAGAAAGCCAGTCTCCTCCAGGCTGGGCCCTGGCTGCCACCTGATATCTGAATGAAGAGCAGAATCAGCAAAATCCAGACTCATTTTGGGATGACTGCCTCTGGGAGAAATGATTTTGGTTTTCCTAAAAATCACGAATGTGAAAGAAAATTCATGTTGGCTGTTTTTAAAGATGAGTGTTACATTCCCCACTAGTGAGGCTGGTTTTATTCTGCATTCTCCTGATCACTAAGCGGACATCTTTCGAGGAGGACACATTGGCCCACTTACCAATCAGAGTCTTCCTTACTTCCCCACCGTGGGTACTGCCTCAGTATTATTATCATCTGGTGTAAGGATGACAGTTACAGCAGCAGCCAGTGCCACACAAAAACAAGGACCAAGCACTGAGTTCCGAAGTTGAACAGCCAGTAGGAAAACACTCCCACTTTCTACAGGGGCGGGCAGGGGCACAGGCTCAGAAATCCAAAGAGGTTCTAACTTACAGTTTGGCACCACGCTTGGCCCTGCCCTTCTATAGCTAGGAACCTCCGAGGCATGGATTGATTCAGGGTGTGAGAAGACAGGATGCAAATGCCTGGGCAGGGCACCAACGGATGGGCATCTGGAAGAGAGATCCGTCAACGCAAACAGACGCACCCCTAGACCTCCCGAAGGAAAGAGGGTGGGGGGGTCTCTTCATCATTCCAAGGTAAAGAGAATATTTTTACTATCAAAGTGGATAAATGAAAGAAGAAAGAGAAAGGGAGAGAGAGAGAGAGATTCTTAAATTTAGATTACAGAGAAGGAAAGAAAAGAACAAAATAAAAATGACCTTTATTTCTAGCACCCAAACCAATCATACTTCCCTTTCATCAAAATAACAGTTGAAGCACAATTTACAGCCAAGAAAATACTCACATTCTCAGTGTAGGTTTGTTGGATGTTGGTACATATCTGAGTTATTTCTGGACTGGTGCTGTTATAAAGAAGGATCATGTACATGGGCATGTATTTTCATTTTTCTTGAGCATGGAATCACTGAGCACATGCTAGGAGTATATTTAAATTTAACTTCCTATGAAACTTCCAACGTGGATATTCAGTTTCGCAGCTCTGAGAATGATATGTGAGTGTTACAAGTGCTTTGGAAACCTGCTCAGACTGGTTCTCTTATCCTTTGTAATACAAGTCTTATGTGTGTGTCTGTGTGAGTATGTGTGTGTCTGTGTGAGTATGTGTGTGTCTGTGTGTGTATGTGTGTGTGAATGTGTGTGTGTCTGTGTGTGTATCTCTGTCTGTGTGTGTGTGTACATGTGTGTCTGTGTGTATCTGTGTGTGTGTCTGTGTGTGTCTATGTGTGTGTCTGTGTGTATATCTGCGTGTGTCTCTGTGTGTGTCTGTGCATGTGTATGTGTGTGTATCTGTGTGTGTGTCTGTGTGTATATCTATGTGTGTGTGTGTCTCTCTCTCTGTATGTCTGTGTGTGTGTCTGTGCATGTGTATGTGTGTGTCTCTGGGTTTCTGTCTGTGTGTGTGTGTGTCTGTGTGTCTGTGTGTGTATCTCTGTGTGTGTATCTCTGTGTGCCTCTCTCTCTCTGTATGTCTGTGTGTGTGTCTGTGCATGTGTATGTGTGTGTCTCTGTGTGTCTGTCTGTGTGTGTGTGTCTGTGTGTGTACATGTGTGTCTGTGTGTGTGTGTTGGGTGGGTCCTGGAATCCCATTGTGTTTATTTATATATTCACTTACTACGGTGTACACAAGTGCCTGTGTGAGTTTTTTCATTTGCATGTGTCTATGGAGGTCAAAGAGCATCAAGTTCCTGGAACTGTGCTCAGCGAAGGCTGTGAGCCACTCGACGTGAGTGTTAGGAACTAGGTCCGCTGCGAGAACAGTAAGCTCTCTCCATCGCTGAGCCATCTCTTCAGGCCTCTGTGGCTTTATTTTGTATTCTTCTGATGACCAAGTGAGCATCTTTTGACATAATTATTGAATATTCCTATAGCTCCTCTTTGGTGAGGTGTCTTAAGCATTTGCCTACTGTCACAACCTGTTATTTGATACTCGGTATATAATCAGATGACTACATCAGATATGGATCTCAGTTATTCTCTATGCTAGTACAGGAGGCTAACAGAAGAGAAAAAGGCATTCCTGAAACAAAGTCCACATTACCCGAGTTTGAGGATCAACCAGAATCAACGCCTGCACTCACTTGCTCATTGGTAGCTGAGTTCTTCTTTTTTAAGATGTATTTATTTATTATGTGTAAGTACACTTAGCTGTCTTCAGACACAGCAGAAGAGGGCATCAGATCCCATTACGCATGGTCGTGAGACACCATGTGGTTGCTGGGATTTGAACTCAGGACCTCTGGAAGAGCTGTCAGTGCTCTTAACCACTGAGCCATCTCTCCAGCCCCTGAGTTGTTCTTCTTAGGTGAGGTTGTGTGCCGGCTCCTCATGCATTCCGGGTAAGGACCATTGCCAGAGCTGTGACATCCTGGCCAGTGCTGTCCATTCTCCGGTCTCCCTTTTCTTTTCCTCACACTTTGTCTCGGAGAGCAAGTGTCAGTTTTTATGAAGTCTAAGCCATCTTTTCTCCCCTCACTAAATAAACCACAGCTTCTTAAGCCCCAGGTCCCAGGCAACTAAATGGCTTTCAAAAGCACACGGCAATGGTAGGTGGCCAACACTAAATCAAAGTCAAACAGGCAAGGACCCCTGTGCTTCTGGATCTGCTCACCTGTGCTGCCGTGCAGGTTTCGAATGCACACGTGTGCGCTGTGCACTTGTGCATGCTGTTAACCCTTGCAGTGCCAACCAACAATGCCAAAAAATAGCTCTGCTTGGACTGGGGACTTTTCTTTTGTTATGAGTTGTAGGAGTTTTCTGTGCATACAAATATTCCTGCTCTTATAGAAATACAATGGTAAGCCAGGCATGGTGGCACATGCCTATAGTTCCAGCACTTGGGAGGTTGAGCTAGGAAGATCAGGAGTTCAAGACCAGCCTTGTCTATATAGTGGATCAGAGGCCAGATTGGGCTACTCAAGACCTTATTTCAAAATCATCTGAGTAATAATAATAATAATAGTTTATTAACTAGTGGTTTAATTGTGGGTAACAAAGACTTCACATTTTCCTTCAAGTGTTCCTCAGAATTTAAATACCAAATTAGCATATTTAGAGATAGTAATGTGCTAAAATGTTTGATTTAGAAATTGATGTTTGAGTTACCACTTGAGTTTCTTAAAACTTATTAAAGGAAATCTGGCTTGGTATGCAGTTTCTAGAACTGCAATAATACACTACATACTTAGGTGAAGCAGTGTCCTTCAGTATTGACAATGCTCAAATAAAAATACAGGCAAACCCTGAAGAGGCACATCCTGAAGCACCAAGCATTCGGCTGATTTAATTTTTATGGAAAATAAGCACATATCCATTCATGAATATGCAAATCTACCTCTTGATTTTAATAAGTGTTAAAATGGCATCTAGACCCAACAACAGTTTTGAAATAAATTTATTATTACTTACTGTCAGTAAAATTTTGTTCATGTAGATTTTTTTTTAAAATAGATCTATGTACCTGGATTGACATAAAAATTTCTCAGGTGAAAAGGATCCCAAGGTGGAAAAACTTGGGAGGCAGAGGCAGAGGCAGGTGGATTTCTGAGTTCGAGGCCAGCCTGGTCTACAGAGTGAGTTCCAGGACAGCCAGGGCTACACAGAGAAACCCTGTCTCAAAAAACCGAGAAAAAAAAAGCTTTGACCTCAAAGACTTGCTCAAGAATTCAGACTCTGCTTTCAGGAGAGGCACCTCAGATGGCTGGTTGGCAGGTGTCTACAGTAGGGCCGCATCTAGAGCAGTAGCCTGTCCATCCTGTCTCCTGTCTGGCCTCAGCCTCCCAGTCAATCAGGGGGGTTTACTGGGATTCGTGAATGCACTACTCATGTTCCCTCACCTGCAGGGATGATGACTTTGTGTTCTGACTGTGACAGATAATGCCTCGTCCCCCCTCCCTCTGCAGATAAAGGCCCCAGAGCACACCTTATACAGTGGCTCTCACCAGGGCACGGGCATGCCTTCCATTCTGTGAGCTTGATATCTATGATTTCAACCAATAACTGGGAGTGTCTGTGCCATTTCTCTTAGGGTTAGTGGTCCTCTCTGCTCAGCGTAAGCAACTTGCTATCCTTAGTGTTGATATACGGGGGGTGGGGAAACCTCCTGATGCATCACGCCACAATGGGCTTCATTTGGGCGTCTAGAAAACACAGCCTTCAATTGTAAACCCATGAAACGCTATACCATAATTACAGTTTCTAGGCACCTCTAATGACCCATTAAGATGGATTTGTAGGGCAGGTAGACTATACAGCAAGAAGCAGGTGAGACAGGAGGCTCCAGGACTTTCTCTCCAAGTGGCAGAGACCCACTGGAAAGAATCTACCATAGAGAAAAAAAATCATAGAGGTAGATGAGATCTTATCACTGAGTTCCATCACCTTGGGGACGTGCAATCCTGAAACGCTTACATTTCCTGGACTTAACCACTGGGTGAATAGAGAACAACATGTACTCATCTTATGGGGATGACAATGGTAAAATCATTGGAAAATAACTTGGTATTATCTGGTAAACTGATGCTCACTTTTTTTTTTTGAGACAGGGTTTCTCTGTGTAGCCCTAGCTATCCTGGAATTCACTCTGTAGACCAGGCTGTCCTCAAACTCAGTAATCCACCTGCCTCTGCCTCCCAAGTGCTGGGATTAAAGGCATGTGCCACCACTGCCCGGCCTGATGTTCACTTTTTACATTGGTCTCAGCAAATGACTATCTAGATTCTAGTCATTTATTTTAGAGAATACAGTGCACCAGGAAATAGGTGTAAAAACCACTGTTTATAATTTCCTCAAAGTGGGGCTGGAGAGATGACTCAGTGGCTAAGAGTTCCTGATTCTCTTGCAGAAGACCCAGGTTAGAATCTCTGTACGCACATGGTGGCTCACAACCATCTGGAAACCAAGTTTCAGGGAATCTTCTTCTGATGCGTATGCACAGGCGTGTGCATGCTGTACATCCACATACACAGACAAAACATGCATGCACAAAGTGGAAGCAACTAGAATTTTCATTTTCGGAACTATAAATACATTGTAGTATCAGCACACAATGGGGGCATTATGCATGTTACTAGAGTGATTAACATCAACATGGATGGACTTAGAAATGTCATTTTGGGGGCTGGAAAGATGGCACTGACTGCTCTTCCAAAGGTCTTGAGTTCAAATCCCAGCAACCACATGGTTGCTCACAACCATCTGTAATGAAATCGATGCCCTCTTCTGGTGTGTCTGAAGACAGCTACAGTGTACTTACATATAATAAATAAATCTTAAGAGAGAGAGAGAGAGAGAGAGAGAGAGAGGATAAAGGAAAGGGAGGGAGGGAGAGAGGGAGGGAGGGAGGGAGAAAGAGAGAGAGAGAGAGAGAGAGAGAGAGAGAGAGAGAGAGCATAAAGAAGACTGTGGAAGACCCACTCGTAAGTGGTGGTTGTCATGGTTTTGTTCTAATGATGACCTCACTAGGTGACAGCCACATCCTTTACCCCAGCACTGTAAATGTGACCTTGTTTGGCAATGGGATCCTTGAGGACTTAAAGGATCTGAGGCTGAGCTCATCCTGCATCTAGGGTGAGACTTAGCTCTAGCAATTAGTGAAAAGCGAGTGGTTTGAGATACAGACATGGGGTCAAGGCTGGGTGGAAACTGAGGCAGGTGATGGAGTGACGCTACCTACCACCTGCCGGAGAATTCCAGCAGCAGCTAACAGCAGCAGGAAAGAGGGACTCTTCCCATAAAGTTTTTGGAGGAAGCTCTCTATTGCTGACACCTTGATTCTGGACGTTCAGCCTCCAGAAGTATGAGAGAGAGAGAGGGAGAGAGAGAGAGAGAGAGAGAGAGAGAGAGAGAGAGAGAGAGAGAGAGAGAGAGAGGCAGACACAGAGATGCAGAGACACGGACAGACGGACGGACACAGAGAGAGCCCAGTGTGCTGTATCCTCTATAGCGTCCCTAGGAAGCAAGTAGCCTGGGTCTTAGGCTAAATGTACCATCTGTTGTCTGTTTGCTTGAGACAGGGTCATACTATGTAGCTCTAGCTGTCCTGGGACTCACTATGTAGAGCAGGCTGGCTTGGAACTCACAGAGATCTGTCTGCCTCTGTCTCACAAGGGCTGTGATTAAAGGCATGCGTTACCATGCCTGGCTAAGTTATACAATTTTGAGGGTTCACTTGGTGTCAAAACGTACACATGTGTTCTGTTAGACTGTTATGGTTTGCATGTGAAGTGATATCCAGTTGCTGGTGCTGTTTAGGGGGGACCTTTGGGATGAGGGTCCTCACTGACAGAGAGCCACAGGGGTGAGGCTTGTGGGTTAGAGGCCAGGCCAGTGTCCAGGCTGAGTCTCTCTGTTCTCTGTTCTGCAGAGATGTGAGGGAGGCAGCCCTGCTGAAAGTGCCTTCAGCCCAGGCTAGCCCGATTCCAACTGCCACGCCTTCCCTACCATGACAGACTGCACCGTGTCCTCTCAAGCAGTGAGATAAACTCTCGGTTCCTTCGGTTGTTCCTGCCTTGTCTTTCACAACAACATAAAGAAGATATCACAAAGCATGATAAGAAAGAAAACACAACTTTAAAAACATTTAAAAGCAAGATTTCCTAAGCCTATTTCAAGTCCCGACCATGGAAGTATTTCATCGTGCCAAGTCTCTTCTGTGTCCAGTGGTTGTGCCAAGCCTGTTTTGGAGAGTATGATATTATTCCTCAAAGGAAAGAAACTTTGTTTTGCAGACGAGAAAACCGAGGTGAAGAATATCAAAATAGTTGCCTGAGGTACCATAGCAAATATGTGGAAAGCAGAGACTCAAACGAGCTTCACTGTGCAAAACCCAAACGTTTTTCACCATAACAGAGACCCAAGCCTTGTTAACCTCAAATACGACCTGTTACCAGTGACGACCTGCTACCAGTGACAGCTCCAGCAACACAGGAACCTTGCTCGTACCTGCTTATCTGGGGTATTAGCTTCCCTTTCGCAGTTTTGTAAACATTCAAGCTCAACATTTTCACATGAAGTATGCATTCACTAGGACTCAAGCCTCTCGGTCCATCCTGCCTCGATGGATGCAAATCGCCCTTAGTTAAGCGAAGTGTGCTAGTTAACTGAAGTGTGCGATTCACCCATCTCTCACTCCTTGATACCAACCACAGCACTGAGTCACGCAGAACTTCACAGGAAGAAAGCTGTTTTGTCTGGAATGGTCAGATGGGAGGTGGGGTTCCTGAAGTCAATGGAGGGACCAGGGGAGCAGTCAAGTTGAGGAACCAAGCCTCTGAGTAGCCCACAAGTCCCACATCCCAAGAGTCCCCTAGGTCCTAAGGACAGGGCAGAATGGCTGGTTACACTTTTGGGGGGAGGGGTGCTCCTCTTTTTCCTTGTTCAGAAGTATTTACAAAGGAGTGGGAAAGAGAAGGCCTGACCGTGTGATTCAACTTCGGGGCTTGTCTTCCTTCTGGGGCCCAGCTTGACGCCATGTTCCCTTCCCACCCCCTCTTTTTCCTATGAGAAAAGACATTTGTCAGACCCTGAGGCCAAGCCAGGATGCTGGGCTTGGGGGGCGGGGCCCCGTTCCTGTCACTGCGGCAGGTGCTGGCTTCCTCCCTCCCCTCCCCCAGCCCCTTCAGCGATCGGCGGGATGAAATTAATTGCAAAGGAGAGGTCAGTTTCCAAAGCTGCGTCTCAGCTTCCCAATGTCACCAATCCTTGCGACGTAAATCTAAGAGGAAGAAAAGTGGCCTGGTGTGGGAATAGGTGGGTGACGGAGGGGTGGTTCGCTGTAACCTCGTGATGACATTTTGTACAAAGCCGCAGCTTCAGGATAATTTGTCTTAGTCGAATGCTGGCTCTCTTCAGGGTCTACTTCACCATCAACAGCTAACGGTGGGTGCACCTCACTCCGCAGCTTACTACACCTCCTGTTTACATGCAACACTTGGTAGGGCTTCAGGTAAACACTGTGTACACTGCTTTTAGATAGACACAGACCAAAGGACCCAGTGGGTTGAGTGGCAGAGCCCTCCTCAAATCTGGGCTTAGCTCCAGACCATCCTTGACACCATTCTTTTGACGTCAAGTCACTTCTCTGATAAGGCCAAGAGCACCTGAAGGTAGCTTTCCCAGAGTCTCAGTTCCTCTTGAAAACAATGTGTCATGAGCCTGGAAAACACACTCAGCTGATGGTTGGTTCAGGAGTAAATCTAGGAATGCCAGATTTTCTCTACCACAAAAAACTAATATTCTCCTCTACTGCTGCTACACACCAGGGTGAGGGGCGAGTGCTGAAGTGCTGAGATCTCAGTACCAGGAAGGGGTCCAGCAGCCAGAGGGCCTCCCTCTTCCTGCATGGCCAGCTGGAGGGTTCCCTACCTCCCCTCAGAGAGAATCAGCTGGAGAAAAACACTTGTAGGCTAGTCTAAGTCCTGCCTGCAAAGTCCTCCGTGTAAGCATGCCTGACGTGTCTCCCTCAAACCGAGATCTGAGTCATTTGGTTCAAAAGAAAAGCTCAGGGCTCATCTTTAGCCGAGCTAAAAACATCTCTGGCTATATAAACACAGGGTAGAGAGAGAATGGAGTGCAAATGGAGAGAGAAGGAGTCCCCTTCTGAAAGTCAGTGTGTGTGTTTGCAGTGAGTGTGTGTAAGAGGGTGCATGTGTGAGTGTGCATGAGTCTATGTGTGCATGAGTGTGAGTATGTGTATGAGTGTATGTATGAGTGTGTGTGTGTGAGTGTGTGTGTATGAGAGTGTGTGAGTGTGTGCATGAGTGTATGTGCATGAGTGCGAGTGTGTGTATGAGTGTATGTATGAGTGTGTGTGTGACTGTGTGTCTGTGTGTGAATGTGTGTATGAGTGTATGTATGAGTGTGTGTGTGACTGTGTGTCTGTGTGTGAATGTGTGTATGAGTGTATGTATGAGTGTGTGTGAGTATATATGTGTGTGAGTGTGTGACTGTGTGTGAGTATGTATATAAGAGTGTGTGTATGAGTGAGTGTGTGTGAGTGTATGTATAAGTGAATGTGTGTGTGTATGTGTGTTTGTGTGTATGAGTGTGTGTGAGTGAGTATATGTGTGTATGTGTGTCTGCTCTTTGCAAAAAGACTTTGAGTAGTGTTTGGACTCACTTGCCAATACTACCTACTTACTGGGCTTGGTTTAAAGAACTAGCTGAAGTTATACAGAGCTGGTTAGTCCTAAGATCACAGAGCCACTGTTTTTTTTAATCCCAGATGAGCCAGAAATAAAGAAGCTTGGAGGCATGCACAGCCTGCAGTCCAGGGCTGTACCCACACTGGGATGACTCCGAGTGCCGCCCAGGGCAAAATCGGAAACTGACTCAAAACACCGGGATTCTGCGATTCTGCTTTTGTGATTTAGTTACGTCGTTCTCCACTCCAACCTTCTGAGAGGTCAAGGTTGTGTTGCCTAGTCCGAAGAAGATTGGACACACCTGAAGGACATGGTGGAACTCACTTCTGAAACCTGAGTTCTCCCTTTCAGCAGAAGGCAGCAGCCAAATGTCTGCTCCCTTCGTTTCTTACTATTGCACAGAAGTATTGTCCCCAAGAGCATCCTTCCATGGAAGAGAAGGCTGACCACAGTGGGGACTTTACTCTCATCGTAGGTAAGCCTTGGAGCACAGCCCTGAAGCCCATCACTTCTACCCCCAACAGCTTTTTTTTTTCATCTCAATTTCCTACCTGGGTCTCACCTGCTCTTTGTCCTTCAAACACCACACATAGGTACTAAAATGCACACCTTTAAGTGTTTAAATCTTTCCACTGGCTCCACAATAAAATTCCTGCCAGATAACATTTCTGAGTCTGTCACCCCTCTCTGGGCCCCTCTTGCTCATGATCTCTCTGTTCTACCCTGGTATTATATTTTTGGTAACTTCGCGCTTCAGGCTGGTCTTCCAAAGCTGACTCTTCTTGTGTGTTTCCAGCCGGGGTCCTGCAGGGAGAGGCCTCCCTAGCAGCTCAGATCAGGCAAGAAAAATGCCTGCCTCCGCTGCCTCAATGCTCAGCCAGCAGATCTGAAGCAGGCCCCCTGGGTCCCTGCGCAGGGCAGAGCAGCTGCCCCAGCCCTTCCTCCTTCAGGACTGAGGATGAGAGGCTTGAACTACTGGCCAGGTCAAACACAGAGAGTCGGAGGTCAGCGACTTGTGCTTCTGCTGCTCCACACAAAGGGACTCCTCTGCTTAATCCCCAGGGCTGCAGGGTAAACATTTAGAAAGAGAAGTTTGTCCGTGGAGGGCCAGCCTTTGTCTCCTTATCCCACTAAAAGATGGCCCAATGAACGACTGTCACAATTCCATGGGGAACAGGAAACAGCCACAGCCAGACCGAGGCAGTGGCCTAAAGAATGGAGGTGACCCAGCATTGTGAAGGGCTGAACCAACAGCCAGAGGGAGACACCCCACGAAGGGGATGAGGCACCCCACGCAGGGAGCCCCGCACACAGCATGCGAAGTCCTCCGTTTGGCTCTCACACAAGGGCTGGGAATTGTGCCCAGAACAATTTCCATGCCTTTATTTCTAAAAGCAAATATCCCTCAGGCTCCCGAGGACAGAGAGGGCTCTGTGCCCAGCCCCAGTTCTTGCCCAGCCCCCTCTGTCCAGCCTGCTCCTCTCTTTCCAGTTACTCTGTCTCCCAAACAAGTGCACTGACTGTGGGTCACCGACTCTTCTCTGTCCTGAGTGCACCTCAAGGGTATTCAGATCTGCTTCTTTCTATCTTTTAAGCTTGGTAGGAGATCATTATGATCTCTTCAGAGACATGAAGATGTATTACCTGGGAGGCTGGGCACCATGATCCCAGCTCTAAAAAATAAAAGGGGAGTTGTGGAGGGATGGTTCAGTGGTTAGGATCATCCATCCCTGCTCTTGTAGAGGACCCAGGTTCAGGTCCCAGAAACCATGTGACTGATCACAACTATCCATAACTCCAGTTCTAGGGGGTTTGACATCCTCCTCCAGCCAGCTTGGGCACCTGGCACTCACACGGTGTACGTACATACACACAAGCAAAACATTCACACGCAGAAAGTAAATCTTCATAAAAATGAAATTGACGTTCTGAAAGACCTGTTTGAGAGTCAAGTGGATTCTGTCTCCAGTCACTGGGAAGATGAGATTCTTCCTGTTCTTCCCTGGCCTCCATCTTGGTGAAGGCCAGTGCTGACCCTGGATGTCAGAGGCAGATAGAACAGAAAGGGGAGCATATTCCATATCCAGGTCAGTCAACCAAAGTGAGTCACCTCTCTAAGCAAGCTCTGCTTGACCTTGGTTCACCAACAAGAAAGAAGAGTGCTGGGAAGTGCCCACGCCTCTTGTGCCTCCCTTTGGACTTCCAGGTAGCAAAGGTCCTGTCTGGACAGAAGCAAGCCTGAGTCCAACACAATTTCTGTTACAGGCACTCAGCAGACCCTCTCAGCGTGCCTAGGCTACTTGGTCGTCTGTTGTGTGCAGGCTGATTTTGTTTCTGGTAGCCAAGGGCTATTTGTTGTCTTTTGTGTGTGTGTGTGTGTGTGTGTGTGTGTGTGTGTGTGTGGATAAGGTCTCCTGTAGCCCAGGTTGGCTTAGAACTTCTTAAGGAGCTAAGGCTGGCCTTGAACTCCTAAATCTCTCCAGACCATCCCTGCAAAGGTTAGCCATTGACTGACCGTGGCACATATACTCAACAGTCCTCTGCATCAGGAGCATGGAGGACACTTGACTCTACCTGCCAAGTGCTGGGATCTCAGCCATCTGTCACCAGACCCAGCTTATTTTAAGAAAGGACCTCACTAAGCAGCCCATTGTCACCTCCAGCTCACGGATTTGATTTCCCTCCCTCCACTGTGCTAACAGGACTAGCATCTGTGGACCCGCTGACAGTCTGGAGACCGGTATCCCAGTGCGGAGACATGGGAGCCTCCAGGGCTGCCGCGGTTAGTTCTATCTCTACTCCAGAACCCACACTTCTTAGCAATCTGGGACAGTTGAGTGGGTCTCCAGCCCAGCCAGTGTCGATTTAGACCCCATGGGCCATATGACCAATAAAACAGCCCTTCGATTTACTTTGGGGTAATTGCCACTAGCTGGTTACTTTGTAGAGTGTGTAAAATAAGTCTTAGAGTCAATATCCCCTCAATGAAGAGTCAGTGCCAACCAGACAACCAGATACAACCAGGTCAATTTGTAAATAATAAGACTTGTCACTTCAGGTGATTATATACCAAGTGCTCACTGCAAGGCCAGCAAGGAGCAGGGAGCACGGAGAGGCCATCTCCAGACTTTTTCTTAACTCCACAGCCTCCTGAAGTGGCCCTACTCTGGACCTTAGAGCACAACTATTTGGTCCCCCAAGGACCCAGGAACAGAGGGCCTTCCCTGGGTTCCCCTTGGCTGCCTCCGTGACAAGTTAGGAAATGACTTGTTAGGTTTTCATCCATCCACTGGTATGTTGCCTGCCCCCCACCCACCCTTGCCGGTGACCCTAACTAAGCTGTCTCTGCCTCAGTTAAGTGGTCCCTAATTGGCAGGACCAAAGAGACCCGGGAGGCACCTGGCCCCAGGGACATGCTCACCTGCAGCGCTCTAAAAACTGGGTGGGCGGTGGACAGCGAAGCAGCCCCCACCCAGATGCGGAGAGGCGGGAGGCCCAGCTTCCCCCCTGTCAATCAATGGCCGGCAGCTGCGCTCTGCCTAGCCGCCGCACACTGCTCCTCGGAGGGAGATAAACATCATCGGGAAATCCAATCCAGGGCAGCTTCAGAGATAAACAGATGTGCGGGGCGCCGCGGCTCAGGAGATGACGCCCCCACCCCGCCCCACGAGCCCGCCTAGCCCTGCACCTGCCCCAGGCGACTGGGGATGAGCGTCTTGGGAGACGGGCTGCGTCGCTCTAACTCCGAGAAAGGGTCTCAAGTGCTGCGGGTGAAGTTGGGGTTAGAGCCGAAAGAAGCTGCATTTGTAACAAACTCAGTAGACTGCACAGCGACATTGGCCTGAACTGCTAGAGTTCAAATCCGGGATCTGCACTGTGGGCCAGACAACCCAAGGTGGAGCGTTCATCACCGGGTCCTGACTACTCAAAACCCCCTCTCGGAGTTACATCCGGACTGTGTTAAGATGTACTACTTGCTCTTTCTTAGTCTGGGTTTGGCCTAGATAAAGCTGATAGGTAGCTGGATAAAACTTTGAGGCTGACAAAGCTATCGATGACCCTGGAAAGCGAAACCATTTTGGGAGAGCGAGGCAGATTAGAAGATGTGGGCGTGTGTGGAAAGGATTCTTCCCTACTCAGAATATCCCTCCCAAACTTCGTTTATTCCCCTAACACTGAGAAGCGATATTGGCGGAGTGAAAAGGACCTCGGTAAAGTTTATGGAAGCCCGAGCTCTCCCTGAAGCCTAAGACCCCTTTGTTGCTGAGACCGTCGTGTTTTCCCTAGCCCCACCGAACTGAATGGACTTTGTGCTTAAGTGTGAAGAGTTGGTGCATCTCCCGGACTGTGCCTGCGGTCTTGCCAGATCCCTGTCCCTGAGGCCGGAAGTTTTCTTGCATGAGGCCAACTGGAAAGAAGGACCGGGTTTAAGCTGGAAATGAAGACCACTGGGCCACACCAGCTGAATCTCCATCTGTTCGGTTCTCCCTCATCTCCCTTTTACCCCCTTTCTCCCTCCCTCCCTCCCTCCCTCCCTCCCTCCCTCCCTCCCTCCCTCCCTCCCTCCCTCCTTCCCTCTCCCCTCTCTCGTTTACTGGCAGGTCTTTCTTCTCTGCCCTGAAGCCCATAGGATCAAGATGAGCTACTTCTCCTAAACCAGAATTCTCTGCTGGTGAGGTTAGAAGATGCCTGACCCGAAGCAGCAGCTATCCCTGGATCTACCAAGGAAGCTAGTCGAGTCTCAGACCCTCCGCAGGGGGCCCAGCAGGGCGCACTCTGACTCGCTCTCCTCTCACCTAGAAGTACAGTGACACCCGTTGCGCACCCCAGTTGCAAGTTTACAACTCCTGGTTTTTGCAGAAGTGTGATTCCACTTTGTTCCGGTATGGCGGGAGCTCGCCCTTTCGTGCTAGCGTGATCATTACTCTAGCTAGGCCTTTGTGGACCTGAAAAGATCCGAGGCCTCTTGGGACTCCTCCTACTGCACTAGTCCTGCCGCTGTCTCCTCCAGGCCCGAGGTGTGGCGTCCCCAGAGCCATTGCACTCTCGGGTTGGTCCTCATCTGCGCGGCCACTGGAGTCCATGACACAAACTGTTGAACCAAGGCCGCCCCCTAGTCCTTGCAGTCGCAGGCTCTGTCTGCCCCCACCCTCTTCCAGCCAATGTGGAAAAATGCGTGCGGACCCTTTCTCTCTACTCGGAGGACTGGGAATAAAGTGCTATTGAGGCCGGAAGAGGCCGCCTCTGTCTGCAGAGCTTTGTGCAGTGTTTTCGGAGACATTTGCATCTGTTTGCGCTTGGGTAAACGGCACTAATAGCTCGGCCGGCCGCAGAAAGCCGGGAGATTGTTCGGTGTCCTCCCACCCCCTCCGGGCTCTGGCCAGGCGCTGGCCGATCTGTGCGGCGCGCCACCGGTGCACAGCCCAGGACTGCCTATCCCGTCCGGTTCAAAGATTGAGCGCCCTCGCCCTCGGCCCACTTTTAAACAATTGCCTTTAACAATGCAATTTTAAGCAGAAAATCGTCTAACTAGATTAAGCCTACATGGCACTTAAAAAAAAACACAAAAAACCAAAACAGAGGGTTAGACGAGTCCGCGTCCACCGAGGAGCACGTTGCCTAACAGGATAGAAAGTGTGAAATGCATGCAGAGGTGGAACGGCAGGCAGGTGCCGGGCCTCTCTCCGGCCGGCCGGGGCTGGACAGCTCCCCTCGCCCCAGTCCCCAGGCTGCGGACCGGACGCAGCTCCCTAGGGAGCAGGCGCGTGGGGCTGGGGGCCCATCCCAGCGACCCCCGACGTGCTCCGCTCGCCGGATCTGCAGGCTCGGCTCTCCTGGCGCTGCAGCATCCTGCCCACCCCTAGTGGGGAGGGCACAGGGCAAGGCTAGTGAAGACGGAACGCCCTCTCCACTCGCGAGACTGAGCAGACAGGCTCTTTTAATGGGATCGAAATCAAAGTCAGACCTTAGAAAGCTCCATTGCTATGGCAGCAAAGTTCCCCCTGAAAGCGACAAAGCCTGGAGTCGCCCCCACCCCTTCCCAGGCCTTGCCCTCGTTCCCCTCCCCACCTCCACCCCCACCCGGCGCTGCCTGGAGCCACGCTCTGAGCGCGCTCGGACGGGTTAATCACTGCAAAAACAAAGACATGAAAGGCTCTCCAATTGGAGAGCCCTCCACTGCCTCCTCCCGGGCCAGGGGGAGGGGAGCGCTGCACTGACGGGGTTTCCCCACCCAGCCCGAGAAGGCGCTGCCGCCTCGGTCGGGTGGGAGTCCCATCCCACCATCCCCAGGCGACGCCGCCCACACAATCTGGCACCTCCCGGAGGACTGCTGAGGGGCGGCAGAGGGGTAGGGGATCAGGCTGGTCTCCTACCCAACCCCACCCACCGCCACAACCCCACAAAACAGAAACACAAAGCCCCAGGATTTTTCTCGGAGGCTTTATGGAAATGTTTGAAACTGGAAAAAATTTTTTTCTACAAATTAAAAAAAAAAAAAGAACCCACATAGTTCAAATTAATCGACGTTGAAGGAAATAATTGTAGTAAGACTGTGTCAGAGTCACATGTAAACCCAAACACTTCTAGAGCGCTATATAATTCGATGTAATGTGGGATCTAGACTACATATGTATACACATATTTAATATGATGTGATATTTAAAGACTTAAATTACCTTGGAGGTTTCCTTTAAATCTCTCCCTGGAATTCAGGGGTCTCCTTTCCAAGCCCTCTGAGGAAGACCAGCAGAGCCCTTACGCCCTGGAGACATTGATGGGAGCAGGGCAGGGGTTTGTCTATTCACAGACCATGAAAGGCCTATCTCCTGGCTGGTGGTCCCTCCCCTTACTTTCTACCTTCAGAGAGAATGTGGTAATACAGTCAGAGGTAATACACCAGAGAGGTGTACAGCCAGGCCCATCTGGGGAGGACCCAGGAGTCTCTGAGGAGACTTTAGCCAAAGCATAGGGGAGACTGTTGGCTTCTTGTCCTTAAGTCTGAGGACAGCCTGTCCAATTCACTGAGCAATTAGACGTTGCTTTTTTTGTTTTAAGCCTGTGGGGTCAGAACTATTCCAGTACTCGGAATTACCTAAATCCAAGTCAGGCATTATTCAAACCATTCTTTTTCTTATTGTTACTCTGCATGTCAAGCAGAGCCTCCCCCAACTCCTTCTCTTTCAAAACCCTTCTGTGAGTTCCTGATTTAGAGTTTAGAGTCCTTGCCAGGCAGGCAGCGCACATCTTTAATCCAGCACTCACAGGCAGAAGCAGGCAGTGCTCTGAGATTCTGAGGCCAGCCTGCTCTATAGTGAGTTCCAGGGCAGCCACGGCTACACAGAGAAACCCTGTCTCCAAGACCAAAACGATCCCCCCAAATGACCTTGAGTCAAGGTGACTTGTGTTCTAAGGTCTCAGAGTCCAGAGCCCTCAATTATTCCCACAGTCAAGAAGAATGAACGATGGGGCTGGAGAGGTGTCTCAGTAGTCCAGAGCTGGTTTCGCTCTCGCAGAGGATGCTGGTTTGACTACAGCACTCATGGTGGCTCACAACCCGCTTGTTGTACACATTCACATATGCAGGCAAGATATATGCATAAAAGGAAATATTTTAAGTTGAAGAACATTAGTTCATTCTTTTCCTCTGAGACCCAGTATCCTAGCGCAATATTAAGGCATCCCTGAAAAGCTGGGAGGGAGAGCTCGCTAAATAGAAGGGAGATGCAGGCAAGAAAGCCCCACTCCGGCCTTGGCTGATTCCTGGTGGGTGTCTTGCTCTGAATATGCCTGAAAGGGCACTGGCATCAGCTTTATTTCCCAGCTGGGACGATGGCACAGAGAGTCTGTCTTGGGTCACCGGGGTTAAGGCAGCTCTGTCATGGCAGCGGCATCTAAACTGGGGCTCGCAGGATGACCCAGGGAAACAGACAAGGTCCCCAGAGACTGTATATCCAGGTGGAGGCTCCTCCTCTCTTCCCACTAGCCTCTCAGGGAGCAGCCACCTACCCGGTTGCTTCAACCAACCCTGCTGCGAGGGCAACTCCACAAGCCCCGCCCCTTCCGCTTAGTCTCAAATCCTCCCAAAGGAGTCTGTCCCACTGGGCTAAGAGCTAGGCCTCCCTGTTCAGGGTGGATGTGCGGACAAAGTAATAGCTCCTTTTGCCTCCAAGGTTTGCCTTTCTTTGTGTATCTCTCCAATTCTTTCTCCATCACAAAAACACAGGCATAGACCTCTGAGCTTCTGAGGCCAGGCACAAGATCCGGGTCATTTCAAGACTCCGATTCTGGGGCTGAAAAGATGGCTCAGCGGTTAAGAGCACCGACTGCTCTTCCATGAGGTCCTGAGTTCAATTCCCAGCCCCCACATGGTGGCTCACAGCCATCTGTAATGGGACTTGATGCCCCCTTCTTATGTGTCTGAAGACAGCTACAGTGTACTACTCATATACATAAAATAACTTAAAAAATACTCTGATTCTAAGACTAGAACAGGCCTGCCTCCAAGCCTGGGGTAGGATTGGCCCTGCTCTAAGGGACTATTGATAGGATCAAATGCTATAAACTATAAACTGTTAACCCCAGCATTTGAGGAAAAAAAATGTCCATGATTACTATAGTTTCTCAGTAGAACCCTCATTCCCTCCAGGCCTGGGAGCCAGCAAACACCATAGTCAATGTTTCTTCTTGCTGCTGTACATCTGTCAGGCTTTTCATTTGGGGGGGACAAGATTTCACTTCCCAGCTGGCCTGGAATTCACTATGTATAGCACAGGAGTCCTCGACTCATGGCAATCCTCCTGCATCCACATCCTGAATACTGAGACTACAGGACATGCTCACCCCCACAACACACACACACACACACACACACACACACACACACACACAGCCTGCTAGTTAAGCATTTGTTGTTGTGTTTCAAACACTCTACGATGCATCAGTATGAGTCCAGTATACAGAAGGAGGACCAGCAGACAGGCACAGGGAAGCTAAGCAATCTGCCCAAGTCGGACAGTCCAGCCAGGGATTGTTTCTCATGTCCCCTGATTCCAGAATGATGCTTTCCAGCCCCAGGGAGTCCTTGGTCAAGGCAGCGGGGATCTCTGGTGCCCTTTCCTCTGGCCAGCTGCCTCCCTCTAACTTGCTTAGATAAGAAAAGAGGCAATCTTCAAGAGTCTCTGGCCTCAACCCAAGCGCCTGGGAATGGGAGTTTGGATGTCTCTCTGCATGGGAACAGAGACCCCTAAAGATGGAGGGAGGACGTGTGAATAATTTGTCACCCAATGTCTTTTTCCACCAGCCCTTGTCCCTAGGATGCTCATCAAAGTACAGTCACCTACAGGTTCCATGTCCCTTCTGTGCAAGCTACACAGCTGGCTAACGTGGGGGAAGACAGCGTCCTGACTGGCTCCTGTTAACCCTTTCGTTGGCCCTGACCTCTGCCTTAGTTTACCTTCTATTGTTGTGGAAAAGACGTGGCCAAAAGCAACTCAGAGAGGGGGAGAGTTTATTGTATCTCAAAGTCCTTCACTAACAGAAGTCAAGGCAGGAACCTGGAGACAGGCTGAAGCAGGGGTCATTGGAGGAATGCTTCTGTGACCCACTAGTTTGAGATATACATATACATGTTCACATACACACACACACACACACACACACACACATACACACACACACACACACACACACACACACACACACACACACATTCCCCACCTCCAGATTCCCTGATCAGAGGGCTGGGCCTTTCCTCATCAATCTTAAATCAAGAAAACGCTCCCACAGATGTGCCTACGGGCCAATCTGATGGCATTTTCTCAGTTGAGGCTCCTTCATCTCAAACGATTCTAGCCTTTAACAAGTTGACAAAAAGCTAACCAGCAAGTCCTGTTCCTATTGGGAGCTCCCATCTATGTGTTAACCTTGATCGGGCTTAATGAATCAGGCAGGTCAGAGCCAATCACCCAACACTGTAGCCTCTCTGGAAGTAGAGAGGGGAATGAGGGTGAGGCTAAGTTAGGGGAGCACATCCTTCCATAGTCCCTAGCCACAGACCTGCAGGACCTATCCTGATCACCTGGATCTTCCCAGGAAAAAGATGTGACAGACCCCTTCGGGCATCCCTGCAGTGGGGAAGGGAGGGGATCCTTCTCCATCTACCTGAACTCTCTCTCACTGCCCAAGAGCAGAAATGCATGGAAGGTCTCTGACTGATTAAAGCAAGAGTCATGTGTCCCTGGTCAGCCCAAGCTTGTTGTTGGAAATAAGAGGAAACTGCAGCTCTGAGAGGCGATGGGCGGCTTTAAACCAGAGCTGGCATTAAAGGCATAAAAGCGAGAAGCTGGGGTATGGGCCCCCCCAGGCCAGGAGGACAGTATGTCCTTAGTAAATGGCTGACCACCGCGGCTTGCGGGTGCTCCGCTGAGCTAGCTTTCAAGATGGAGCTTATGAGATACTTGTCTTGGTGGCTGACAGGTGACCTTCAGAGGTGAAGGCTTAACCCCTCTTAACCTTTGACCTCTCACCATTGCTCCTCTCCTGACTTCTTCTCTAGGCAAAGTAAGTGTACAAATCCTATCTCGTTCTGCCCAGAAGCCACCTGGGCCAAGAGGCCCAGGAGAGCTCCCCCACCCTGATGGGTGCCTCTGGCTCAAGTGAAAGGAGCAGCAGAAAAGAGTCACCGTCACCTCAAGTAGGACAACAGCTGCAGGAGGGAAAACCAGGGCCAGGCTTGGGCTTGCACAAGGGAGTCTTCTGCAAAGTCACTGGACCCAAGCCATTGACTGCTAATGTGCAAACCATTCCCCAAACCAAGAGAAATCACCCACAGCTTCACATCTCACCACCCTGCATTGCCGGGAGGGGGGGGGGCGGGGGGAGGGGGATGGGGGAGGGAGGGAAGGGCAGCCTCCTGCAGCAGCAACTCAAAGCCAGCAAGCTGGCTCTCAGAGCCTGGGACTTCCCTACTTGAAAGAACAACAGCTCTCAAGTGCAGACTGGAGCCGCTATTTCAATGGCCCCCTTGTTATGCTAATGAAAGAGTCCTCTCTGCTAGTCTCTAAAAGTCCTCCCCATGCCTAGGCATGCGAGTGTGTAAGATCCTTGTGTCTGTGTGTGCAAGCGTGTAAGGGTCAACAGGGATCTTAGAAACAGAAGGCTTGGGTCCCTGATCTTCCGAGAGGACATGCTGGCGGGGAAGGTGTGATCTGAACTCTTGCTGATTTAGATGTCCTTGCAAGGGGCATCTACCCTTTCAGGAGGACCCCGAGATTAGGGCTGCCAGGCAGGCAAAAATCTTTCCTGCTTTACAGAATGTATCACTGGAGAGGCATCTCAGACCTCAGTGAATAAAACAAGTCCCTCCAGTCAGACTTTAGAAACCAACCTCCCTCATTTGTCCAGTGGAGAGAACTAGGGAGACCATTGTGGGGAACACTTGGTCCAGAGCCTGCCACACAGCAAGGGACCTCTTTGCAGAAGCTTCTCAGAACTCAGAACTCAGAGGTGGGGGGCTGAAGGCTTAGAACCGTGGCCCTGGGGAGCCCCCAAATGCAAAGCCAGCTGATGTGAAGTGGCTGTATATGGATAGGTACCTAATGTAGGCTGCCTCTTTCTGCGAGTCAATATAGCTCATGGGAGACCTTAGCGTGCATGGCAGACCCTTCCTCATGTCACGGGTGACTCGGTTCTCCATACTTCAGTCTCATCTGTCCAATGGGCGTGGATATGTTCCTTTCCATTGGGCAGATGTGGCTACACGTACATCAGGAAGCTCTGCCCAGCACCAGATTCCTCGGTAAAGGTTTGTTTAATATTGACCGACACTCACGTGATCATCCTTCTTTTCTGTTTGTTCAGCCTGCTGAGAATCCTGGTGGAGGTGACCTTCCAAGGGCAGGCCCCAAAGAAGTCCAGAGAATTGGGACCTCTCTGGCATCCTCCTGGAAGAGAAGACCAATGAAAAAGGCCTCCCCCCTCCCCCACCTCATGTCTACCTTCCTATCCCAAGACTCACTGTCTTCTCACAGGACTAAGGGTGATAATGGTTCCTCTCTTAGTAACTATACTCACTGAGAAGATTAAGAAGAAACGTCTGTCGGATGGGTGTCACCTGTGCCCCCAACTCTTTACCTTTGGGGCCACACAGGGGCAGGATGGTTTTGTCACAGAGCTAAGAGATGGCTGTTGCCTTGGGGAACAGAAAGCTCTCAAGAGCAGACCACTGATCTCAAAGGAAATAATGGGATTTTCTGGGATTCACACTGATCCCCAAAAGAGAAAGGCCTCTGTTTGCCTTTTTTTTAAGCCGCCAAACAAGGAACTAAAACCTCTTTCAGCCCAGAGTCCTTTCTGAAGTCCTCATTATCCCCGGGGGACACCCGGAGAACAGCCCCAGTGCCTGTCCCACCATGCTGAGAGCTTTCCTTCAGTCATAGGCCTCCCTGGTTTCCCAGTGACCCGCATGCCACTAGACCACAGGCATTGGAGGCTGGCCTTCAGTTCCTAGCTGGCCAGAGAGGCCTGTGCCCTTTACCTGCCTGGGGGTGTGCTTTCCCCAACAATGGCTAGCTCAAGGATAATGGCTTTGAGGGTGACAACAGCCACAGTAGTCACCCCAGCCAGGCACAAACCGTACCTGCCATTTGTTCTGGAGCCGCAATTCAGGCTCTGCTCTCCTCTCCACCTGGTCTCAACTCTGGAGATCCGGGGATCTGGTGGCAAAAATCAGGCCTGAAGAGCTGGCCACACCTCCAGGTTCCAAGTGACAGCAGTGACCTTCAGCTATCACTCCTTGAGCTGTCCTACTCAGAGCCACACTCCAGATACAGATGTCGTCCATTACAGTCCTACACCCAAAACCTCACAGACACTCAGTCACACGTGCCTGGCCCCACGTCCGTCTAAGCTTGGGCCCCAGACTTCTGTCCGACCCAGGTCTTCGGTCACCTCTGTCACCATTGCTCTCTCCACCCATGGGCACCCATGCCCAAATCAAGTGACTAATGACATCTTCCTTCCACTGCCCTCTCTTCCCATCCTCAGCCCAGCAGCCAGAGAGGCTTCCTTCTCTCTCCCCTCCCTCCCCCACTCCTCTATGATTTCAGATTTCACGTCCTAACATGTCAGGGACTCCCCACCGCCCCTGAGGATGGGACTTACCAGTCACCCATGAGTCAGCTCTCCACAGCACCCCACACCCATGAGAAGCAGGCACTCATATGAGTACACACGCGTGTGCACAACGCATGCAGGCATGCTTCTGGACTGCAGCCCTTCATCTGTACACGTTCCCTCAGCCGAGCCTTTCCCTCCTCTGTGACCTATCCGCTCTGATCCATTTTTTTAAAAAATATTTTTATATTTATTTATTTTATGTGTATGAATGTTCTGCCTACTTGAATGTATGTGTACCGTGTGTGTGCCTGGTACCCAAGAAGGTCAAAGGAGGCTGCCAAATGCCCTGGAACTGTAGTTATGGATAGTTGTGAGTCACCATGTCGGTGCTAGGAACCGAACCTGGGTCTTGTGCAAGAGCAACAAGTGCTATTATCCTCTGAGCCATCTCTCAAGACCCCAAATCATCTTCATCCTCATCCTCCTTTTTTGAGATTTATTTGTTTTATTTTACACATGACTGTTTTGCCTGCATATGTGTATATGCAAAACATGCATGGTTGGTGCCTTGGAAGGTCAGATGGTGGATCCCTTGGAACTGGAGTTGAAAATGTCCATGAAAATGAACCACTATGTGGGTGCTGAGAAGCAAATCCGGGTTTTCTTCAAGAGCAGCAAGTATTCTTGAACCATTCTCTACAGCCTCACCCATCTATCTTTTAAGATATCTAGGGTAACTGGATATTAAGATGCATGCCTTTAATCTCGGCACTCAGGAGGCAAAGGCAGACAGATCTTTGTGAGTTTGAGGCCAACCTGGTTTGCATAGTAAGGTCCAGGGCCAGTCATGGCTACACAGTGAAACCCTGTCTCAAAACAAACAAACAAACAAACAACAACAAACTCCCCATGAAACCAACATCAACAACATTTTGAGGACACCACATCCTCCAGGAAAGATCCCAACTACCACCATCACCTTGTGTCAGTGTGTTACACATCTATGGCACAGGCTGCTGTCTGTCTCCTCTCTAACAGTAACAGAATCTCGAGCTGGGTAGATTGTCAAGAGAAGAAGTACATTGTCTGGTCTCTGCTGTGGCTCTGTTCAGACCAACACAGTATAAACAAAGGGGCTACTTGCAGCTACTTCCAGGAGATGCTTTCAGAGAATGATAGCATGTTCTCTGCCTCTTCTGCATCTCTTCTTTCACCCTGCCATGGGAGCAGTGCCAGTGGCTTAGATGATGAGGCAATGCCACAGGCTAGGAATGGGCAAAACTTGGTCCTGTGGGTCTCATGAAGCAGAGGCCAAGACTCTTATTTGTTTGTTTGTTTGTGTGTATGAGTGCTTTGTCTTCATGTACACCAGAAGAGGGCATCAGATCTTATTATAGATGGTTGTGAGCCACCATCCAGTTGCTGGGAAATGAACTCAGAACCTCTGGAAGAGAAGCCAGTGATCTTAACTGTTGAGTTATTTCTTCAGCTCCGAGACCATGTTTCTTATGTTAAGAAATCCTGAAGAAAATGATCAAACTTTACCTCTTGCAAACAACACTCGTTTGGGGATTTTTTTTTCTCCAAATAGTGTGTTCTCTCTGTATAATTCTATAACTGAGCCTATCACATTATTCCCTGTTACTGTTATGGGTCTGCTTGACTGGGAGACTGAGAACTGTCTGTGTGATTGCCTAAGTCAACATTGTATCCAAAGAGCCTTGAGCAGGATAAGCACTTAATTATGGATGGAGGAATTATGGATGTACCTCGAGACTGATGTATGGATGAGAATTCTAAGTACAGTTCTTAGACATTAAGGAACCAGCCAAGATCTACACACTGGTCTTGCTTTCTGGCATGCATAGACACTATTTCTGATAACTTCCACCACAAATAGCATTCCTTGCCTCAAGTCACCTTCTGTCACACATGCTACCTAGCTCATTCCATCAGGGCTGTGGGTCTTGGGTCACTCAAAGAGAGAGTTGGTTCTCCCAGTATAACATAACTTTGTTGAAAACGCCACTAGAGACAGCTCAGGAATGGCTTCCTGGTGATATCTGAAGGCCATGCAGAAGTATTATTAAGTATTAAGAAGTATTAAGCATTAAGAAGGACAGATGAAACATTCTCTCCTCCAGACTGTGAAGTTCTCATGGCCTCTGCCAAAACCTTGCAGTGAGTGACTCACCATACAGGATACTTATAACACTCTCCTGATATCCATTCTCTCCCATATCCACCCTTTCCCTTTTCTTCCTGGGATAGGATGCCCCATACAATATTAGCACTCCCATTTCTATACCTCTCTTTTCTAAGGATACCCATAGTTATCATGCTTAGTAGGTGAGAAATCTCCTGTGGTCAGGGCACAAATGGAAACTGTGCTATCTTTCACTTTAAATCAGAAGCCAGAAATATTCAGGGCCACACAACTACTGCAAGTGTTTCTATTTGATGTAGTATGCTGAGCTCACACTGAGACCTGGGAATTGAATTCTTCAAATGGGTGAGTTCAGGCAAGTGATTACTTGGTCTCCCTGTGTCTGTTTCCTTGGATATAAGTGACTACCAAGAATAACATGCAGTGCAAGTTTGACCAGCATTAGTCATTGTCATCACTGTGAGAAGGCATCTCAGGAGAAGAACCTGAACATCTTTCAAAATGAGCTCTGACGATTCTGAACTTTAGTGGTCAGCAAGTAAGCTGTTAACCTGGTTGCCTCTCAATAAACCAAGAAGCAACATTCAAACAAACTATTAAAAAGACACAATTCCAGTCATACATTCCTCACAACTATCCAAGCAAATGTGTGGATCAGGGGACAGAAGGACCTCATTGGCTTCCATGGTACACAAGTGTTAGTAGATAGTTGAATATACTAAAAATGAGTGCTCCCTTTAGTCCATCATTTTGTTTCTAAAAAGATATTCTAAGGTGTGCCCTCACACATGCAAACTGAATGTGTAAGTGATGCCTCCTCTGGCCTTGGGCCTTTGAATTCACTCTAAGATATTTGATATACTTTCTCTTTGCTGGGGCTATTTAGTTGATAGAATATGAATGTGGATTTAATCTCATTTACATACATTCTTTGTTCAAAGATAAGAACAGAGAAGACAAAAATCTAAGAAACAAAGATGAAGGGAGGGAAGAAAGGAGGAAAGGGGTTGAAGTCATAGCTGGGAAATATAAGTCCTACCTAGGGAAGGGAGCTTTTAAAGCCACAGCCCAGCAGAGAAGTTCCTAGACTCAGCTGATGTGCCAGTCCCATAGCAAAAGAGCAGGATGCTTGTAGCGGCTTCTCAGAAGGAACCAAGGCATTCAGAGCAGCAAGCCCAGGAAATGGAGACCTGGACCAGAGACCATGAAAGTCTTGAAGGAAAGTTGCTGAACACTGGGTCTCTGACCAAGGCTGGCTCTGAGAACCTGTGTGGAGTAGTTCACAGGTGCCTTGATTCATGGGCAGATAGAAGAGGGACTAACACTTAACAAACAAGAAAAATGAGGCCAGAAGGAAGTCACTTACTGAAAGTCACTTAACTAGTAAGAAATGAAAGCAGGCTATGACCCTTTGCTCATTTCCAGAGCTTCACCAGGCCAGCTCTGCCCCTGGATGGAGCTGCAAGGGGCATACAGGGCAAGGGACTGAAGATAGGATTGCTTCAGGGATGCCCATTTCTGTGCTTCTCAAGTTCTGGCTGTCCAGTTCTGCCCTGGTGCCTGACAAGAAGAAGGGGAGGGAGCACTAGGTAGGGCTCTGAGGGGCTGATTGGTCATCCAAGGAGTATGGAGTGTGAACAGAAGAGTCAAAGGAAAGAGGTGGCTTTTGATCATCAAGATGGAGCAGAAGGGTCCAGAGACTGGGTCCGTGTCTTGCAGATCCATTGGAGCAGGTGTTGCCTGGTGGCTGGTGGGCCTGATGAGGCAAGTGGAGAAACTTTGGCCCTGGCCCACCCTCCTGCCCTCTGCACTCTGCCTGTGACCCAGTCCCCCAACACCACCAACTCAGTGCTAATCAGCTTAGGAAGGCTCCTGAAGGGCAAGACTCTCACTTTCTGCAGCAGCAAATCAACACTTCAATTAAAAGACAATCAAGCCAGACCAGACATCTACTCTCTCCCACCAGGCAAAGAGTTAATTAAGACATAGGGACACTGAGGGGGAGGAGTGACCTTGGCAAGTCTCACCTTGAACTGACCACCTTGGTCAGCCTAGTGTTTCTAGCTCAGTCTGGAACTCAAGGTCACAGAATCTTACGTAGCCCTGTTGGCCTCCAATTCCTGTGTAGTTGAGGCTACCCCTGAACTCTTGATTCTCCTGTCTCTACCATCCAAGAGCTGGAATTATAGGTGTGCATAGCCACAGGTGCCTTGGACTGTGCTCTTTTCTCACGTTCTGAAGAGTGTTGAGAACAACTGTTTAGTAGGATGTGACAGCAACACAGGGGTGACACTGACCAGAATTTCAAACAATGTGATGTCAAAACAGGAACTGTGGGGTAGGGGAGGGCGCCACAGAAGCTAAGGGGATTGGGGGACTGCATGGTTCTTTTTCTTAATTATGTGTGTGTGTGTGTGTGTGTGTGTGTGTGTGTGTGTGTTGGGTTGAGAGGTGTGTGTGTGTTTGTTGGGTTGAGAGGTGTGTGTGTGTGTGTGTATGTGTGTGTGTGTGCTGCATTGAGAGGTGTGTGTGTATGTATGTGTGTGTTTGTGCTGGGTTGAGATGTGTGTGTGGACATGTTTCGGCTGGGTTGAGAGGTGTGTGTGTATGTGCGTGTGTGTATGTGTCTGTGTGTGTTTGCATTGAGTTGAGAGGTGTGTGTATGTTTGTGCTAGATTGAAGGGTATATGTGTCTGTGTGTGTTTGTGTGTGTTTGTGTGTGTGTGTGTGTGTATGTGTGTGTGCTGCATTGAGGGGTGTGTGTGTATGTACTGGGTTGAGATGTGTGTGTTTGTGTGTGCTGCATTGAGGGGTGTGTGTGTGTGTGTGTGTGTTTGTGCTGGGTTGAGATGTGTGTGTGTACATGTTTGGGCTGGGTTGAGAGGTGTGTGTGCATGTGTGTGTGTCTCTGTGTCTGTGTGTGTTTGTGCTGAATAGAGAGGTGTGTGTACGTTTGTGCTAGATTGAGGGGTGTATGTGTCTGTGTGTGTCTGTGTGTTTGTGCTGGGTTGAGATGTGTGTGTATGTGTGCTGGGTTGAGATGCGTGTGAGTATGTGTGCTGGGTTGAGAGGTGTGTGTGTATGTGTGCTAGGTTGAGAGGTGTGTGGTATATGTGTGTGTGTATTTGTGCTGGGTTGAGAGATGTGTGTGTGTGTGTGTGTGTGCCTGTGTACTTATGTGCATGTGTGTGTTTAATGAGAATTTCAATTAAAACAGAAGTTTGAGATAAGCTCCCTCCCCACACACAGCTCTGCAGCAATGATGAGGCACCTGTGTCTGCCACAGGGCTGCAAGTTCCCAGTGTGCAGCGGTGTCCGTCTGTGAGAGACCTAGCTGCTCCTCCCGGACTCTGCTCCTAAAACAGCAAGGTCACACAAGCTGGAAGCTGTGGCCCCCATCCCATCAACAGACTGGTTAAAGGGTGTGGCCAGCAGCTGTGGGGTGCAGGACTGTAGAGGAACAAGCCATTCCCGGCCTAGGTGGGGGTAGGGTTTGGAAAAGGGACCACAAAAGAAACCATTTGTGGCTTGTGCATAGGTAGAGCCCTTGAGCTCTACCTTAAGGTCCCACCACCGTCAGAGCCTGGCAATAGCCACACGCCTTCCTAGAACTCGGGGCCTCCTGGGAAGAAAGGGAGTGGGTCCAGGAAGGGCCTTAGTCATAGTCAGCAGGCGGCAGAGCAGAGGGGCATCCAGGGTGGGGCAGCCAGAACGCTGCCTTATCCTGTGCCAAATTCCCTAAACCTTACAAACCAAGCCATCCCTGCCCTCTGTGCTTGGAAATCCCTTTGAGCCGGAGAGGGCACACGAGGGTCAGAGAGTGATGAGCCCTGGCCCCAGTACTGTTTGAAATCCTGGACCAGGGGCGAGGCCTTCGAGGTGGGGTCGCCACCTCCGGGGCAGCGGCGTCCTCCGGCCGGTTGCTAGGGCCCCTCTTCCGAGGCATCAGGTTATAGGGCCGCGTGGAGAAGCCCATCTGCTGGCTTACTTCTCACTTTCCCCCCTAAGGCTGCCTGTGACCCGGCTCCCCAGGCTCTGGCCCGGGTGTAAAAGTGGCGGGGGGCCTTTATTCCCACCGAGCCCCTTCACAGCAGCTCAGTCGGCCAAACTGCTCTTGGATTACATTTTGATGAGTTTTCAATTTAGGCTCCACAGACAAGGGAGGGGAGGGGCGGGGGCGAGGGCGAGGGCGGGGCGGGCGGAATAAATGCAACAGATGGGCCCAATTGTACTGCCTAGGCAAATGAAGGAAGACATCTGTAGCTCCCGAATACTGGTGGTCTGAAACGCAATTAGCCCTCTGTGAAAGGGGCCCCTCGCAGCCCCCTCGGCCAATCGCCTCAGAGGCACTGCTCACGTTACAATGGCCTTGACCACAATCCATTGAGCAGAAAAAGGAAAAAAAAAAGAAAGAAAAGAAAAGAAAAGAAAGAAAGAAAGATTAATCCAGGAGTTGCTGGGCGGTGGGGCTGCACGTGGGTTGCCATGCGGTAAGGAGAGGGACTTGGATTTCTGCGTTTTCACGGTCTCCTTGGGCGAGTACCTAGCCTAAGTTCTTTGGGAAGGCAAAGAGAAAGGAAGCTCTGGTTCTGTCTCTTGGTGAGGAGGCTATGCGGTCCCACATCTCCAGTGGTTCTTAATCTGCAAATGGCTCCGAAACCTCCATTTTCTACTGTGTTTGGAAAATAACGAAGACGCCAGGTTTCCACAGTTGGAAGTGGTAGGTTCTGCCAGTCTGGGGTCTGGGCTGCCTGGGTCCAACTGTCCTTTCTGTCTGACTGTCAGGCAGCCCTAAGCCCAGAAGAGAATCCGACCAGTATTTACTGGCAGATGTAGGAGGTGACCCTGCAGAATGTCACAGGCTGTTCGCCGGAGGCCACCGTACCTTTAAACTGCTCACCTGGCTTTGTTTCTGGCCGGACTGGGCTCCCTGACCCTCTGATTTGGTAGATAAAGGACGCCCATGCTCTGTCCCCCGTCTAGAGTTTCAGCTGCTCATGTCCTGTCAGAGCCGTCAAGTGGCCCCAAAGCTCCCTGGTCTGTGTCACAGAGGTCACTCCCAAGGGTGCGCATTCTCTGGCCCAGTGCCTTCTTTGGGGAGAATTTCTGTCAGTTAAGCATCAAGAGGGCATTCTCCCATTGTTTATTATAGCACAAAAGACTTATATACACTATAGCATTTTAACTTTTTAATAAAAAATTTTTAAAAATACTAATTCATTTTTATTTTATGGGTATGTTTTTCCTGTGCATGAGTAAACCCAATCTGTGCACGAGGCCAGAAGAGAACATGGGACCCCCTGGAACTGCAGTGTCAGAAAGCTGTGAGTGGCATTTAGTTTTACTTCGAGTCGTTAAACTCTGTGACTGGCTTCTTCTGTTTACTCTACTGTCCTCAAGATGCATATACGTTAGAGCATAAGCCTTCCCTTTAAGGCCAAATAATATTTATTTGTATTTGTAGGGCCATATTTTGTATCCATTCAGCTATTGATGGACAGTTGAATTATGTCTCCCTTCTGGCTGTTGTGACTATGAACATAGATGTACATATACCTCCTCTGATTTCTGCTTTCAGGTTGTTGGTTTTCTTTCTTTTTAATATACTCAGAAGTGACTTGCTTATAGACAGTATGGTAATTCTGTGCCTATTATATATATATTTAAATATATTTATTTTTATGTGTATGTCTGGGTGTTTTGCTTACATCTAAATGTACCACATATGTACAGTACAGTTCCTGTGGAGGCCAGAGGAGGCTATTGTATCCCTGGAACTGGAGTTAGAGATGGTTGTGAGCCACCACGTGGGTTCTGGGAACCACACTTAGGGCCTCTGGAAGAGCAGCCTACTTGCTGAACCGTCTTTCCTGTCCTTGGTTTGTTTGTTTTTTTGTTTACTGAATGAAGCATCAATTCAGTTCCAGGTTTTGTTTTGTTTTTTAAGATTGTTTGTTTATGTATACGAGTACAATGTAGCTGTCTTCAGACACACTAGAAGAGGGTATCGGATCCCATTATAGATGGTTGTAAACCACCATGTGGTTGCTGGGATTTGAACTCAGGGCCTCCAGAAGAACAGTCAGTACTCTGAACCATCGAGCCATCTCTCTAGCTCCCTCAGTCCCAGTTTTTAAAGACAATATTGGTGGTAATTTCTACCAGATTTAGAAATCAGAAACTCGCTTTCCCTCGTACTGAGAGCCTAGGTGTTTTGATAGCTGACTGAGCATGTTCTGAGTCCTGGGCCTTTCACGGACCTGGACAGCCCTGAGGCAGACCTGTGGCTCCCATTCCATTGGGCTGGCTAATGTCTGCCTTGAGACTTATTCACTCCCAACTTTCCGGGAGCCGATCTAGGGTCGCTCTGAGAACTGAGCCACTTTTCTTGGTGTTTTTGTGAATTTTCATTGTTTGCCTTTGGACAAAGCAGCAGACACTTGCAAAGTTTTTCAAGTCTCAATAGTCAAATGTTCCAAGGTTTGGGAGGGTCTTCATTAGTCAGCACCTGGTGACAGCTTTGCAATGGAAGCCATAGTAGATCGACTGTGCTTAGAACCTGGGATGACAAAGTCCCTTTAAAAAAGTGGCAACCACCCTCACCGAAATCTGACCTGGTTCCCGGTCCTGTGTCACATTGTGTCATCTCTGAGCATCTATTGCCTCATCTAAATTACGCTTCTTGTCCTGGGAACCAAACAAAACTTTTGAGACAAGAATAGGCTTTGGGTATAGAAAGCTGTCTGTACCTCAAGAGCAAAGGATGGCCAGAGCTGAGGGAGATGAGAATATTGCTTCTTCTTGGGAATCCTCAAGTCTAAGCCAGCGCCTCTAAGGAAGACCAGGAAAGCCCAGTGCTGCTTCTGGGCATCTTGGGGTAGTTTGACCAAGCCACACCCAGGCCGCCGCTATGAGCTGACCGCCATTCGGTCTTCCACCTGCCAACTGTACCCTGTTCCCTAGCCAACTAGGTTCTCTCTTAGCCATGATGCTCCTGCCTGACCTAGTGGTCCCACAGCCTAATCCGATAGTGCTGGCTGATGAGACTAACATGTTAGAGAGGCCAGTAGGCCTTGCACAAGGCCACAAAAGTGAGGCCATTGCTACAAACCCTCAGGGCTGGTTCTGATCAAACCACACAAAATCAGTAGCCAGTCTTTGCCAACAGCTGGGACTGGCTAAGAAAAAGGGACTGTGACCTGCCTATTGTGTCTCACCCTCCACAAATGGGCTGTTGCACATGCCCTTTCCTGCCCAGCTAGGCACAGATTGCATGAGCAAACTCACCATTGCCCATAACCACCATCTAGAAATGTGTCTGTGGTACCTGGATAGAGCAATCCCAGAGGCAGGCTTAGCTAATGTATAGTCTTAGGGCTTGGGTACTCCTTTGAAGTATGTCCCATATTTGAAATTTAGTCACCCAGACAGACCAGAAGGACAGTCAATACACCCTTGCTTTTTTTCTTTCTTTTTTCTTTTTTGATGGCTTCTCACCATGTACCCTTGGCTGTCCTGGAACTCACTATTTACTATGTAGACCAGGCTAGGCTTAAACTCATAGAGATCTACCTGCCTCTGCCTCCTGAGTTCTGGGCTTAAATGAGTATACATACCATCATGCCCTGCAACCACACTTGATATTATGGAGTTTGTACTGTGGGCCATATTTGGTTCTAGTCAAGAATGTAGGACAGACAATGCAAGTCAAGCACGGCCAGGCCAGGCCAGCTACTTTCATAGCATGCAGTCAGTGAACAAATACCTCATGGGACTCAGGCAATTATGCCAAGAAATGAGGAAATACAAAGCTCTGGGCTGCAGAGACCCCTGTCATCACCTGCTTCCACGGCCTTTGAAAGCCTGAGCATCTGAGAGGCATGTTTCTTTGTTCCCTGTGATAGGCACAGCCCAGGAAGCAATGGTGGCCAATACACTATGAACTGAAGTGGTCTACTTATCACAGCCATCTCATTGCTGATGGAAAGCCCTCTAGCCACACCCCCTTTCTTCTGTATGGTGACCCCCCACAATGCTCAGCCCAGATCCCAGGAGAGTGTGGGGAGCAAGAACAGGTCCCCACCAACCACAGAGGACATGCATCGGGAGCAAGAAAATAATGTATAAACACTAGGTACCAACATTCGGGGCTCCTGCAGCCAGTCAGCCAGCCCAATTTTATTATTAATTTTTAAAAGTCAGCACACAAAGTAATTGGTTTTGTTATTTTCATTCACAGGCATCCTTTGACCGTGTCCTCATTTCCTGTCTCCCTTGCTTCCCATTGGATGGTTTTCTCTCGGGGATCCTCTCCTTTGCTGTCGCGTCACATGGGTTTCTTTATTCCCTCCCTGCCTTTAAGACTTCTTCTCCAGTTCTCACCATGCTCAGGAGGCTCCTTTCTGCTTCTTTGAGCTCATATATTGATAGAGAGAAACAAACTAGATAAATGATAGACAGACAAGACAGACAGACAGACAGATGATAGACACACAAATAAATGACAGATAGATACTTAGATGATACATAGATAGATAGACAGACAGATGATTGATAGATGACTGATAGATAAATAGATGATAAATGGATGATAGATAAATACACAGATAGGTAAAAGATAGATAATTAAGCAATAGATGATTGACTGATAGATGATGGATAGACAGAGATGATAGATGATAGATAGATAGATAGATAGATAGACAGACAGACAGGGTAAGTGGGTAGATGGATGGATAGATAGATAGACAGACAGACAGACAGACAGACAGACGGATGGATGATAGGTAATAGATAGGTATATGATAGATATTTAATTGATAGATAGGTGATTGATAGATGATAGATGAGAATTTAGATTCCACAAGTAAGATTCTTTGTGAATCTGGCTTATTCCACAGAGCACATTCTGCCAATGACAAGACTTCATTTTTCTTTATGGCTGAAAACACTTTTTTATCATGCTAGATATAGTGGCATACACCTTTAATCCCAGGACTCGAGGCAGAGGAGATGCAGAAGCAGAGGCGGAGGCAAAGGCGGAGGCAGATCTCTCTGAGTTCAAGGCCAGCCTGGTCTACATGGCGAATTCCAGGACAGCCAGGACTATGATGAGACTAACATGGTAAGACCTTGTGTCTAAAAAAACAATGCTTTTCCATTGTGCAGATCTCTCATCTGTATCAAAGCCCATGAAGGGGATTGTCAGAGACTTCTAAATAGGTAGTTCTCTTACAAGTTGTTTAGGACCTGGAAAGTTCTGTGTGTGGATCTCCTTTATAAATTTTTGCCTTTTTAAAAGTCAAAAGAAAAATGTTTCTATCTTTAAAAAAAAAATAGCAGCGATAGGGTTGGGAAGATGGTTCAGTGGCTAAGAGCATTGGTTGTTCTTCCAGAAGACCTGGGTTCAATTCCTAGCACCCACATGGCTGCGCACGACTGTAAGTTCAGTCTCAGGGGATTTAATGCCCTCCATTGACCCTTTAAGCACTGTATGAATATGAGGCACACAAAACATACAAGCAAGACTCCTATACACATAAAATAATAATAAAAATGGGATGGAAAGATGTTCAGTGATTAGAGGCACAGGCTGCACTTCCAGAGGACCTGAATTTGATTCTCAATACCTACAAGGGCATCTCACAACAATCTGTAACTTTAGTTCCAAGGGCTCTAATGCCCTTTTCCTGTCTCTGCGGGTAGCTGGTGTGTGCTTGGTACAAGCAAAACACTCATATACAGAAAACAAAAATAATAAAAACTTTAAACTCCCTCCAAATAAAATGAAAATGGTGGATTTTTTTTGTGGCGCCTCCTAGGCAAGTCAGCAGTGTCAATAGGACACTGAATATCTCCTTCCCAGCCACCAGCTGTCAGAAACTCACTGAAGTACATGATGACCACAAGATTTTTACTTCCTGTGAGCATTTCATGGACCCAGAAGTAGCTGCTGATGTTCTGGGTGGAGAGTGGAAGAGTTGTGTGGTCCAAACCACATAACAAGGCTTTCCCATGAAGCAAGGTATCTCCACCCATGGCAGAGTTCACCTGCGGTTGAGTAACGGAGCTCCTGTTATAGACCAAGGAGAACTGGAGAGGGAAGGCAAGTCTACTTGAGGATGCCAATCTGAATGTTTGCAATGTAGTCATTGTAACAAACGCATGACAGACAGACAGATGAGAGAGAAGGATATTCCTGGACTGACAGACACTACTGTGCCTTAGAAGCTGGGACCCCAAAACCAGTAGAATATGAAGGCTTGTCAGTCTCTCTAAAGAAGATGATGTCTGCTAATATGCTGTCAGAAGCCCTTAAACTAGGAAGGTGAGAGGTCCAGGATCAACACTTCCAAGGTACAGGGTCCTGTGACTCCATGTCCTGCAACACAAATGCCAGCATATCACACTAAAGACAATACACTTAGAAACAGGAGGAGGCTTTACAATGTGCTAAAGTTTTGGCCAAGAGAATGAAGAAAGACAAAGAAAAACTTCAGGAACAGATTGCCAAGAGGTGTAGATCATTCTCACTGAAAGTTTCTGCTTCTAAGTCGGGTCAAAAAAAAGTCTTTAAGACTGACAGGTCAATGATCAGGCCTAGAAAAAAAAAACAATGATAACCCTACTCTATGTGAACATCTAGCATGTTTACAAAACATAACTATTATCCTCAAAGCAGCAAATGAAGAAAGACCGACACCCGTTATATGTTTGCAGGTCTCTTTAACTTAATGTTAAAAACTTTAAATGTTAAAAGTTAAATGTTTAACTTAATTTTAAAGCATATGGCGGTTTGATAGAATGAAACTGTGCATCTTCTAGATTCAGGCTGTTCTGGTGTTGAGATGGCATATATGAAAATCCAATGCCATACAGAAGGGTAGGCAGAACGGCAGAGTCTACAGATATCATGAGGAAAGGCTCGAGGTCAACCAGTTGTCCCTGGAACACAGAGAGCCATGGGATTAGGGAATATGGAGAGTTCTGAGGGTTCCCTGCCCAGCAGCAGAGTGAACTGAAACTGGATATGTCAGAAGCAGATGAGCTGGCAGGTTCAAGCCACTGTCCTTGTTGACCTGGGGCATGCATGGTTCATTAGAGTGCATGCTAAAGCAGATAAGGAATCTGAGAGGCCAGCGTTGGCTTCTCCCCATGGCTAGCATGAGGTAAAGCAGAACTCAGGGCTAATTAGGCCTTTGACTATCTATCTGCCCTGCCCACTTACGTATTTAGAGTAATTGTCACCTTCAAAGGCACTTACGCCATCAGTCTCTAAGGTGTGACACAGAAGGTGGTCACCTTCTCGACAGCCCAGTGCATCTGAGGATGGAGGCCAGAGACCGCAGCTTATGCAAAATCATCCAAGATTCAGGTCTGGTGCCTTTGGAAGGAGCTGAGATGTGTGCGTTGGGCCTCGTACCCATCAGCATCACCTATAGACCCTGGTACCAAAAGCACAGCAAAGGGAGAACCATTCTTCCTTGTAAGTAACCATAAGCCAGGTAGACACGATACATCCGAATCCATTGCCCCTTACCAACCTGCAACAAAATGCCAGGCATATTTTTTTCTCCAATGGCTTCACTGATATACCATCTTCATTTAATGTGCTCCTGACTGCTATGTATGTTTTTTTTTCCTTTTTTCAAACTTAGAAGAAAAAGTTTCAGAACTATCCATGAACACTCAAATGCAGTGTTCCACATTTCTCTACATTTGCATCGACATATCGGCATTTTGTTTGATAAGCAGATGCCTACTTTTTAAAAAGTGAAGCCATTTGAGTGCAACCCAAGGACAATGAATAAAACTTAATACTAATTAGTGTCTCGTCTGCATTTGGATTTCTCTAGCTGTTCCAGTCTTGTCCTTGGTAGTAATTCCCCCACCCCCACCCCAGACCAGTACCATATTTAAAATCAGTCATACATTTCTGGACTTCCATGAGTGTAGATTTCTTTACCTCTGTTTAGGGAGACCTGGGTATCATTGTGGATCCTGCATGGAGCTGACTGCTGAGGGACCAGATTCCAGAAGAATCCTGGGGTCACAGTATAAAGCTACCAACCTCAGTTTACTAGGAGGAAGCTATCCTGGGGGGATAGAGGGAGTGCACACTGGAATCTGGGAATCAAAAGGTTGGGTCTGGGGTAACCCCTTCAAGTCCAGAAACTTCTGCTACCTGAAGTCCCAATAGCTTCCTCCAAGATATATTCTGACTCCTCTCTGCCAGACCCCACATGGAGATACTACCAAAAAGGCTGATCTTGTTCGTTTTTAAGAGAGGAGTCTAATGTGGCCCAATAACCTTGAACTCCTGATTATCCCTTATCCAACTTCTTCTTTTTAAGATTTTTATTTATTGTATGTAGGTGAGTACACCATCGCTGTCTTCAGACACACTGGAAGAGGGCATCAGATCCCATTACAGATAGTTGTGAGCCACCATGTGGTTGCTGGGAATTGAACTCAGGACCTGTGGAAGAGCAGTCGGTGCTCTTAACCGCTGAGCCATCTCTCCAAAAACCCTTTTCCCCAACTTCAAATCGCTGTAGTTACAGGTGCACACTACCATGCTTGTCTCTAGATGGAAAAATTTGAAGCTGGATGTCAAGTATCATCACCATAGAATTCAAAGAACAGCCCCATCCCAGGGTCCCATAGAGCACGTTGCTTTTGTTTGTTGCTCTGCCCTGGCTCCGAGGACTTTGGGCAAGCCCTGGAGAACACTGGTTCTCTGTTAAGCTGGATTGTGAAGGAAGCCGTCTGCAGGTTGCTGACTGCCGTGGAGGCAAGTCCAGCAAGTACCGAATGCCTTGTTGTCAGTCCATTTGTGGGCCCCCGCCCTGGGTAATGTCCTCTTCCAATCCAGGTTCCACAAGGCAGGCCTCTGACTTCCCTGCCAGGCCTCCCTGGCTGTCATGACTCTGTCTCAACTTGCCCGTCCCCCATGCCACATTTCCAGGGACAAGCAGATGCTGCCTTGGAGTCCTGATGGACAGTTTGGTGTTCGGGGCAGGCTGTTTGCAGATTGGGAGCAGTGTGTGCAACGTGGCTCTTGTTTGCAGGACACACCTCGCCTCTCAGCTACTTCTAATGAGGCGGCGCAGGCGACACCCACCCACGCAAGCTGCTAAACTGCTTCAGATGGGCCGCTGCCGCTTTCCAACAGGAATGGATTTAAAGGGTGTATTTTTATAAGGAAGAAATGACATAAGCGTCCCTCTTTGTTATTTAAATGTCATGAAAATCAACTATAGAAGGTGTGTAATTGAGCACAGAATAGGGCCCAGAATATATTCTGAAATAACGGGAGAGCCCTTTACAGATTATATACGGGGAAAAAAGTCAAAGAAAAGCAGAGTCTCTGTGAAAAACAGTGAACTATTCGAAGGAAGGAGAAGGGAGGGAAGGAGGGGGTATGATGATAAACATAGCTGGAAGAGTTTTTGAGGGGATGGCTGGTTTTTGTTTGTTTGTTTGCTTGCTTAAAGCATTTAAGATAGTATCTCACTCTGTAACTCAGGCTGGCCTGGAACTCAATATATTGCCCAAGCTGGTCCTGAACTTGTGGTTATCCTCCTGTCTCAAGTTCCCAGATGCAGAAATCACAGGCATGCGGCACCCCATCCAGCCAGGAGCTGGTTTTTCTGAGGGATTGCCTTGGCGTGTGACTTAGTAGTAGAGTGGATTGCAGGCCTCACAGGGTGATTCAGACTCAAACACAAACTGCAAACAGTTCTTCAGCCAGAAACCAAGGCCAGGCCAACGGATTTCAGGAGCCTTCCACAAAGGCTAGCAGATAGGAAGAGGTAGGTACAAGCCTAAGACCTGCCTCTCCATCCCACCCTAGCGTCTGCCCTGGGATCCAAAGGCCGTGAGTCTTGGCAGGAGAGCCTCCAGATAAGAGGCCAGAACTGGTCTGGAGGCCTGACCCAGGTCACCTTATGGGTGGAGGGCCTGCAGCTAGGAGCTGTCCTGACTCACTGTGGAAGGTTTCTCTGAGTCCAGTGCTCCCAAAGCGCCCACAGTCTGTTCCTTCTAGAATACTGGCCCTAGCCTCCCTTAAGCTCCACCGCCTTGTGCCCTTAGCACAGCTTCTCTTGGCCTCTCACCCCCCTCAAACCTCCGTCTCCTATCTGTCCAATGGGGACAATACTATCTCCTGAAAGAGCTAACATGAGGGTGACCTAGACACGCACAGTACCCAGTAAAGCGCCAGCCAGCCTATAGGTACGACCTCTGTCAATCTGAGTGCCAATTTCTGCCTGAATGCCAGCTATAACCAATGATGTCTGCTTTCCAGGAAACCCTAATTTACTGCTTCTGCTGCTGCTGCTGCTGCTGCTGCTGCTGCTGCTCCTCCTCCTTCTCCTCCTCCTCTTCCTTCCTCCTCTCTCCTCCCCCTTCTCCTTTTCTCCTCCTCTCATCCTCCTGCTTGTTCTTCCACCTCCTCCTCTCCCTCCTATTCCTCTCTCTCCTCCTCCCCTCCCTTCTCCTCCTCCTTCTTTTGAGACAGGGTCTCACTATATAGTCTTGCCTGACCTGGAGCTCACTGTATAGATCATACTGGCCCCAAATTCATGAACCTTCTTCTGCCCCGAGTGGAGGATCATAGGTTTGACACCACACTGGGTCTCATTAGCTTCGTGAGCACAAACTTGGTGGTGGCTGTTCCTATGAATGCCCAATCATCCTCCAGACAGCAAAAGCCACTCAGTCCAGGACTCCTCCAGTCCCTTGTCCTGGGTTACTTCTGTCCTATTACCTCTTACATTGAGCAGCAGTGGCCCTGTCTGTCTTCTGCACTGGCCTGGGAAGGCTGACTGGAAGCTCACACCTAGCCCTGAAGACGCAGCATGTGAGCCAGGATCTGTTAAATGAGGGACTTTGGGTGATTGGAGCAGAGCTGGGCAGCCAGGGGCATCAGGCAGGGGACGAGGTCAGCGCGCTATCTACTGGCAATTCTGAGGACCAGCAGGAAAGGACTTGTCTAGCGGCCGGATGGAGCCCCCCTGAGGTCATTCACCAGTAAGACACTCCACAGAAATCCACACTCCAGCCACCCCACACACTGCCTGGAAATCACCAACAAACGTTGCTTGTTTCTTGTGAAAAGCACCAACAAATTGCTGGTTTCTTATGAAAAGAGATATGATGTATCGAGGATATGAAGGAAACAGCTTCTCTTCAACTCGCCACTCCAGATTGTGGATTTAAGATGATCTTGGGAGACTTGAGGCAGGATTCCAGACCCCTGGCAGTTACGACAGCACTATAACAAGCAGACAGCACCCAGTGCCATTTACAGCCCTGCCACTTACTAGCTGTGAGACTCAGGCAGGCGTTTTCCCATCTCTTAGCTTTGGCTCTCCCAGTCTGTAAAGCAAGCCCGTAATAGTATGTAACCTACGTACGCTACTTACGTAACTTACGTACATAACCTAACGTGAGAACGAAAGCAAAGCCACTCTTTGGTACCCACACAGCCCGAGAGCCTCCTTCACGCTCAGGGTCAGCCCCTTCTCTCCAGCCACCCTCCAGGATGTCCTCGGTCTGTGAGTTGTTACCCCAATTCTTGGATCCTGGTTACCATTGTCTTCTCCTGCCATCTCCTAATCCACAATTCTCTCTGCTTTGCCCAGCTGACCTCTTGCTTCCTCTAGCAAATTCCCTCAGGCTTCCTGCTTCCAGACCTGCTCACTTTAAATATGGGCAACACCAACACCCCCAAAACACACAGAGGACCAGACCTGACTGAAATAAGAGATGGGGGGACAGAACCCGATGGGACGCTAGATCCGGTCCTAGGATGCACGTGGGTCTCTGCATTATCTGCTGGACAATTCGGAGAGTAGCTTCTCTGACCAAGCTTCCAGGCAGCAGAAATCTATGTGCGTGAACATAAATATTTAGAAGGAAGTTTGACAGCAAGTCCATTTGGTAAGACAACAGTAATAGGTTCCCACCCAGAGCCCAGGACCTCCGGAGCCACTGACTTTAGATCAAGCTTATAGTATAGGCATACAATCCCTACTGTGGTGCAGGTCTTAAGTCAAGTTAGAAAGTGCTTGGTTGTCTCTATAACTGTGTTTGTGCTATAGCACCAGCGGGCACATCCCATCAGAGGTCAGCATTGTAGCACAAAGGCTCCCCTAGTAGATTGTGTGGCACCTTTCTGCACTGTGGTAGATAACCATTCAGGGTTTATTCTCTATGGCCTGAGTCAGGTTGAGAGGTGTTGTCAACAACAGTGCCCTACCATCTCGGTGTGGCTTTTTCCACATAAAGTCAAATTGTCCTGTCAGTTACTTCCCTCCCCCCCTTCAAAAAAAAACAGAGACCAGCCCTTCCCTCAAAGGTGTCTCCAACAGAAACTACAGTCCAATGCCAGTATTTTATTTCATATTTTCTTGCCTGAAATCTTTCTCTAAAACCTTTGCACATTTAAACCTTTGACTCTTCACAATGTCAACTCTCTCTCTCTCTCTCTCTCTCTCTCTCTCTCTCTCTCTCTCTCTCTCATACACACACACACACACACACACACATATATATATATATATATAAATTATGTGGACCCAGGGGGCCACATATGGGACCCCTCTTGGTCCACATAAGAAATATCTGAATTCAGATTTGAGCCCAGGTACTTGGCTTCTTAAAATTCCAAGCAGGTAACACTGCCCAAGAATCTTCTTGATGCCTAAAATCCAATGGTCACTGTTACAAATGTGAATCAGGGACTCAGTAGCACAGCTGCAGCATGGGAGACGTTCCATTTAAGGGACAAACAGGACCAGCAAGGCCAATGTCCAGGCTATGGTGCAAGAAGAGTCCCTCCCTCCCCGCCAACCCCATGACACACAGACTTCTCCACACTCTGAGTAAGGGACTTCTATTAGCCCTCCCCAACTCAACTAGAACCCCCAAAGTTCTCACCCCTTATTATCCATAGAGTCCCAGCAGTCTCTATTGTGTGGGGTAGAATCCAAATGCTCTGGTGTAGTCTATGTGGCCAAGCAAGGCTTTTCAGTCTCCCCTTGGCTTTGCAACCTTTGGTCCCTGCTGTCCCTTAGCTGATAGGCAGTCCCCTGGTGGACTGGAGCTGCTGCTCAGGCACCAATCAGCTCCTGCACGAGCATAATCTCCCTGGGGGCATTTGACATAGCATTTCCCTGGCTCCAGGTACTGATTCTCTTTGGTTCTTCCCCAATGTCCGGGCTCTAGAATGAAGATATCCTGGTCATTTTGCTGTTGTTGTTCATTTGTTTGCTTGTTTGTTGACTTGACATAAGCTAGAGTCATGTCAGAAGAGGGAAATCACAGCTGAGAAAATAGCTCCACAAGATAAGCCTGTAGGCAAGTCTGCTGGGCATTTTTTTAAATTAGTGATTGATGTCGGCAGGGAGTGGGGTGGTGGCCCAACCCACTGTGGGTAATGCCACTCCAGGGCAGCTGGTCCTGGGTGGTATAAGTAAGAAGGCTGAGCAAGCCAGTAAGCAGTGTTGTCCCACGGTTTCTATTTCAGGTCCTGCCTCCAGGTTCTGCTTTAAGTTCCTGCCCTGCCTTCCCTCACTGGTGGAGTACAGCTATGGGACCGTGTAAGGCAGTCTGTGGCCTGGTTGAGCAAGGCTCACTCCGGAGACCCAGTAGAACATTCTACAAGGGACGGAACCAGTGAGCCATGCTCCCAGACTCCTGACTCTTCAACTCCATAATCCTGTGATCATCAGTCACATAGGGCCACGCCCCAAGTCCCTAGTGTTCTGGCTGGACTCCACCCCTACAGTCACCTGGCTACAGTCAGGCTTTCCCCGCCCCATGTTACCTGGCAGCCAGGTAACCCAGCCCACTATAGAAGGAGGTTTCTTGCCCCTCCTTGCTCTCTCTCATTTTCCCCTCTCTCCCCATTCTTTCCCCTCTTTCCACGTGGTCATGACCAGCTCTCATCCCTCTATATTCTCTTTCTCTCTTTACTTTTCTATCTCCTTTTCTCTTCCTTCTTTTCTATAATAAAGCATTGAAACTATGAACTGTCTCTTCTTATCAAAACCTGCTGTGTAGGAGCATGGATCAGGCAGTGTTTCCAGCCGCAGGAAAGGACCCAGTCTCTTCCCAGCCAAGCTTCCTCTACAGGTACCTGGGAGGCCCATGCCAGAAGGGCACCACCTTCTGAGCAAGTACCGCCCCCCGCCCCCGCTAGCCAGGCAGCCTCTCTCCATAGGTACTTGGGCACCCGCCATCCCTACCCCTCTCGCCATAGGTACTTGGGTGCCCGCCATCCCTACCCCAGTGCCGTGTGCGGGTTCAGCCAGTTTTTCCCTATTCGGGCTCTGCCTGCCTGTTTTCCAGGCCACGTGGATCCACCACGGCCCCGCCCGTTTTTTTCCCCACATACAGCCTGAGAGTTACAAGCTTAAATAAATGCTTTTCTCCCCTAGTTGCTTTTGGTCACGGTGCTGGTGTTTAATCACAGCAGTAGAAACTCTAAGATAGCAGGCTTCTGGAAGAATGACTTCCTTACAGTGCCAGGCTGACTGATGGCCCCAAAGACACCCCTCGTCCAGGAACCAAGAACTGACACCCGTGGCAAACAAGGTGTTCAAACTAAGGGGAGGTAATCCTTGGTTAGCTGCTTGGAAACAAAAGGCATTCACAGGCATCAGTAAGACAGGGACTTGGAAAGACATTTCACATACATGGAAAAGGCCGTGGGAAGATCAGCAGAGATGATGAGCTGGAAGACTTAAAGATCAGGTGGTCTACACGCCAAGAAATGCCACAAACCTCTTTCCGTTGAAAGAGGCAAGAGTTGGGCTCTACTGACATTTTGGTTTCAACCTGAGATGCTGACTTCTGGCTTCTAGGACTGTGGTTTTGTTTGTAACTGTTTGTAACACAAGAACATGACCAGACACTAATTTAGTGATCCACCCAGTTTCCTATTGTATCCAGGGGAACATACAATGTGTTCAGCATGCAGTGGGCCCTCAAGGAGTATACGTTGGGTAACTGAATGAAGGAATTTCATATGAAGCAAAATAGAAGAAGATAAATAGGATAGAAAAAAGTCAAATATTAAGTAAAAGAAATATGTTCCGCTCTATTTGCAGCTAATATTTTGAGAGGTCCAGAAACCTCAGGAAATAAAAATTTCAATTCCCCAGGTAGTATACTAGGCTCTTCAGAGGAAGCCACTGACAATTGGTCTTTAGTCAATGTCGACCCTGAACTTGGGAGGATTGCTTCAGAGCTGAGTCAGCTCCTGGGAACTCCTTTCTGGGGGAGATCACATGGCCAGACGGAGATGGTCACTGAAACTCACCAAATATTGTGAAACTAACATAGCGACCAAAGTTAATCATACTAACATCACTGTTTCACTCCCTACCAATCATATTAGAGGTTACTAATTCATCTGGGAAATACCCCTAGATCTGTATAAAAAGGGGGCCTGCAAGCTCCCTAGGACATTGAGATTTTGATGAATGGTTAATCCCCACATGATGGTAATTTCTGCAGAATAAATGCTCTTTGCCTTTGCATATTATTTGAGTCTGGGGTCTTTCTTCAGTGATTCCTGGACTCTACTAGATTCTAAGCCAAGAGGTGATCAGGGGTACATAGGCACCCAATGGCTTGATCGGAAATAAAGATTGATGGAATTAGACAGGGAAATAGATGAAAAAAGAGGCCAACTCAGCTAGGCAAATGACTATGGTGTTTGAAGATTTGGAGTTCACGGTTAGTTGGCAGATCTAACAACTGAATGAATGAGGTCAGAGGCTGAAGCTGGCCAGGATCTGAGACTGGGAGAGATCTGGGGGAGGGTAGAAATCACAGCTGACTCCAGAACTAAGTCTCCAGCACTTACCTGCAGGGGCCACCACGGGGTGACAACTTTATTAGGCTCAGCTGGTGATGGATGCAGACAAAGATGAGGAAACGGAGTACCAAGGCCCAGCACCACGCCTTGGGGGAGAGAATGAAGGTGTGCCAAAGGACATCTGTCTGTGCTGGTCCCCAGCTGGCTCCATCACTGATGAGCTGACTTGAGGTGGATGAGGAAACATCCTCTTCTTGTTTTCTCTCCTTCATAAAGCAGAAGATTTCACAAGAGAGCCAGTACTGGCCGGGGGGGGGGTGCACATATTGTGTCTAAAGAATCTAAAGGTCCTAGCAGTTGTCAAGTAAAGATGGAAGGCAAGAAGGGGGGACCCATTCTTACTGACATGCCTCAGGCGTCACCCCAGCTGAAGCTCAGGTGGACGGAGTTGATGGCACTAGGGGGCAGTATGGGTCCTGAAGGAATCTAGGTTGTGGGTTTACTCTGAGAGCTTCTGGCTTAGCGGGAGGAGGGACTGAGTTGGGGTCGCAGAGTGTCTTAGTCAGGGTTTCTATTCCTGCACAAACATGACCAAGAAGCAAGTTGGGGCGGAAAGGGTTTATTCAGCTTACACTTCCACATTGCTGTTCATCACCAAAGGAAGTCAGGACTGGAACTCAAGCAGGTCAGGAAGCAGGAGCTGATGCAGAGGCCATGGAGGGATGTTTCTTACTGGCTTGCTTCCCCTGGCTTGCTCAGCTTGCTTTCCTATAGAACCCAGGACTACCAGCCCAGGGATGGCACCACCCACAAGGGGCCCTTCCCCCTTGATCAGTAATTGAGAAAATGCCCCACAGCTGGATCTCATGGAGGCATTTCCTCAACTGAAGCTCCTTTCTCTGTGATAACTCCAGCCTGTGTCAAGTTGACACACAAAACCAGCCAGTACACAGAGCTTACTGGGAATAAAGAAACCTTCCCCATTCAGCTTCTTGCCCTTAAAAACTATAAGCAAACGTTTTGAGCACACAAAGATTTCCCCTAGCACTCAAAACTATATGTCTTCCTGTGCTTAATAGGGTCCTTCTTTGTTATTGCTGTAAACACAACCATGTATCACAGACCAACATTTGAATGACAGAGGGACCACATATATGAAGTTCCCATAAAGTTTCATTATCTAGTGAAGCTGGGTCTTACCTTCTTCCAGCACCCTCTGATGTCCACACAATATTCCCTACCAAACGACCCTCAGCTCACGGCCCTCCCGTTAAGTGATGCCCAACTATATGTAAGACTCAGAGATAAGGGGAATATTTGATTCTCCAAACCACATTTGTCTACATGTGTCTAACCCTTGTACGGTTGTGTTGGGGTCAGAGGCACACAGGTGACAGGAAGGAAAGCCAAATTAAAAGTAGCATTTGCCAAGTCTTGCTGTCGGCATTTTACCCAGAGCCTCCACATTCCCAGGCAGGCAGGAGGCTTGAACTAAATGCATGCAGAGACCTGCCAAGAAACAGCAGCCAAGGAGCTGTATTTAAAGGCGTTAGAAGCAAACCTGCCAATGGAAAGTTCGCCCTGGGTCTCACCTAAAACCACTGAAGCTCTGCGAGATGAGTCTGCGCCTCAGAGAGACCCATGGTGGAGTTTGTGTTCATGCTCTGGCCCCGGTGGCCAACAGCAGGTGAGAGGACACCAGTCTTTGCTGGTCCTGAAGTAAGCCTTCAGGAATGGCACAGCAGGGACACTTGGGGGTCAAGAGCAACCAAAAAGAAACCAGCCATGTCACTGGGCGAGTCACTGGGTGACAACTTCCCAGAGCTGGGTTAATAATTTATAGCTCAGGAGGTCTGCGGTCCCACGGAACTCCTGGAAAACCACTTGGAGGGCTCACTCAGCAGGCAGGATTCCTCATCTTCCCATCAGGGCCTCACTTCGGTAATCCAGCTCCCCTGGGACGGAGGGAAGAGGAAGACACGTCTTATATTAGTGGCCATGTGGGAAAGACATATTTGCCGTGACGCCGGGTTCAGAGCCAAGATGCGCATGTGTAAAGCACAGGTGAGGAACATCGTGTTGGAGGCTAGAGATCGGTTGCTGCCGCGGCGTGGGCTAGGTTTCTGAAATATAGGGGTGTAAGAAAGCAAAACGTTAAGGGTGAGAACCCCACTGGGGAATGAGAATGGTTGCTCTCAAGGATGCTGTCACGAAGGTGGGAGTCAGACCGTGCCCAGGGCTGAGGAGGGGTGAGAGGAATATGGAGGCATGTCTGCCTGCCTGGCTGTGACTGAGCCACATCCGGGAGGATGGCTGCATTCCTGCAGCTAGGACAGGTATGAGGGACACTCTCCTCTGTCCTTTCTGTTTTCAGATATTGTGAACAATGAGCTGCTGGAGAGATGGCGCAATTGTTAAGAGCACCGGCTGCTCTTCCAGAGGACCTGGGTTCGATTCCCAGCATCCACATGGTCGCTCACGGCCATATTTAACTCCAGCTTCAGATGACCAGACGCCCTCTTCTGGCCTCCAAGGTTAATGCATGAATGGGGTGCACAGACATACAAGCCAAAAAAAAAAAAAAAAAACAAAACCAAAAAAACAAAAACAAAATAAAAAACAAAAAACAAAAAAAAGTACACATTAAATAAATAAATCTTTTTTTTTAAATCAAAAGTGCTGAATGTGGTCATTCCCCACAGAGCAGGTCTGTGATCCAGAACATCCTTGATGTATGACAGCAGGAGAAGGAAAAGTAACTGAATAAGGGTGGCGAACCTGATGTGTCAATCATTTCAAGGAAAGACCCTGATTCAAAACAACAGAGTAAAGATTGATCAAGGGAGACATCCATCCAACATCAACCTCTGACCTCCAACCCCATGAACACGACAACACAGGCACACCCACAGGCACACGTGTGCACAGCCCCAAGAGCACATAAACCACATACAGCACTCACACGGATACTAAAAAGCCTTTTGCGTAGTGAGAAGGCAACCTATAGAATGTGAGAACATATCTGTGAAACACGTCTCTGATAAAGGGCCGGGATCCAAAGCATACGTTAAGAGTTCTTGAAACCCAGCCACAGTAATAAAGGTAAAACCAAACCAAACCAAACCAAAACCCTAAGATTTGAGCACACCAAGTAGGTGGCCATAGCTGGCCCAGGAATCCAATCCTCTCCTTCAGTGGCATTACATGCATGTGCCACTAGGTCCAGTTTGTTTTTGTTTGTTTGTTTGTTTTTATATGGGTGCTAGGGGTTGAATCAGGACCTCAGGCTTTTGCGGCAAGTGCTTTACCAACTGAGCTATCTCCCTAAACCTTTGATGTGGAATTTTTTTTTTAAAGAAAAGATTTATTTTATATATGTGAGTACACTATCATTGTCTTCAGACACACCAGAGGAGGACATTGAATCCCACTACAGATGGTTGTGAGCCACCATGTGGTTGCTGGGAATTGAACTCAGGACCTCTGGAAGAGCAGTCGGTGCTCTTAACCTCTGAGCCATCTCTCCAGCCCCTTGATATGGAATTTTTAAGTGAAAAAGAAAGAGACCCAAGAGACTAAAGAAGATGGAGGTGGAGGCAAGGAAGGCTGTGCAGGTGTGATTTTCTAAGGTTGAGGAAACTAAAACCCAGGGGGTCAAATCCATGGCCATCATGACACTCTGTCCCCTGGGCATGACGGGGCCATCACCATCCTGAAAGCAGAACAGCCTACTTACCACAAGTGATCCCAGAAGGTGGAGTCTGCTAGTGTTCCCGTGTGGCTGAGAGCGCAGGACTCCCTCCCTCCTGGCTCCACTCCCAGTTCTGTAAACTCTGACACAGCCAGTGTAGCTGGAGAGGGTTGGAGGCACTACAGGTTTATAGAAAATGGAAGTTAGCCAGAGGGGACTCATCTGTGCGGATTTTGGGACGTCATTACCAATACTGGGCGGGAAATTTGGGGATCATCCCACTCCTCCAAGTGAACAGAGCTAATGAGTCCATTGACCCCACCAAGCTGGACTCAGCTGGAGTTGTTCTTTGGTCTGGTGTTGGTACAGGGCTGTTTTATAGGAAAGGTCACGCAGCCATGGCCCAGCAGAGTCTGACTTCTGCTGTGTGAAACGCAGCAGCCACTGTGATGGTGTTAGAACTGAGATCCGTGAGAGAGGCCCCGGGCTGTGAGAAGGCTCTGTGGGCGAGGAGGCACTTGGTGCAGAGCTGTAAGAAGCTGAGGAGCTGAGTTTGAATTCCATGTAAATATGGGGTGGGTCACCTGCAACTCCAGTACTCATAAAGAGGCAAAGGACTCCCAGGGCAAAGTGGCTAGAGCAGTGGAATTGGCAAGTCCTGGGTTCCGGTCAGAGGCCTGACTCAATACACAAAGGAGAGACCAATGAAAGAATCTGGCTCAGTGGTTAAGAGCACTGACTGCTCTTCCGAAGGTCCTGAGTTCAAATCCCAGCAACCACATAGTGGCTCACAACTCTCTCCACAAAAGAGATCTGACGCCCCATTCTCTTCTGGTGTGTCTGAAGACAGCTACAGTGTACTTACATATAACAATAAATAAATCTTTAGGCCAGAGCAATTTGGGCCCACCAGAGTGAGCAGAGCCCACCAGAGCGAGCAGGGCCAACCAGAGTGAGTGGGGCTGACCAGAGCAAGCAGAGGTCCTGAATTCAAATTTCCAGCAACCACATGATGGTTCACAACCATTAGTACAGCTACAGTGTACTCATATACATAAAATAAATTTAAAAAAAAATCTGACATTAACCTTTGGTCTCCAAAGCGTGTGCATACACCCCCCCCCACACACACACATGGTATCAATTGCAAATGCATACATGTACACATCATATACCTATACATACGTGTAAACATATGCAAAAAAGTAATAAAGCTACGAGGACCCTGAATGGATTAATGGCTACCAGTGCATGGGACACCTATCTCAGGAGTGGTTTTTGGCAAAAGGATGAAAGGTGGCCCTCATCTTGGCTCCGGCATGCTCACCTGCCCACCCACGTAAGAATATGTGCCTACCAGGAAGTAGTCCAGTGCCTCTATCAGGCTACTGGACTTCAAATCTCCTGAACCATAATACCTCTCCATTCTTTATACATTGATTAGCCCATGATAGCCCTATGTAGGTTCCCTTCTTGCTGTGGGTAAAGGCCAAGGAGAGGCATAAAAGCCAGGGCAGTGGGAAGCCTCCTCCTCCCCTCCCTTCCCCTCTCCTCCCCGTCCCTCTCCTGCAAGTCCCTGCTTGTAGGTAGCCTGAGAAACAACCTGGACAAACGGACAAAAGGAAGGCAAACACGTGAGTTGAAACGATGGGTTTAAGGGAACCAGCTCTGTGTGGCCTGATCTCTCCCCCAGGGATTGATCAAGGTTCCAGGCATTGTTAAATTTAGCATTCAGTAAATCTCGTGTAAGAATGGGGAACAGCAATGCCATTGTGTCTAATAGTGAGCCCTGGAATAGGGGAAGCAGTGTGAACTTATCACCACAGCAGTTCCCTCTTCTCACCAATCTGACTCCTCAGCAGGTGGAGGCCTGACTGTATCTACAAGGAGGCCCAGTGCTCTGGGAAGGCACGCATCAGGAAGCAGGAAGGGCCGTGTGGCAGCCATCTTCGGGATTTAGGACGGGACCACACAGCTGTTTCAACTTGACTGAGCCTTCCATCCCTCACCCCCACAGTCAGTGAGGAGCTTGCCCCTTGGGTTGATACAGGAGTTAGGAGTAAAAATTTGGAGGTCACATCTGAGTTTGAGTCCAGAGCAAGCTACACCTTAGTCGTGCCTCAGTTTCTCATTTGTAACAAAAAATGAATAAATAATGGGATCCATCTCTGCTGTGGGGATAGAGCCAAAACATAGTATTTAATAAGAAATCACATGTTTTAGTGTTTTGAAATTCAAATATGTCGTGGTTATTGTTACTCAAAGGCAGAGACAGGGTAGGGCAGAACCAGTTACAGAACAGAAACCCACGTCCCATGCATACCACCAGGGCCCCACTCCACATCCAGAAATGTACCAACTCCTCAAACCTCCCTGGTGGCTGTTTGTTTAAATACAAAGAGTCTGTCACAGGCTTGGTCTCTAGATAGTGGCAGTAGTGACAGGGGATTGGACCATGAGGGTGCTAACCTCATGGGTAGGTTAATCTACAGATGAGTTCACAGAGGACTGGGCTATCAGAAAGTGATGGCTCAGCGGTTAAGAGCACCAACTGTTCTTCCAAAGGTCCTGAGTTCAAATCCCAGCAACCACATGGTGACTCACAACCATCTGTAATGAGATCTGACACCCTCTTCTTGGGTGTCTGAAGACAGCTACAGTATACTTACATATAACAATAAATAAATAAATCTTTGGGCTGGAACGAATGGGGCCGGAGCGAGCAGAGGTCCTGAGTTCAATTCCTAGCAACCACATGATGGCTCACAACCATCTGTACAGCTACAGTGTACTCATATACTTAAAATAAATAAATAAAATCTTGAGAGAGAGAGAGAGAGAGAGAAAGTGGAGCCTGGTTGGAGGAAGCAGGAGGAGGGGCATGGCTTTGTAGGTCCGCTCCCTTTTCCCTTCCCCCCTCCCTTTTTTCTACCACACCCTTCCGTCTTGGTCCCGATGCTTCTGCCTTATCCCAGGCCTAAAAGCAATGAAGCCAGAAGACCACAGGCTGAAATTTAATGAAACTGCAGCCCAAACAGACTTTTCCTCCTGTAAGTTATCTCTCATGTGTTTGGTCACTGAAGTAGGAGGGCCTTGGGGTCACAGTCGCTGTGAGTCACAAACACTCTTCTCCTCTGAGGGCTGGCAGGGGCAAGGAGTGTTGTCTTAATCACAGAGCAACTACGCTCAGCCCCACGGGGATGACCAAGGCCAAGACTTGGCTGTATCCCCCCACCCCCGAGTTCCCCTTCAATGGACGATCAACTTACCCCATTCTACAGCTAAAGAAACAGACCTGGTTCCTCACCCTGGCTCTGCTGGCGGGAAGTTGCACGGCTATTCCTGTTCCCCCGTGTCCTCTCCCGTGTCCTCTCTCCTACGCTTGTGACCACTGCTCCCTGTGACCCAATGCTCTGGGTCCTGCTTTACCTCTGGAGTCACTCCAGCCTGGGAGGGATCTCCCATGAGATCCAGGACACCTGGAGTCAATGGAACCAGGGCTTTTTCCTTGTGTTTTTCCAATTTGACACAACTAGAGTCACTCGGAAAGAAGAACTGCCTCCAGGTAGATTGGCCTGTAGACAAAGTCGGGGAAGGGAGGGAGGGCATTTTCTTGACTACTGGCTGATGTGGGAGGGCCTGGCCAGCTCTGAGTGGTGCTATCCCTGGTCCTGGGTTGTATAAGAAAGGCAGCTGAGCAAGTCAGTAAGAAGCATCCCTCCATTGCTCACGCTTCAGTTCCTGCCCTGACTTGCCTCAGGGAATTTGACTGTTCCCTGGGAAAGTAAGTTGACATAAACCATTTCCTTCCCCAAGTTGGTTTTGTCAGGGTCTTATCACAGCTGCAGAGGCCCGATTAGGACAGCCGTCACCAGAAGAGTGGCTCTCCTACGCTTTTTGGCAGTTTTCCCTCTTCAGTTTTGAAAAGCAGGCCACTGGTTAAGGGTGCCGCTGCAGGTCCTCAAGACACATCAAGGGTATCCCAGGTCAGCTGGGGGGCCAGAGGCAGGGCTTCTTAGCTGAGTGGCCAGTTGGCCAGGCAGCTGAGTTCCAGAGAAGGTCTGAGTGCACAAAGCAGCTGAGTAAGGTTCAGGAGCCTTACGGACCAGGCTCTAGTGTGGCCCGATGCCCACCCCAGGTATATGACCTTGAACAAGTCACCTGACTGCTCTCCAGCCTCAGTTTGCTCATCTGTAAGATGGGTAGCAGGGATGCTTTTCCTAGCAAGGAAACAGAGACTTTCTGGCATGATCTATTTACCTCATTATGATTAAAATGGAACTTATGTTCCCACATGGTGAGGATTCAACTCCCAAACTATCTTGTTTTAAGCCCAGACTGGGGGCTTTTTGACAATGTAAGGTGTATGTGCACGAGTCTCTTCTAATAGCCCCTCTCCTCGGGTATATTCTGGAGCTTCAGCCAAAGGCTCTGCAGAGGCAGAGGCAGCAGACTTTACTGTGTTAGGCACAAAGACACATCTCATTGAGTACCCCTGACTGCACCCGCTTGCCCATCTGACTGCAGCAAACTGAGGTCCAGATAGGGTGCTGACTTGAGGTCACACGACTGTTCCTTGAATGAGTAAACCTCAGACACAAGCGTGCCTGGGAATGGGTGGCTGAGGGGAAGGTCTGGGCAAGCGATTGCTTTGTCTCTGGGTTCTCCAAGTGGCCCAGGATGGGCTCATCTCACTGATACAGCACTCCTTAGACTCCAGTGCCTGATATGCATAGCCAGCCAGAGGCGCGGTAGGTGAGGTAAGGCCAGTCAGAGGGACCTTCTGAGCAAGGGCAGGAGGTTGTCTCTGTTTCTCCTGCCTCTTTCCCTGCTCCCTGGGCTCCCGCCTTCCACCTAAAACGCTGACAGTAAGCACCGCCCCTCTACACCAGCCTGAGTCCCCATCATATCCAGAAGACAGACCCGGGCAGAACTTCCTCTTGGCAGATGAATCCTCTGCGTGTTTCGCTTCCCTTTCTCGGTGGGAAACGTTCTTAGCCCAGTTTCTGCATGGTAGGAACTGGAAACGTGTCTTATGCTCACACCCTTGTTGAGGCATGACTGCAGCAGGGTGGTGGCCAGAGGGTGTCCCATCTACAAGAGAGACACTCAGGAGTGGCAAAGGCTCACATCTGGCCCGGCTCTGCAGACAGAGAGGCACTGAGCATCGCTGAGCTATCATGTGAACTAGAAGGCCAGTAGACATGGCAAACACTGAGAAGTAGGCCTTTCTGGAAAGAGGGACTTGGTTGTCTTCAGGCTTGAGAGATCTGTGTAGGCAAAGACTGAAATATGTGAGCCCCCTGGCTCAGGAGACTTGCCCTGCTGTACACAGACTCACCCTGCTCTATGTATGCAGTCAGTCCCTGAGGCACTTCACTGTGGCTCTTGAACTTCTGCTCATCCATCCGTCCATCTGTCCATCCATCCATCCATCCATCAATCCAGGGTTGTGGCTTTTGTGTTTTATAAAAGAAAAAGAAGCCAGGGATATGTTTGGTAGCGGTGTAGTATGGTGAGGTGGGAGGGGTACCTCTGCGGGTCCATGCTGAGGCATCCCTTCCCCCTGAGGGACCAGCCATTTAGTATGGAATAGAGTTCTTTTAGGACATGGGGAGGGAAGTCGAGGGGGTAGTAGAGACAGAGAAAGGCAGAGAGAGAGAGAGAGAGAGAGAGAGAGAAGAAGAAGAGGAGGAGGAGGAGGAGGAAGAGGAGAGGCTGGCCATGAACAGGTGGAGAGAGAGGGGGAGGGGAGGGGGATGGCGAGAGAAGAGACAGAGAGGGAAGAGAGGAAGAGCGAGGAGGGGCCAGCATCCCCTTTTATAGTGAGTCAGGCACACCTGGCTGTTGCCAGGTAACTGTGGGGCGGAGCCCAGAAGAAAAGCTAACAGTGGTTATTTTCACTGAGTGGGATACAGCACCAGCAATGAGCCTGAGGTCCTGTCCAGCTGTCCAACCTACACATGGCTTCTCATCCTCCCCGGGCCATCAGTAAGCCTGCCACATCCTTGGAGAGCTCCTCCTTGGAGTGGAGCCACTCCTTGGGCTACCATGCCACCCTAGGTTTCCTGAAGAGACAGCCAGCCAGTCACCAAGAATTGTCAGGAGAGAATGTCCACAGTGGCATGAATGGTTTACTCCTCCTCTTCCAGTGCCAGGAGGACCCAGGGCACAGGTGGTGGGGGAAGGGCACAGAAAGGTCAGGTGACAGTAGTACTAAAGCCACATCCATTGAGCTTCAACACCTCTTAAAAGCACCCTGTTCCCAGCCATCAGTGGCTCTGAGAGGTAGCCTGGCTCCTTCCCACCTAGCCCGAATCATTGAGGACAGAGTAGGAGCCCCCCTCATTCCAGACCCAGAAGATTGTCCCCAAAGCATGGCCTAGAGGGACTCTGTGACCCAGCAAACAAGGAATTTCTATGGGCAGGCCTTGGTGACTGGGGGTCGGTCCACCAGGGTCCTGATCTGGCTGTGCCAGAGGGAGATTGACTGTGTGACCCTGGCAAGTCACACCTGAGCTTCAGAGTCAGTTATTTCAGTACTCACTCTAGGTTGGACAAGAAAGGCCCAGGAATAGCTGGGTCTCTGAGCTCCCCCGGGCTCCCCCAAGCTAGAGCTGCACATCTTCCTGAAAGCAGGCAGCAGGAGAGTGTCTGGAATGAGTGAGTCTCTGCTCAGGGAAAGCAATGCATGATGGTCCCCTCGCTTATTCTACCCAATCCAACTGCAGGCCAGGATTGGGCTATCCTTGTCCCTCCTGCTTATGTGTTCTCCTTACTCGGCTGCCGGCCTTTCTAAGCACACACAAGCCTTCGTTGAAATTACTTTTTATTCCGTTCCCCATCTATTAGCTTGATGCTATGGAGACAGTATTATTCTTTTAGCAACAATACATGAAATTAGGGCACGCATCCTTACGTTATTATGCCTAGCTTCAGTCTGTGTCCCCGCATCCTGGACAATGGAAAGGAATTTGAAACTCTGTAACTATATGTAACCATTCCACCTAGATTGACATTAACCGTACACACCTAAGTGTTTATGTGTTTTAAATATGTAGCGAGAACGTATATAATGAAGCCCATCTAGAACGCCATCATTGTTTCATTGAACTGGAGCAGCATTCCTTCAGTGACAGGATCCTGAGGAAAAAGGCAATGGGGTCAGGAAATAAAGAAGAGAGGGAAGCTTGGGCTCTGGAGATCTGGTGCAGGCTCTGACTTATGCCAAGCAGGCTAATCCGGAAGTACAGTATCTTATATGTCATTTTAGGGACAAAGTCAGCAGCTGACCTTCTGCACGTGCTGACTGAGGCCTATTCTCATGAGTGCCCACGCTCTCCTGTTTCTTCCCCTGTGTCTCACTCTCTTCCGAGATACCCTGGAGATCCTCCATTATGTATGACTTCCTTGACCAACCCCAGGCAGTCGGAAGGAACCTCATAACCTAGGAACTCCCTGTCAGCAGCTCTCTGCCCTCAGAGGGGAGGAGAAGAAGGTTGCCAAGACGCTGTGGTCTCTGAGGCTGAAATAGTAGCAGCCAGGGAGTACCAAGACCCAGGAAACCCAACCATCAAGAGACCCCTCCTAGAGAGGCACCAGTTTCACAACTCGGGCAGCGGGTTCCACTTCTGCAAGAGAAAACAACACTTCGATTTCATTCCTAGAGGAAGAAGGAAGAGTGGCAGAGTTGGCGTGTCCTTTGACACAGGGTATTCCTGAACTACGGAAGAGTCCGCCCAGGCCTTGCCCCAGCCCAGGCCCTGCCTGAGCCACACAGCTACAGTGTTAGTGCCAGGCATACCGCAGCAGTAAGGTAGGTGAAGGTCATGGGGACTGGGACCCCCGGGGGGGGGCGTGGAGAGGAGCCCTGGCCGGAGTCAGCACCTTTCTGTTTGATAGCCTTGCTAGCTCTTAAGAGGTTTGGGTTTCTGTTCTCTCGGATCAACTGGGATCTAAGACGAACGAGTCTGTCTCTACAGAGTGCCACCTGGCAGAGAGCTGGCTTCCACCAGATGTGACTGCTCAGTAGCTCAGAGAGATTCCACAGAGCCGTGTCTGCTCGGGCCATGACACTGGCTTCTAAAGGATAAACTCTGTACTCTCACCAGGCCGGAGGGCACTGGTGCCCAGCCCTCAATCCTGGGCTCAACCTGAACCCTGCCTCAGGAAGAAGTGTTCTTTGGGGTCAGAAGGCAGTAGCCTGAGGTGTATGTCTTGCCTGTTAGGGAAAGGGTATCCTTGGGGACTGGGAGTGGGGGGGGGCAAGGCCCCGCTGTCAACTAGATCCCTATTGATATACTACATTCAAAAGGCACAGGTTCTGTACAGTCTTTAAGATCCCACAGTCCTTAAGAACTAGTTTCCCATTTACAGTGGGCTGAGAGATGAGCATTGTATGTGGATGTCTCCTTACCTATTTCCTAGCAGGTGTACCTCCAGACACTTTCTGTGACCTGGTGCTATAGGGACAACAGGGTGGGTTATACCCTACCCCTGGGAGACCTTAAGGAGACAGGGGAGGAGCTTGAGGAAGAACAGGAGCCTATGGAACTCTGGGAGCCGGGGTGGGGTGGGGTGGGGTGGGGTCGGGTGGGGGAATGCAAACACGAAAGGGTAGAGGTTGGCCAGGAGCTCTTGTGGTTGATGTCAGAGGACAGAGATAAGGTCACTTTCCCCAGGGAAGAACTCGTTTGAACTGGGTCCTGAAAGATAAGCATTGTTTTCACACGGAGTTTAGGAAAGAACATGCCTTCTTAGCAGAAAAAAAAATCACAGACCAAAGCCAGGAGCTAGAGAAAGACTATAATAACTATGGCACCCCACTCAGCCCTTGGTTCTTGCTACAAGTGTGGCATGGGGCATGGAGCTGTGACAGAGTCTATTCTTTAAAGCCAGGCAGGGACCGAGCAGACCGTGGATGGGGCCTTCCCAGGAGCCCCTCCAACTCTGAAGGACAAGTTCCTGGAGGTGGAGCTGTAGGACCTCGTGTGCATTTCCCGGAGTTCCTGAGGGTCTTCAGTGAACCAGATTTTCCTTCTGCCCACTGTCTCCACCAGGAGCTACCTCTGCCCAGATGTTCAGGAAAGGCATGCCCTGACAGGGCGCCGGGCTCACTGGAAGCACCACCAAGAAGGTACTTGCTCTCTTTACTTCCGGGGGGTGCTCAGGGTCCTTTTATGTTGCTCTGTACCCCCTAGCTGGAGGCACCATATCTTCCCCTTTAAGAGGGGTGCTCCCAAGAGCGAAGGCCCATCTCCTGGCTCGAAGAAGACTCTGCAAGAGTTTGTTGCCTGCCGGCCAGATTTGAGAAAGCCTGTGGAATGCCTGCTCATCAGTTCCTATAAAGCAAGGACAAACTGTCTCCAAATGGCCTGTGGAGTATCAGGCTCGACCCTGTAAGCTGGTAAGATTTAGCCCTTGCCGAGGAGGATGGGCACACCTGTGTTATAAAACAGTACAATTTGGAGAGGATGGGCAGTATGTCCTGTTGGAGTGTAGGGGGATGGAATTCCAACGTTAGCATCAACCTCCACCTCACCCCAGCTTCAGCAGAATGACCGCATTCATTTAGGCATGGTCCTCATCGGCAAGATGTGGCCCCAAGATCCCCAGGTAGGCAGCTTGCCTGGGCTCAGAAAGCTACAGAAGTGTGTCTTTGTCGTGTTCTTTCCAGGAGCTATGGAGAGACCCCTCACAGTCCTGCAGGTGAGCCTGTACCACCCTACACAGAGCCAGGTTGCCTTTGCCCAAGTCCCACCGCAGCTGCAACATGACGCCAGCCGGCTGCTGGTTGGGCGAGGACAGGACACCCACCTCCAGCTGCAGCTGTCGCAGTTGTCTCGCCACCATTTGTCCCTGGAGCCCTACCTGGAGAAAGGCGGCAGTCTGCTGGTCTTCTGCCTCAAGGTGCTGACCCGAAAGAGCTGTGTGTGGGTCAATGGGCTGCCGCTGAGGTACCTGGAGCAGGTTCCCCTGCGCACCGTCAACAGAATCTCCTTCTCTGGCATCCAGATGCTAGTCCGCAAGGAGGAGGGTGCCTCCCTTGAGGCCTTTGTCTGCTACTTCCATCTCAGTCCTTCACCCCTGATTTACAGACCCAAGGCTCAGGAGACAGACGAATGAATGGGAAAACACTCTTAAGGAAAAGACTCCCCCTGTTTTGGGGGGGGGGAAGCAACTCGTGAACTCCCGAGGGTCTCTCCACTGCCCCTCCCTGTCTCCACAGCTGCTTCCCTGCCAAGACCAGGAGAAGCAACAGAAACAAAGTTTCAGACGGCCCTGCTGCTGAGAGCAAGCCTTCTGAAAACAGGGGTTGAGATGGTTGAACTATATCACGTAAGGCTGGCACACAGAGTTCACATGTAAAGCCTGCTGGCCCCCACGTTCACAAGGAACTAATTCAGTAAACTTTGAGCAGCCCAGAGGTGAAGAAGTGCCCTCCATGGCTCCGGGTAATGGGAACTTCATATACTTTTAGGGGCCCTGAGGGGTTCTGGGAGCCTCTCCCAGCATTCTGTGTCCCCCCCTCCCATTTCCTCTGTTGTCTGGCTAGGAGTTACTTTATGTCCCTCATCTCCCATGATACCTAAGGGCAGGAGCATGGGGTTGCCTCAGGAATGTAAGGACGCGGGGAGAAATTCCGTCTGTGGTAGCTCAGGGTTACCTTCAGCTTTCAAATACCCACAGGCGCTCAGGGCTTAGGAAAGCCTGCGTTTAATAAACTAAAAGTATTTCATTACCCTGGCATGCCCAGTAGGATTCCCTGAGGCCCAGATGGGCCACATGTATACCATGTTGTCACGTGGCTCTGGGGGGTGGGAAACCTGGATGAGGTGTGAGAGGAAATTGGGAAGGTAGGTAGGCGCATACGGTTCTGGGAAGGTTGGGAGCAGAGCTTGAGGCTTCTGGCGGGGGAGGAGCTAGAAGCTAGGACTGCTTGGGAATTTCTCCTCCTCCTCCTCCTCCTCCTCTTCTTCCTCTCTCTCTCTCTCTCTCTCCTTCCTCTTCCTCTCTGCCCTCTTCTTGTTCCATCTCCTCTCCTCCTATCCTCTGTCACTTCTGAACCAGACACTTGGTTGACCAGAGCTCAAAGGTCTTCAGGGAAAGATGGTTTTCTACAGAAGTGGGTTCTTTCAGAACTAATTCTATTGTTGGGGTGCACGGTTGTATAAGAAGTCAACCCAGCACTTACCTCATTCAGAGTAAGTCAGAGGCTAGCAGGAGGGAGAAGCGGGGGATGGGGGGGCGCCTATCCTTCCTGAATGGGAGTTGGGGGTGATGGTGGGTTGTTAAAAAGCCAAGTAGGCAAGGATGGGAGAATGTTCTCAGTGAGAAGGGAGTTAGCAAGGCTGTTTACTCATGTGACAGAAGGAGAGTTCCACAGGCTCCGCTAACCACCATACCCCCAGATCCTACACTAGAGCACCCCAGACCCTAAGGGCACAGTGCTGCTGGTGGACTGATCCGTATCCCCCGCACCTGGGACACCGCTGCCATTTACCATCCCGTACCCCTTTGTGTGCAAATCCTGGGTTGTAGGATCAATGCTGCTTCCCAGCTGCCCACCTCTTCCCCACAAGGAAACTAACACTGGACAAGACTCATGCATGCCTGGGAAGTCCCTCTTCCTACAGGATATGGATGAGTACGCTCAGATCACAGAGTGTGTCTACCTGAGACCGTGCTGGCTATGCTGTGAATGGCCCCCCAAGACTCCCAAAGCAGTTTCTCCCTCATTGGTCAATGAACTTGCACCAAACGCCCATCTCATGCCAAATGGGTACCAAGACTCAGGATCCAGGAATAAACAAAAGCCAGTAGAATCTGCCTGCCAACAGCTTGTGGACCTCAGGACAGAGAAGCATTTGGGACAAATGACTCGATTATTTATCACAGCTGTAGATATCTCCCCTCTCCTCTGTTCAATTGGAGTTAAGCCCTATCATCGAGTGGGTTTGATGTTGATATGTTCACCTCTCTGCTGATCGAGTCATAGTGTAATAAGCCATTGAGTGCTGGAGCCAGCTGTCACTACCCAGTCACTCCTCACAGTCCCCCAGACAGACACTGGTCTCGAGCATAGTACTCAGGTAAGGACAGTAAAAATCAGAAGGTCAGAAGCCCGGGTCATCTCTTTTGTGAGCTGGGTGACCATGGGCAAGTGAGGCAGCTCACTGTGCGCTATCTTTCTCCCTCTGGAAAGCCAGAAAGATGAGCATTCTAACCTGCTGGCACAGTTGAGAGCATCTTAGGAGGCGGGACCTGGAAAACACCTAGCGCATGCCTGGCGCACAGAAGGAATGCAAAAAAAAAGGCTGCTATCCTGAGACCAAAGACCTGGAAGTCAAAATATATACTCCTTAAGCTTATCACACACTGGACACTTGGGGTGACTTGAACCCAGTGATCTGGCTCCAGAGCTCAAGGGCTTTCAGCTCCGGAGAAGAGAAACCGCCCATAATTCAGGCTGCCGGCTTGAAGTCCCCCTAGTTCTAAAGGAAGCATAGTTTCCATGGAAGATTCAAGTGCTTTCCAGTCTGCCAATCACAGAGTAGCTGCCCACAGACAAAGCTTGAGACGACACACTTGGAGACCGTGTGTGACCACCAAAGGCTGAAGGACCAGGGTCTCTGGGTGTGGCTCCTGGCGCCTCTGAAGAACTTGTAGAACCGACCACAGCTGCTGACTGCCTCTCTCCATCCTCTCCCCTCCAAGAGGGTACAAACCCATCCACGCTAGGGGTCCTTGAGCTAGAGTCACGTACTTCCCCCACAGAGACCGTGTGGTTGGAGTATTTTGGGTGAAGTGTCTGTGCGGTCCTCACGCTGAAGAGTAAGCTGGAGGATGACGGGCCAGACACAGGAAGGGGAAGAGCCAGGAAACGTCTGGCTTGTTTCACAAAGTCTCCTCAGGAGAATTTCCTCCTCCTCCTCCTCCTCCTCCTCCTCCTCCTCATCCTCCTCCTCGTCCTCGTCCTCCTCTTTCTCTTCCTTGATTGATTTATTTATTTATTTATTTATTTATTTATTTATTTTAGACAGTCTCACTGTGTGACTCAGAGCAGACTTGTGCTCACTGCCCTGCATCTGCACTCCCACGTGCTTCAGTTATAACTGTACACCAACCATCCCTGGCTTGTGTCAAGTGCTCAAGAGAGGAAACTCTGCTAGACTCCACTTCCCTTGAAAAGCATAAACCTCGAGCTGCCAGATTCATGGCCCCCCATCCCACTTCTCTATCCCTTGAAATTGGCAAGTCGGCTTCAAGACCCTGGTTTGTGGATTTGACATCGCTTCTCTTGCCTATGCAGGGTCCCCTCTAACCATCTCCTAGGAATGTCCTCAGTTTCCCCCTCCCAGCAGTGCAGCCTGTGTGGCCACAGGCATGAGCACGTGGAAGCAAACAGAACATATAGATGCACTGATACTCATATGCACAAAACACCAGTAGCATCAAGCTGGGCTCTGGCCAGTCTGCTGTCTAGGCTACAATCCACACTGCTCACTTACCATCCTGTGGTCTTTGGACCTGTGCCTCCTGCATTAGAGGCCCTGTAGAGGTAAACTGAGTCACTGCATGTAAACGTGTCTGTGGCACACAGTAGGTGTTCAAGAGGGTCAGTTAGCATTGGCCAGTTCAGTGGACCTGTGGTCCTGTGGATCCAATTGCCCGTACACATATGCTGCAAACACACCGCCGAGAGGTAAATAAATCCCTTCTGGTCAGGTGGACCTCAGAGCCCTACAGTTCTGGAGACAACGTTTAGAAATTGTGAAGTCTTGCCCTGCCCTGCCTGTTGTGGCTATTTGATCCTCACTGACGTGTGAGCCTTCCCAGCCTGACTGAGTCTCTGTATCCTCTCAAGGCTGTTGGATGCCTTGCATACCCAGTGGCCATGATGGGGCTGGCCAGAGGATGTTAGGCCGACATTGATAATGGAGGTCTGAGGCAAACTTTACAAAGCAGGTGTCAGCAGTCAGAGCCCACAGTGGAAGCAGTCCGTGAGGCCAAGAAGACTGGAGAGTCTGGGAGGACGAAAGATAGTCGTCTCCCCTCTCCTTCCTCCGTGGGCAGCCCAGGGCTTTGGAGAACTTGGCCGTGTTTCTTCTCTCTTCTTTCTTGAGCCTTTGTATCCCAACTCAAGTGGAACCCGGGTTTGGGGCGTTTATATGGTGACTGCTTGACTGTCGTGGAGAAGGGGAGACAGCTCCCTCTCACCAGCTCTCTCAGTCTCCTATAGAAGTGCAAGGTCACACACTCTCCCAGGAGACCCTGAGAAGGGCCCTTAGCTGTGGCACTTAGGAGTCAGCTGGCTAGCTAGGGCCCAGGTCAGTTAGTTACCTGCCAAATCTCTGTTCCCTGGCCCCCTCTCCCAAGCACAAACCAGTAATAACCACCTTGCTCTACAAGCCTGCCAGCTACACACACCAGTACAGCTTGAAACCATAGGGCACCAGGAGACCACCCTGCCAGAGACCTGGACAGGACAGTTCTGAAGAAATACTTATTGCTACACAAAGGAGCAACAGTCTATTTTGCCGGCAGGGCATCAAGGGAGAACTACCATGGCACCCAGGGAGCACCACCAGGGCACCCAGGGAACATCACCAGGGCACCCAGGGAGCACCACCAGGGCACCCAGGGAGCACCACCAGGGCACCCAGGGAGCATCACCAGGGCACCCAGGGAGCAGTAGCTCCATAAATGTGGAAAAGTAGTCTTAGATGAGGGGTCCAGTTTCAGGCCTCCTGGTGTCTGGTAGAACTGAAGACACGGAATCGTTTCTATAACTACCCACTGCACTACCAGGTCGCCATCAATCAAGAGGGGTCAGAAGCAAGCAAGCCTCATGGAATGTAGATGCTTCCTCACTACCTCTGCCGCCCACAAACCAGCTCGAGCCTGGACACCTGCCTCCTCCTCCGGCCACTGGCTCCTGCTTCCTCTGCTCCCTGCTGGTGGCCTCTGGGTTGCAGTCACTCTCTGTTGCCCCAGGCCATCCATCCATCTAGCCAAGACTGGGGGGAGGGGAGGAGTTAAGCCCTAGGAGGAGGAGATGCTGATTTTAATGAACTTGGTTCACATTGCAAGGCTGATTCCTCTTACCTTTAACGTGAACTCACAGGCGGATTACAGAGAAATAAAACCTACTATTTGAGTTACATTTCCAGCTTATTGGAAACATGCATTGCCTCCCTGTGACTGGGCCGTGAGAAGGGAAGTTATTATCTTTCTTTAGAGTTTGTAAACGCTTTATGGCCAAGGCATTAAGCCTGCTGGGGGCGGGGGGGAACGGAGGGAAAAAACATTGTTCCCGCTTACCTTTGTTGTCCAATCACATGCTCCCGTGGGAAAGAAGCATCCGAGTGAGCTATGGAGAGCCAGGTGAGCCCCAGCAGAGGAGTGGAATAATTTTCTTCTTTAGGCATGTGAACCAAAAGGACATTAAAGTACCATTTGGCAAGGGAGCTTATTCTAGCCTCCAGAGGGGTTGCAACTCACCCCCATCCCAACCTCTCCCTGTTCTTCTGGTATTTATTTCCAGGAGAAAAATGGCCTCCATCCCCCCCCCCCCAAAAAAAACCATCTTAGAGGGAGTATTTGTGAAGGGCACAACTCTGGACATTTGGAAGCAGGGAGGAGCCAGAGGAAGGGCAGATCTGAGTCAAGATCATAGCCATGAGGGAATGAGGAACTCACCATGTGGACCTGGCTCCTGAGAAACAGAAGATCCCCCTCTCTCCCCCTAATCCCTCTGCATATTATCAGCACAGAGAAACCCCCATGCTCCTGGCTTGGAGTCCAGCCTTCTGTCTCCTGGAAGGAAACCTGCCCAGGATGTCTGTTCTGCCTTCTTTTAAGGCTATGGAGACAGGGGCTCAGGAGGGGTCTTCAGTGTAAAGTAGAGACTGCCCAAGAAGCCAATGTTCATCCAGGCAGCCAGACCTGACATTTCTGGGGTTCTTTTCTCCAAGCTCAGATGTCATGATGCTAAAAGTCTTCCCAGAGAGGCTGTCTCAGATGGTCTGGGAACAGGGACACTGCTACGTATCCTTGTTTGGAGGGTTTTAACCATCCAGGACCAAATCAGGCAAACAAACCCAGTCTCAAGTATTCAACAACAACAACAACAAAAAGAATTGTAAGTTGAGTGACTGGAGACCAAAGCGAGAGAATTGCTGAGAACGTAAACAGGAAGTGGAATTCAGAGATTAGCCTGCACAGATTTGATGACCAAGACTGGTTGCATCCCTGTAACTTTAGTGGCAACCAAGAGAAGGGGTCTCAGAAAAACCAGGCTCTGTCCTGAATAGCTGTGAAGGCCTCTTGTGGAAATGGAGGCCTCTGAGGGAGGAACTGCTCGCAGCCCACTGGGGCCACGGGTGGCTCCTGAGTGGGTGCAAAGAGGCAGAGATGGCTGGGTTTCTCTCCTTTCATGGCCCCACCGCCTCCCAATAGACCTCCCTTTGGCAGAAGCAGCTGGCAAGGGAAACTGAGCCTGAGCGGCCTGAAGGGTCTAAGTTCCTGCAGCACAGAGCAGAGAAAGGAGAGCGCTGTAGCTCCACGGGCAGCCAAACTCCAATGCAAGCCCGATGCGTTCTGTGTCAGTGTCCCTTAGCCTTGTCTGGGCCCTAGGGTAGCCACCAAGTAGGGCGGGGGCAGTTATAGGGACTCCGTTGCCAACCTCTCTGACCTAAGCACTTGCGGGCAAGCAGATGGTACAGTCTAGTAACACACAAAGAAAAGCCAGGTGTGGTCTGACTTGTCTCTCACGCATCCTTACCAGGATGACAACGTACCCTGCTTTGACGGCTCCCTTCCCAGGAGTCATGGTACAAAGCAGAGAGAGAGAGAGAGAGAGAGAGAGAGAGAGAGAGAGAGAGAGAGGTGTCCAAAGAAGACTACTACTCAAATCCTCACTGTTCTCTATTGATTCTAGAAGCTTCCATCACCACACATGTCACCTTCTTCTTACCTATAAAACAGGGATACTGTTAGTGCCTATCTCACGTCTGTGAAGATGGGGGTAAAAACCCAACATATAAAGCAACTTAGTGCATGCACTAAGTGCCAGCTACCTTGTTAGCCACCAGATCCTTCCAGAAAGATCCCTGGCTACTCCCACTGAGAAGAGCCCTCTACCATCCAGCTTCACACCAGTACTGGAACCTTCAAATGGGGCAATAAACAGTTTCTGTGGCACAAAAGTCCTCATCTCCATAGAGGACAGTATGGTCCAGTCTGCTTGCTAGAACAGTGTCACCAGAAGAACCCTGTATGTGGCAGAAACTCTCTCAGACATGATTGACAACTGCCTGCCTCTCAGCTGGTCTCCAGTAAGGCCCTGAAGGCGGGAAGGTGAGAGCTATCAGGAAAAATTGAGTGGATAAGAACAAACCTCTAGGAACTTAGTCCAGCAGACACTCGTTGAAGGCTTGATAGAACTGTTGCTGGCGCCGTTAAAAACGGAGTTTGAAAGGCCAAGTGCTCAGGCTGTGAAGAATGAATGACTTTGCTCCGGAAGCAGTCACTGAACCCAGGAGCCAGCAACAGCCCCCAGCAGAGCCTCAAGGCACAATCCCTCATCCGCCAGCAGGGCTGGTTCCAGACAGGCCTCGCCTCCCATTCAGAATCAGGCACACAGCTCCTGGACTCGGAGATCTGCCCCAGGAGGACCGGCAGCAGCCTGGAGTCTGGAGGCTCAGAACCAACACTGGGCCTCATTACTGAGGAGCTCATGGCCCCACGGACACTCATTAGAGGCCTAGGCGGGAAGCTAACAGGGAAGGCTGCCATCCAGTTTTATATTCCGCTTCTCCTGGGCCTGTAGTTACCACATAGATTTTTGGGTTGAAACATCTCAAAGTTGCATCTGCTCAGACTTCTTCCCCACTCCGGCTTTCTATAGGTCCCCTCCCTGCCTGAGAGTCTGGGTAACAGAAAACCACAGGATAGTTATGAGCTGTGATTTTTCTCTTCTCAGCTTAAAGAGAGAGAAAGCATTCCCCCCTGAGAATCTCGGCTTGCCTTCCAAACCAGAGCGAAGGCTTTGATGACTCTCAAGGGAAAACCAGGCGAGAGGAGACCCTGTGAGGAGTTGGGGAGGGGCAGGGAGCCTACTGGGGAGTCGGCTATGTGATAAGGGAAAGTCAGGGTTGTTGCCTAGGAGCACTAGTTCCTCCTAATGACTGATGCCCTGACTTCGGAGGAAGGGACCTCCAGACTGCACACGCTCCAGTCAGGGACAGCTCAAGAGCTGTGCTGCTCATCAACTGGCTCTCTCTGGTACGAGAGCTCCCGTGGCAGCATTCGCCCATTTCCATGGTGTGGTTCTGTTTTAAGAGCCCCAGTACAAGGTGACACTATTGAATAACAGGGAAGAGACTCAGAGAAGCGCATGCCTTTCTTTCTTTCTTTCTTTCTTTCTTTCTTTCTTTCTTTCTTTCTTTCTTTCTTTCTTTCGGGAATGTTAGGCTACTATAGGTCAGAACACTGAATAGACACAACCTCTCTCCTCTCTGCCACCTACTGACACGCATGTGACACAGTAGCCACACCTACAAGGGGCAGGAGCACATACCTTTCTTTCTCTCTTTTTTAAGATTTATTTATTTTTACTTATACGAGTACACTGTAGCTGTCCTCAGACACACACCAGAAGAAGGCATCAGACCCCATTACAGATGGTTCTGAGCCACCATGTGGTTGCTGGGAATTGAACTCAGGTCCTCTGGAAGAGCAGTCAGTGCTCTTAACCGCTGAGCCATCTCTCCAGCCCCAGCACATACCTTTCACAAGCTCACTAGTGTCTGTTCCTGCAGCTCCGGGGGATCTGCTGTTCTCTTCTAGCCTCTGTGGGCACTTAACAGGCATGGCGCATGTGTGAACAAGCAGGCGCACACAAACACGCAAATAAAAGCAAATTTAAAGAGTACAGATACAACAAAGATGTATAGGAAACAGAGTTTTGATTGTTTGCTTTGAATTAAAGACGGCTTATTTAAGTAAGTTCATATAACTTAACTTTAGTAATTCTACTAAAATTTTAGTAATTCTTGTAAATGACTAAATGTAGTTTACTTTAACTCATGTGGCTTATATTAGTCAGGGTTCTCTAGAGTCACAGAACGTATGGGTAGTCTCTATATAGGAAGGGGATTTGTTGATGACTTACAGTCTGTAGTCCAACTCTCAACAATGGTCAGCAGCAGCTGTGAATGGAAGTCCAAGGATCTAGCAGTTGCTCAGTCCCACGAGGCAAGTAGGCAAAGAAGAGTGAGAGTGAGTCTTCCTTCTTCCAATGTCCTTATGGAGGTCTCCAGAAGAAGGTGTGGCCCAGACTAAAGGTGTGTGCTACCATGCCTGGATCTGGGACTTGCTTTGTCCCAGATGACCTTGAACTCAGAGATCTCCCTGTCGTAATTTTCTGGAATTCATAGCCACTATGCCTCAAGATCTCCATGCCAAGATCCAGGTCAGAAACTTGTATCTCTGAGCCTCCAGATTAGAATCACAGGTGAGCCTTCCAATTCTGGATTGTAGTTCATTCCAGATTTAGTCAAGTTGACAACCAGGAATAACCATTACATGGTTTAATTCTGTTTAGACTTCTATGATCTTTTGTAAAAAGTAGTTTGCTTTCTATATAGGAGTGTGTGGCTTGCATGTGCGTCTGGGCACATGTGCACACCTAGGGGTCCTCTGGAACTCAAGTTATGGATGCTTGGGAGGCGCCATGTGGGTGCTAGGAATTGAACACGGGTCCTCTGTGAGAACAGCAAGTGCTGAGAGTCATCTCTCCAGCCTGACGCCTCATCATCTTTAACAACCAACTCTTGTGAGAGAGCCTCGGCACCCTACTACGTGGAGCCAAGCATTCTGGTTCCTTGTACTCAGGTGCTGTGGAACAAGAAAAGCATAATGAAAATGCCTTAAAACGAAATTACTTTTACCATTCAAGAGCGAATTTCTTTATACGTTTCGCCACAGAAATCGGACGTCGCCTCAGGAGAAGTCTAAGCTGTGGCATGTTCTAGATGAGGAAACGAAGGGTCAGAGAGCAGAAGGGGGCCCATCCCGCTTAGCTGCTCAGTGGCGGTGCCCAAATCTGTCTTGCTTTCAGATTTTGCTCACCACCTACTCCTCTGTCCATGCTTTCAATATAGGGCAGCCCATGGCCAGCTCTGAGCTTGCCTGGTGGAGCCTTGTCGTCGCACGTCCACCTAGCAAGGGTGACCTGCAGTTTTCCTAGCTGGAATCAGCCCTTTACTTAAAATGCAGCCTGGTAGAGAGTAGTAGATAAATGACTATAATCATGTCTTTCCTAGGGCCTTTCTGTCTCAGAGCTTAAAGTCAGTGACAGGTTGTGAGACACCTAGGACCGCCTTCCTCCTCACAAGGTCGGAGGGAACAGGGTTCTGTGAGCCTCCATCTTCTGCCTCCAATATACAGGAGGTTGATGTTTCTGGAAAATGGATCAGCAGGGATGAGGTACAAAGGGCTCTAGCCTAGGTTCTCTGAGTTGGCTTCCTGGACACCAAGAACAAGGTAGCATCTGTGGGTCACACAGACTGTCTATGTACAGCTGCCCAGCAGCCCTTGAAAGGTCCCACAGCACCACTCCCCTGCAGCTGTCCATGCTGGATTCTAGGACCCTGCGTGTCAGGAAAGCGGCCCCTCTCCACAGCCTCCAGTGGGCACACAGTATCCTTTCAACCTCCTTTCTCAGCGCCGCCATTGCTTCTGCTTCTAGGCAGGAGGAACCCCGAGTGCCCAGGCTATATCCCTTCCATTTTGTCTCTCCCTGTTTTCTGGCATATAGGTTTAGCATACTTGGCTCTCTTAAACATCACGCTTTATGGCCGTTTGCAGTGCAATTTCGTTCCCGTCCTGCCATTCAATTTGAATTAAATATCAAACAGATGTGAGTACTTTTTTTTGTGCTCTTTTTAAAGAAAAAAAAAGTTTAATATTAGGGAGCATGCCCTCCTAAGATCAGGAAAGCCATTCGGAGAAATAAGCCTGCTCAAATTAAAAAAGAATCGTATTGGTTTAGCTCGAGATGCTTTCAAGTGGTACCTTTCGAAGTGCTAAGGAGCAGTGTTTCCAGCAGGCTATAAAGCATCAGGACAAAGCAGGGTAAGATATATGGCCTGGGGCTGATGGGGAAATTGAGCTCCAAAAGGGGGCAGCCCCACCTGGGAGGAAGCTCTGAGCCTGGAGATGAGGTTTGCAGATGAGGTTGGGGAGGCCATCTTCCCCTAAGGCCCTAGGGAGGGCCTGTGCTTTGCAGCCTGTGTGGTCAGACTGAGAAGGAAGGCAGAAGGGGCCCTCCATGTGCTCAGAGACCCAGCCGGGCCTATGCATCATGTCCTACAAAGTCGCACGTTTGTGCTCCACGGCGCATCTCCCATAGCCAGTCGTTAAAATCCGAACTGCCTTTCCAGACATGTCGCCATTGTCCCATGTTTCTGTTACCATCTCTTGGATAGTGGGATCTCTGGCCATTGATAGATCATTGGAAAATGAGGAAAAAGTTATGCCTCCTCTTTGCAGACAAGATCACAGATAAAGTTGCTCATAACCTCAGTGGCTATGGCCACTGCCCGACCTCGCCTAACAATATAGAGCATCTATTCACTGAAGTGTTCCACTTGTAGGGCTGGGGCTGGTTGTGATGGCTTTTCCCATGAGCAGGAATGGCTGATCAGACTCCAAACAACTCCCCTTGATTCTTGGCAGCAATCATACCTGCCTCTCCAAATTATTGGACCTGCCGCCACTCGTGGCTTCCAGCCAGGACCTCTTAGGGCCAGCTAAAGTGTTTCCATGTGGTCCCTTGACTCGCTGTACCGAAAGACACTACTCCAACTTCAGCCCTGACGGCAAACAGCATTTCCATGTCCAGGGCATGGGGCCAGCTTGTTCCAGACATCTTGGATGCCTGTTACAGTGCTCTGCACACCCAAGGTTTGCCTTAGGGACAGCATGGAAATACCCAGGGACCTCGCATCAGGCCCTGCTGGTGAAACAGAGTCAACGCTTCCTAGAACTCTGCAGGCAAGTGGGGGGATTTAAAAAAAGAAAACCCTAGACTTTAGTGTCAGGTAGCTGAAGTCTAGAGCCAGGTTCTACCCCTCCTAGCTCTGTGACCTTAGCAAGCATCACTCTTAGCCAGTTCTTTTTTTGTCTTTCATTTCTCCCCTCCCTGCCCCACCCTGTGTGTGTGTGTGTGTGTGTGTGTGTCTGTGTGTGTCTCTGTGTGTGTGTGTGTGTCTGTGTGTGCGTGTGTGTAACTTTATGTATATAGTTGTTTGGCCTGCATGTGTGCCTAGACACAGTCTTCATGCAGTTCCCACAGAGACCAGACACTACAGACATTTGTGAGACCCCATGTGAGTGCTGAGGATCAAACCCCCAGGTCCTTAGAAAGAGCAGCCATCTCTTTAGCTGAGTGCTAAAGACATCCGACTGCTGAGACATCGCTCTAGCCCCATGCCCGACTCCCTGTTCTGTGTGTGCACTCATCTCATACCAAGGAGGACGGGATGGCATGTGAAGTACTCAGTGCAGTGAGGGACCAGTACTTAAACAGTACTTAGTGTTAAGTAGTTATCTTTCCATCCTACCTTCAAGCTGACTGGCAGCCCCTATCTGATAGTACTCAATAGGAGGTTGCATCAGAGCCAAGTGTCCCCCTGAAGGAACCACAATAATGGCCTCAGGAGGAGTGGGGGACACGAAGGGAGGGAGGATGAATTGTGCCTTGTAGTTGTGTCTCAGGGAAGGATGAGATGTGAGGGGAAGCTGAAGAAATATCCAGTGGCTGCAGATGAGGAACTGAGAGTTGAGAACTGCGGTCGCTCCAACGGTCCCGTGTCCAAGGCCCACTTCTGCGACCCTGTGCTGGCAGGGCGAGGTGGCAGGCAGTTGATAGAGTGCAAGGGACAGCTGTCTGCTGCAAAGGAAGGAACAACCACATTTGGTTTCTAGAAGGACTCTCAGCTCGCTCAAACAAAGGGTGGTCACACAGGGATCCTAGAGGAAGAAGCTGTGCTTGGATGATGGGCAGAGAGATCGAGACAGACAGACAGACAGACAGAGACAAAGAGAGACAGGGGCAGGGAGACAGAGACAGAGATAGACAGACAGAGAGGCATCTTGCTGCTTACCAAGACAGGCAGCCAGAGAGATCTCAATCACCTCCCACCCCGCACAGCAGCAATCATGCATTCGGGCATCATTGAGGGGGTTTAGTGTCCCGCCATGGAATAGTTCCCAGCTCACCACTGTACACACAGCTGAACACACAAACAGATCTGGAGCCCTCTTCTCCCAGAGTCTGGGGGATCTCAAGGGAATCCCTTTGATTCTTGGCAGCAAGCATGCCGACAGCTCAGCACAAATCCTCTGCCCCTGGAGCTAACTGAAGAGGTCAATGTCCTGAGGTATAGCCTCGGGGAAAGGGACCTGACTCTCTTAGCCTTAGTGTCAGGTCAAGCCAGCTCTATCTTTCTCCCTTCTCCCTCCAACCCAGATCTTAGGTTATTAAAGAAGGCTGGCATGGGCTGGGGAGACGCTCGGTGGGGAAAGTGTTTGCCATGCAAGCCCGAGGCCCTGGCTTGGATCCCCAGCATTTGGGTAAAGAGCTGGTGTGGCGGCCATGCCTATAACCACAGGGCTGGAGGGTGGAGATGAGCGCATTGGCTGGGCTGTCTAGCTAAACTGGCAAGATCCGGCTTTAGCAAGAAACCCTGTCTCAGAGAATAGAGTAGGGTAGGGCAGGGCAGGGCAGGGCAGGAGATGGAGAGTGATGGAGGAAGACGCTTATATCAACCTGCACAAACACAGGTGAGCAACCTGCATACACACACACACACATGCACACACACACACACATGCACGCAGACATGTACACACATGCATAAATACATGTACACACATACAAACATGCATTCATGCACACATGCATATACACGCACACATACATGTACACATGCATGTATACATGTGCACACATGTATATACATGTACATAAACATACATGCACATATACATGTACACATGTGTATATGCATGTACACATATGCATGCATGCATACATGTACACAAATGCATGCACACATACATGTACACATGTATGCATACATGTACACACATACACACATGCACGCTTACAAGTACACAAACACACACACACACACACACACACACACACGGCCGACCATGGTGTGGATTGGTCTCACATCCCCCAGTCTGTCCCTTATCCCAAGAACCTCTGTCTGAGGCCACCCATATTCATGCCGATAGCCTGCTTCCGTGTCCTCTGTAGGGCAAGGGCCTTCTCAAGCTCCCCCCCCACCACATCTGAGGTGACATTAGACTTGTCCTCTGCTGATGCCACAGGTCTTAGTCTGACTAGAACTTTAACATCTTCTACACATTCAGATCTATCTCTGTTGCTGGGCTGTAGTAACATACTAATGTCTTAAAATTAGCACATAAACAGTCGTTTACATCATTATTTGGTTTCCCAAATAATCAAGGTAGACAGGCTTGTATACTAGGCTTTCTCTGGGTCCATGCCTGTTACATCTGCCTTTGAAGTGTCTGTAATATCTTGGGCTGTGTTTGAAGTTATAAACCAATGCACCCCTAAGTTGTACTTTTGGGGTGACTCCCTGGGAGCAGCTCCAACTCCCTGGGAGCATATGCCCAATTGGGCGCCATGTATGGATCCTGTCAGTTCTGTTCTAGGCATGCGTGCACCTGACAGTTGACAGAAAATATTTCATCAGTCCACATGCTGATTCAGCACACAGTGCTCTTATGATGTCCGTTTTACAGACGTGAAAACAGGTGGGTGGGGTTGGGGGGGTCACTTACTCAGTGGTACCAAGCGTGCCTTTGTGTCATTTCTTGGGCTCTCTCTGCTTTCAAGGTACAGTCTCTGGGTGGAATGGGAGCCCTGAGTGCCTTTGTCCATGCTAATGGAGGACTAATGGGGAAATATTCCCACAGCGGCAGAGGCACGGTGGAATGAGGAAGCTGCTACTTGGGCCTCTGAAGCCACCTCTGCAGATGGCCATCTCAGACCAAGCCCAAGACTGCCCTTCCTGACCCCTCTGAAGATGTCCTTTTAAGTGAAGGGGTTACTTTAGGATCTCTAAGCCCTTTGGAAGATGTGAAAATGGGGGCAGGTCAGCCACATGAAGAGCAGCCTACAATGTGTAAACACACCTCGGGATGCTAATCTCTCAGGTCAGACTCTGGGGCTCCGACTGCGCACTGCGGGAGCAGAGGCCGTGCGATCCTGTATAGATCACAGGTGGTCTTGGGGCTCCTGGGGTCAGGAGGGACACTTTGTTGGCATCTCTGCCCTGCATCAGCCTAAGTGTCCTGCCCAGCCTTCCCCAGATACAAAGCAGCCATAGCTGCCAGGCTAGAGAGAGCTGGAGGTTCCCAGGGATCCCGGCCCCTGGTTGTGCCCCTGGCCGAGGTGCACAGGGCTAATCAGAAACACCTGCATACATGGAATTTCCTGCCCGGGTTCAGCCTTCATTTCCTCTGCCAGTAAAAACCCGAGGCATGCAAAGGTGAAAGAAACCAGTCAGTCAATCACCAGACGACGGCCACCAGGGCTGCGGAGACAGGACTTTCTAAATTAAAATTTAATTCTCACCCGATGGCCCCAGCCAGGACAACCATGATTCAAACCCTGCGACCAGAGGCCACAGCCAGCCAGCCCTCTTGCGGGAATGAATCTCATCCCCTGGCCAGAGGAGGGTGTCGCCCGCCTGCCTGCCTGCCTTGGTCATCAGGCTATAGGGCAAGTGCCTCGGATTGAAAGTGACGCCCTTTCTAGTCAGCTCCAACCTGCAGCTGCAAGGGCTATAGCCTGATTAGCTTGCTCTTGACTTCAGGCAGTTTGAATTATTAGGTGCTGGAGAGATCAGAGCTCCCCGGTGACCCGGTGGTCATTTAGTAGACGACATCAAAGCCAGGACAGCCAGAGTCCAAACTGGAGGATAATGGTCAGAGCCTGAGGGTCTGCGCTCTGTCCTAACAGCGGGTTTAGGTGAGGAGAGAGTCATAAAAACCACCTCTGGTCTTTTTCCAGAACATTTTCCCAGAGATTCCTGCAGGCTCGTGGAGGTTTGCCTTGGAATTGGGGGGGGGGGGGGAGGAAGAAGTGTCGCCCTGCCCATTTTATGATCACACCAACTTTGTCTGAAGAATGACTCGCCTGACGGCACAGAGGGAGGGCAAGTCATGAGGTTGTCACAGGAGATTGAAGCAGGGAAGAGTTGGGGGAGTGGCCCCCCCAGAGGCCAAATCCGGGCTAGGACTAAGGTTGTTTGATCCTGAGCTCAAAGTCTGCCTTGGACCACTGGGCAAACTGACTTCCCACAGAAGAGAAATAAGGTGTTCTCATATGGTGGCTGAAAGGTGGATATGCACACCACCGGGAGCTCTAAGTTGAGGGACAACTTATGCAGCAATGTAGCGATCTCTGAGAGGAAGGATATGCTTCCTGGGACAGCGGGGGCGGGCTTTGACAGGTAGCACAAAGCCGGACGGATGATCCAGAATTCTGAAGGATCTGATCCCATCTGCTCACCACAGACCCCCACCCCCTTCCTTTCAGTTCAGGACTGTGCCCCTTGGCAAGATGCCCAGAAATGTGGGGGCTGGGATGGCAGGACCAGCCCAAGTCCTTCCTAGTCCTGGAGATGTTGGCAGGTGGGAGAGACTGTAGGAGAGGTGTAACCATGACAACCTGGCAGGCCACAGCATTTCTCAGAAATGGAGCTTGACCAGGTGTCTGTCTGTCTGTCTGTCTGTCTGTCTCTCTCCCTCCCTCCCTCCCTCCTCCTGCTCTCCCCTCTGTGTTGTATAGATAACGAACGGATGTGTGTACAAGTGCACACTCCTCAGTAGTACCCACAAAGAGGCCAGAAGCTGACTTCTGCTGTCCTCCATCATCAATCTTACTGAGCCTGGATCTTACTGAGCCTGGATCTTACTGAGCCTGGATCTTGCTGCTTTAGCCAGATTGAATGCCCGATGAGGGCCCAGGATACTATTAACAGAACCTTTCAGCGCTGGGATGATAGGTGTGAAGCGCCTTTCATGTGTTGGCTGTGATGGGGGAACGAGGGGGCTGAAATCAGAGGGAAGCACACCAAGATCTCCACCCCGTGCCATCTCCTTACCTCCCACTAGCGACAGAAGCAACGCAAGCGGCTTTCACCGAAAATTACCAAGCAAAAACTGCACAGGAAATAGTTCCCATGAAGGGTAAAATGAGACAGATCCAACTTGTTACATTTAATCGGGAAAGGGGGTTGGGAGAAATGGTTCCGTGATCCTGAGCCCCTACTGCTCCTGCAGAGGACCTAAGTTTGGTTCCCAGCACCCCTAGGAATACTTCACTACTGTCTGTAACACCAGATCCAGGAGACCCAACACCCTCTTCTGGCCTCTGTGGGTTCTTGTGTCCATATGGTGCACATACACACATGGAGGTTTGCACACACATAAAAATAAATAGATCTTTTAAAAGGGTCCTCCTTGTGTGTGGTATGGGGTCAGAGTTGCTATGGTCCATGGGTGTGCAGTAATGACTGACTTAGCATGACCCGAGTGCTGGCTGTGTTCTCGTAGTGAAAATCCAACAAGCCACAATGCCCAATTTGTTCACTTTCCCATATGCGTGTCATAATAAATGCCATTCCCGTAAAAGTTGTCAGGTCCAAACCATTGTGCATGTGAATAAATAAATATGAAACACCCATCCTAGTTGAGAAAATGTGGGGTCTTACTTTTTTTTTTAAGTAAAAACCTAAAACTATGTCGTTTATCTCAGCACCGGAGTTAATTCCTTAAACGCTTTAGTGAATTTCCTTCCTACTTCTAAAACAGTTTTTTTTTTTTAAAAAAAATATTTATGTGCATGTGCACAGGTATGCAGGTGCCTGCAGAGGCCGGAAGAGGACATTGGGTTTCCCGGAACTGGAATTAAAGGTGATTGTGTGCTGCTGCCTGTGCCCCGGACGACTCGCTGCAGACACTACCTGCCCTTGGGGGTTGGAGGTTATGTGGAGAGGAGTCAATGACACAGACTCCAGGAGCAGGTGAGAAACACTGCAGCAAGCTCCTCTGAACGGGGCTGCAAGCTCCTTTAATACCCTCCACCCCACACCCCATTGGTCCCAAGAAAGCATCTCTTCTAAACAGCAGTTCCCAATTGGCCGGCATTGTCTGCGTCAGCAATCCTTGGTCTCTCAGGCAGTCTTCAATTAGGTCCTCCTGTAGGAGATGCCTTTGTGGCTATGTCTTCCCCCACTCCCCACCCCATCCCTGCCCCCTGTGTTTCAATAGAGGCGGCCACACTGTTCCTCCTACAGTTATGAACTCCCTGTTTTGGGTGCTAAGAACTGAACTTAGGTCCTCTGCAAGGGTGGTAAGAGCTCTGAACCCCTGAGCCATCTCCCTAGCTGACTCTTCTCACTTTTTTTTTTCTGGTGCACGACAGGTGTGTGTTTTCTAGCTTTAGTAATAGCCTTGTATGTAAAAAGTCTTTAAAACCTATGTCATGGCTAGTGTGGTTCTGCCCCTGCTGCTGGTGGTTGCAGGACTCGGGGTCCCGGCTTCCATTCCTCCTCCTTCTGGCTGATGACACTCCATCTGGTTGGGTACGACCCTCAGGTTCTCTCCGCTTATCAGCTGCTGGCCACCTAGGCTGAGTGTGAGCCCTGGCTATCTGTAGGACCTGTGCGTGAGTGGATGTGGAGTCCGTTCCCTTTGGCCCATGCTGGTACATCAGGGTGATGTACATATCTCCATCCTTGTTCTCCATGGTGAAGGCACGAATTGACGTTCTCACCAAGAGGATGCACGACTCCCCTTCCCTCTACGTTTGCTCCAGGATTTCTTGTTGTTCTTTTTCTTTTTAAATAAATAAGATACTAGCCATTTTTAATGGCAGCAAGTTGACCGCTCACTGTTGCTTTGATTCATATTTTCCTTGGCGGCTAATGATCTGTCTTCTAACATATGTATGTCTAGGACCATTTGTGTCTCTTCTTTAGAGAGGGATCTGTTTTCAAGTTGCATTATTTGTCTTTTCATGGTTAAGATCGAGTTCTTGGAGCCAGGCATGGTGGGTGGTGCAACACCTTTAATCCCAGAACTGGAGACAGAGGCAGGTGGATCTCTAGGAGTTCAAGGCCAGTCTGATCTACATAGTGAGTTCTAGGACAGCCAAGACTGTATAGTGAGACCCTGTCTCAAAAAAAAAAAGTTACGTATGGACGTCTGTTGTCTTTATGTACTTTGCATGTCCGTGTCTGGCAAATACCTTCCTCCCCATTCTATCTCATTACTCCATTTACTGTTTCCTTTGCCAGAGTTTGATGGACTCTCATTTGCCAATACCAATTCTTGTTTCCTCTGCTCTGGGTCCTCTCCAGAGAATCCTTGCCTACGCCAGCATCTTGAAGCGTCTCCTTTCTTCTCAGAACGCCAGTTTCAGATCTTCGGGTCTTTGATCCCCTTTGGGTTGATTTTTTTTTTTTGTAGAGTAAAAAGGATCGAATTTCAGTTTAGGGGATGGGGATTCCACCCCTCCCCCCTTACTCTTCGAACAATGAGTTTTCTACTCTCAAATAAAACAAAACGCTTGTTTGTAGTGCTGATCCCAGTGAGAGCACATGACACTCAGAAGACTTTGACACACTCTGCACAGGCAAGCTTGCATCTCACATGAGCGGGCAGCGCTTGGTGATGGAGCCGCGGCAGCCTGCGGCCTGTAATCCGCTCGTTACTCTTTGCCTGTGGGAAGGCACAATCCTGAGCCTCTAAGAGTTTATGAGTTGGCTCTGGATCATGGCTTCTCTTGGGGAGAGAGGTGTGGGTGAGAAGGCCGTGGGGAATACACCAAGCAGCAGTTTTAATAAAAACAACTCATGAGCTAGTATAGAAAGAGGGCTTCTCTGTTTTCCAAACACAAGTGCCTATAGGCCAGGTCTCAGTGACCCAAATACCCGACTTTGGACCTATCTCGATAAACCCAAGACAGAAGACTTTTCTTGTAATGCAAGATGCCTGGAAACATGGGGGTAGTGATACCTCAGGAACATCCATCAGCCTGGCCCAGAAGTTGCTGCTCAGTTGCTTGTCTGAGAAAGATGTAGAGGCATCCAGAGCTGTCCTGGAACCCTCCTGGTGGTTGCCCTCTGTCAACTGCCAAATGCAGCCAGAGAAATCCTCCTGGCTCTGGTATAATTGCTGGTGTTTGGCTACGCTGGCGCAAGTAATCCAGCAGAGCTCTGTGGGTAAGAACCTTCTCCATGGGACTTGTAAGAGCCACAGTGGAGAGATCAAATAACCCTCTTGCTCTTGGTCCCACAGCATGCCTGGTCTCCATCAAGCAGGACACACCAAGCCAGTCAGGACATTACTTCCCTGCAGACAGCAGGGCAATGAGGCAATCCATAAAAAGGCCTAATCTCTTAAGGCAACACGACCTGTTGGAAAGAGCATAAGGAGAAAACAGTACTAGCCAAGGGCTAATTTTCTTCTTGTTGTGGATACCTGCTAACCCACCTGCAGAAACGAACGTGGGAAAAGTCCTGCTAACACTAGTGGTCAGCAAGACGCACAAAGAACCTTATTGTAACTGTTAGTGACAGCTACTCACTGAGTGCTTTTTCTGCAAAGGGTATTTTTATTCTGTAGCTTGACAAATCTTTGAGCTCCCAAAATACCAGTAGTATAACCATCCCCTGTCGTTCTTATCAAATACAAAATCCCAGAAGCCATTTGAGTGTTTCCTACAAAAGATTTTCCTATAGGGAATCAAAGACAAGTAAGTTGTGGTAAGGACTGGAGAAGAATATGAAGAGGGGTGATGTCACAATCCTTATGTTCAAGAACATGTGGATTCTATATCTCAACTGAGCGGCTGCTGTAGCTGGCACCAGGACTACCACCACAATCAATTCTGTCCCTCTTGAAGCTTGTAGCCATCTTGGTTTGGTTTCATTGAGGCCAAACTCTCTAGAAGAAAGAAGACTTACTATAGGTGTCCTACCTTCCAAAATCACACAAGAAAGGACATTAAGAGGAATTTATTTCTGCTATGCATGGTAGCAAATGCTAGTCCCAGCACTCTGGAGGCAGAGGTAAGCAGATCGTTGTGATTTCGAGGCCAGCCTGGTCTACAAATCCAGTTCCAGGAAACCCAGGGCTCTGTTACACAGAGAAACTCTGCCTCAAACAAAACAAAACAAAAACCAACAACAACAACAAAAAAAAAAGAGGAAGAAATTTGTTTGAACCCTAGCAGTAAGAGAACCCAGGAAGCTTTCCAAAAAGTGTCATGTCTTGGGAATAAGACCATCTTTCATCTATGCTTTTCAGTTGAGGTTCAATCATTTGCTCAAGATCACATAGGCAAGCCATTATTTGAACCTAGGTTAAGATATTCTCAAGTCTGACTTTATCTTTCTGGGGAATTAAGAGAAAAAAAAGAGCAATTGATGTATTCTATGCATTCTTTCCAACTATGATTACACTGAGTGAATCCTTATTAGAACTCATATTAAACTCCCATGAGATCACTCTAAATTCCACACAGACAATGCTGCCTGGTTGTGAGAAATTGATCGTTCCCGTATTAGTGGAGACGGAATAAAGACAGATTTAACCAAAGAAAATAAAAATCAGTGTGATTGGTGTAGATCAAGCTTCAGATAAAATCTGCTTCCTCCTATGTGCCCCCGCTCCAGCCATCCTCAGAGGACAACCATGCTGTGACACATAGAGCTAAGTCTCACTGGCACTGGGGAGCTAGGTCCCATGCCCAGTATGTCACACAGAGTGATCCATTTCATCTACACCACGTATGAAGGAGGCAGTAGGTCTCCTTTGAATTTCATAAGCAATGGTATTGAGTCTCAGATCAGAGGACTTGCCCACAGTCAGTCACGCTGCCTGTCTGTGGTAAAGCCAGAGCTGGTATCCAAGTCTAGCTCAGATTACATTTTGAAATTCTTAACTCCCGGCCACGCATATACCTCCCTGACCCTTTAATTATTTAATAGCAATTATTATACCTAGAAGCCAAGTTGTCTTCTGGGTTTATCCTAGGACTAGGAAATTAATCCACATCGTGTTTGAAAACTCTCTTCCTTTTAGATGAAGAAGCTGAAAACCAGCCATGCCCAATACAACAGCTACCAACTCGGCCTAAGTAAACAGGGTAAGAGACAAGAACATCTGGAGTGCCTTGGCAGAAACCTTTACATTGCCTCTCTCTCTCTCTCTCTCTCTCTCTCTCTCTCTCTCTCTCTCTCTCTCTCTCTCTCTCTTCCTCCATCCCTCCCTGGAGAAAGGGGGAGAGGTCTAAGAGAGAGAGAGAGATATTTAAGAGAGAGAGAGATCTAGCTATATACAGTTTATCTCTTCTTCCAGAGAGATCAATTAAACTACATTTCCCAGCCTCCTTTGCAGGCAGGTGCAGCCGTACATTGAATCCTGGCTGACAGAATGCTCAAAGTGGTCACGAGTGGTGAGTGTGAATTCCAAGTTTGTCTCATACCACCGTCTTGCGCCTCAATTACCTTCTCTAACCTCGTGGGAAAGCTCTTTGGCGTGCTAGAGAAGCTAGAGCCAGACACTGAAAAGAGCCTGGGTTACAAAGGGACCATCTGGAGGAAAGCCCTTTGGGAGAATCGCCTGACCAGGAAAACCTATAAAGAGACATGTGAACAAGCAAGAAGTAAGGTGTGCAGCATGCAGCAGCAAAGTCTCCCCTGTCACATACGAGTTCTCCCACTATTAGGCACAGCCTATGCTCTAAGCCATTTGCACCATCTCTATTTAGAGTCCCCAAATATTTTTAAGTCTCCCAGAAAACACAGTGACCTCTTAACCTGCCACCTATTGACTTAAAAAAATAATTATCTTTATTTCTTATGTATATGAAGGTTTTACCTGCATGTATGTGTATGAACCATATGTATGCCTGGTGTCCTCCAAGGGCCGAGGATGGATGGCTTTATATACCCTGGAACTGGGGTTATAGATGGTGGTGAGCTATCATGTGTGCAATTAGAACCAAACTCAGGTGTCCTGCAAGGTCTATGAGTGTTCTTAACCACTGAGCCATCTCTCTGCCCCAGACTTTTAAAGCAAAACAAAAACCAACCAACCAAAAAGCTAAACCAAAGAATTCTAACAAGGGCTGGGCATTGTCTAGCTCTCATGTGAACAAAGCCATGAATCCAGAGGGAGAAATTCATTGTTATATTAAGAGCTGGATATCCTGTCCTATGTGTCTTTGCATCTTTTAAAATTCTCTCCTATCTTCCCCTTGCTGATGGAGAGCTCACTTAGACCAACAGCATTCTGGAGTCGCTTAGTATAGGGCCTGACAGTCCTCAACCACCAGGGGGCGATACCACGTAACAGAAGTAGAGAGAAATGCAGAAATGGTGGGAATCCTCCTTGGATAAATGGGAAGGGAACAGCTAAAAAGGCTTCTTTGACACCTGGCTCTCTCTCTCTCTCTCTCTCTCTCTCTCTCTCTCTCTCTCTCTCTCTCTCTCTCACACACACACACACACACACACACACACACACCATCATTGTTCCAAAGACTACTAAGTATAAAAACTCAGTGGCTAGGAAACTTAGCTGCAGGGGATATGTAATAACTATGCTAAAGCTACCTGCTTTAAACACCAAAACATTTGAACATCGTAGCTGTTGGAAAATGAACACCCGGGGTCAGGGTGGGGGAGAGAGCGCACATATCGTCCAGAGCCACGGTCCTGCCAGAGCCTGCAAGAAAACAGTTTCTTCCACATCACTCTGTGGTTTCCTAGTAAAACCGAGGGCTGTGAATTCTGTTTCCTGGAATGGGAGCTTGCTTCCCCTGGCCCCATAACGAACCCGTACTAAAAATACCAACAAAAGTTCAGCCTCTTTAACAGCACCAAAGAGCAACTGAAGATTTGTAGAGCAAGATGAGAGAGACGGGAAATCCCGAGTCCGGTACATGTCCCAGCAGAACTTCTGACAAGCGCCCCCACCAGAAGAGGATTCAGTAAGCAGCTTGAGCTTTCAATTGGCGTCTCATAACCAGAGCTCCAGAATGAGAGGATTTTAGGTCAGGTTTCCTAAAGATAGCCCAAGGCAGACGCTTGCAAACAGACATGAGTCGATAGGACCTCAAGGAAGCTACAAGGAGAAAAGAGACAAGAGAAAAGGGAGTGCACGTGAGAGGGACTAAGTCTGAACAGTCTTTCTCAGTCCTGGAGGTTGGGGATAATTACTAGTAATTCCCTTTGGAGAATGTTGACTCTACAGAGTTAACTTTTTTTTTTAAGATTTATTTTATGTATATGAGTTCACGGTAGCTGTACAGATGGTTGTGAGCCTTCATGTGACTGCTGGGAATCGAATTTAGGACCTCTGTTCGCTCCGGTCAACCCCGCTCACTACGGGCTCCGGTTAACCTTGCTCACTCAGTCCCTGCTTGCTCTGGCCCAAAGATTTATTTCTTATTATATGTCACACACCTTTAATCCCAGCACTTGGGAGGCAGAGGCAGGCAGATTTCTGAGTTCCTGAGTTCGAGGCTAGCCTGGTCTACAGAGTGAGTTCCAGGATAGCCAGGGCTACACAGAGAAACCCTGTCTCAAAAAACCAAAACAAAAACGACAACAACAACAAAAATATGTAAGTACACTGTGGCTGTCTTCAGACACCAGAAAAGGGCGTCAGATCTCATTACAGATGGTTGTGAGCCACTATGTGGTTGCTGGGATTTGAACTCAGGACCTTCAGGAGAGAGCATCTCACCAGCCCCAGAGTTAACCTTTGAATTTCCATGTCGTCCTAGAATCTCTTTAGGAGCAAAGAAGATTGGGGGTTGGGGTGGGGGAGATGCAACCCGAAGTCTAAACAAAGGAGATGTAAAAATTCTAATATTAGATAAATAGATTTTAAGATATATTATAAAAAAGAAAAGTGGCCATTTTGTAATGATGTAGAACAATTCATTTCCTAATAAATTCACAGTTCTAGCCTGTCCATAGCTAACAATATAGGTTTAATATATTAATATGTAAAGCATGTTATATATAAGTGCATGCAGATGCATATACATATATGTATCGAATGCATCAAAAGATGCAGTCACAGTGGACAGAACTAAAAGAGATGGACCAATCAAGACTCAGAATACAAGACCTTCACACACCTCACTCCAGACCCGACAAGGAAAAAAAAAAGGGGACAAAAAAATCAGCCAGGACATTGAAAATCTGAAAAATATAACTAATAAACCTGATTTAATTGATATATGAACCACATCCTGGTGATTATAAAATTCAAATTATTGTCAAGTGGATATGAACATTTTAACAGAGGAGAGCCACATGCTGAACCAGAAAGAACGTCAACAGTTTTCTATGCTTATAATGACCTGTTGAATAGTCTCTCTGTGTGGTAAAAGGAAGCCAGAAGGAAGCATCAAAATTCTGAAATGCCAAATGGCAAATATGCACTTTACAGATAACTAGAGTTGGAGGCTAGAGAGCTGTTAAAAGCAGTTGCGGCTCTTGCAGAGGAGTCAAGTTCGATTTCCAGCACCCACATGATTGGTCACAACCACCGTAACTCCAGCTCAGGCCAGCCTGGGCTACAGAACCTCTATCTCCAGAAAGTAAAAAGAAAGAAAAAATAAAAAGACTAGATAAAAATAGAAAAGCATGCAATCTTAGTCATTTAATTTGGGTGACTGAAAATTCAACGGAAAGGAATTAATTCTAGGCAAAGCAAGTATTCAAACTGACTAAGGACAGACAATTTAAGTAAGATAAATTAAATAAACTAAGACTAGATCATTTAAATAAGACTTTACTCAAGAAATAGATTTTGTAATTCAGAACCTTCCCACCAAGGGAAACTCCAGACAGCTCCATTAATTTCTGTCAAGTTTATATATAGGGAATGAATCTAGTATAGCTGATCCAATATAAAATCTTCCCGGAAATATAAAAAGGAAGGAGAACAGTCCTCCAGATTATATTTTCAGCAAGTTATTTTGAGGGTGTCAACAAGCTGATTCTAAAATTTACACAGAGAAGCAAAAGACCCAGAATGGGCAACACTGGGTGAGAGCGAACAGAGGTGATGTGTGATGCCATAGAAAGCTGTAGCCATGGAGACAGGAGGGTGAGGGGCAGGATGGACAAACGGCCGGGTGGGAGGAACAGACAGGCCAGAAATAGATCCACAGGAGTGCAGATTACTGATCTTTGACATAGTAATCCTATGTGTCTAGCAATGTATATATAGACCCTTTACAACACTAGATGAAATATGTCACAAACTCTAAATGTAAACAACAACAACAAAAAAACTATAAAAATTCTTGCATGATCAGTGACCTGGGCTTAGCAATGACTCTAGAAACAACACTAGAGGCACAACCTATAGGAGAAATCATTTACAAGATAGACTTCATTCATTCATTTATTTAATGTATTTGGGGGCTGGATAGATGACTCAGACACTAAGAGCTGAGGACTCTAGAGTAACTAAGTTCAGTTCCCAGTACCCACGTGGTGGCTCATAACCATCTGTTACTCCATTTCCAGGGGAATCTGATGCTTGCATGAATCTTCTGTCACTGCCTGCATGGTGCATATGCATGCTTGCAGGCAAAACACGCATACACATAACATTTTACAATCTTAAAAAGATAAAATGACTACCTTCTGTGGACAACATTCTGAAACAGTGAACCCTTCGGAAACAGTTTTTTTGTTTGTTTGCTTGCTTGCTTGTGTTGTTGTTTTTAAATCAACAGTTGCTAATTATTGGAGAGTGGGAATGGGAAGGGTAAATAGGCAGAGGTCAAGACTTTTAGGTAGTAAAATCACTTGTATGAAGCTACAGTGGAAACCACACACCATCCATTAGACCTTTGTTAAAACTACTGCAATAAGTAACACCTATATAGAGTAAACTAAGTGTAAACTATGATCTTTGTGTGACCATGGCATGTTAGAATGGCTTGCCACTTGTAACTCATGATGGCTTTGGGGAGTGGTGTTGATGACGGGAGAGACTGTAAGAGTAACAACACCAAACCGTGGAATAAAGGGACACAAAGTATCAAAGCATCAGTAACCACCAAACTTCCACATTGCAAAAACTGATACAGGATAGATACACAACAGTCTGTATCCATTTTATTTAATGATTATTTAGAGAAGTGTGGAACTAGAAAATGATGGTGTAACAGGGAAAGGAAAAAAATGAGAGAAAATGGAATAAGGAAAGACGTTTTGGGGTGGGAGAGAAAAGAGAAAGAGGTTAGAAAACACAATTATAGAAAGAACACCAGGCAGTGGTGGAAGCCGGGCACTGGTGGTGCACATCTTTAATCCCAGAACTCAGGAGGCAGAGGCAGGCCTCTGTGAGTTCCAGCCTGGTCTACAGGGCTAGTTCCTGGACATCCAGGGCCATACAGAGAAATCCTGTCTCAAAAACAAAGAACAAAAAAGAAAGAGGAAATTAAAAAATAATTTCCTGCCGGGCGGTGGTGGCGCACGCCTTTAATCCCAGCATTTGGGAGGCAGAGGCAGGAGGATTTCTGAGTTCGAGGCCAGCCTGGTCTACAAAGTGAGTTCCAGGACAGCCAGGGCTACACAGAGAAACCCTGTCTCGAAAAATCAAAAAAAAAAAAAATTTCCTGATGAGAAAATTACCAAACAAACCTAGGGGCTAAGGAGATGGCTAGGTCAGCAAAGTGCTTGCAGCAGAAGTGTGAAGACCTACAGTCAAATCTCAGCCCTCACGGAAAGGCTGGGAGGGGTGTTGCATGTCTGTCTGCCCAGCTCTAGTCATATGGAAGGACAGGCAGGCCTGGGGCTTGCTGGTGAGCCAATCTAGTTGCATCAGTGAGCTCCTGGTTCAGTGGGAGACCCTGTGGTGCGGAAGACAGAGGGACAGAGCAATGCCTGCGCAATGGAGAAAGGCTGAAGTGGAGACACGACGTCAGTGACAGACGTGAGAGAAGGCTATGCCTGTCCTTGAGTAGGGTCAGGAGGGTGGTGTGCAGCAGCCTGGCGCTTGCGCAGACTCAGTCCGGGAACGTGCTGCCCACCCGCGTGATCGCTCTGGCTCTGAACTATGAGAAGATGTCCAAGATGAAGAGCGGTTCCTTTTCTAGATTGATCTCCTCAAAAAACCTCCATGGTTCCTGCTACCCCCGAGGCCATGTTGGTATCCACGGTCCGTGCTGCTGCCCCTGGAGTATTGAAGCCCAAGGTTCATGTGAACGGGCTGTCACTGGTGGTCATATTGATGTCCGAGGCCCATGCGCTTGCTGAAGGCCCGGTAAACATCCAAAGTCTCTGCTACTACAGGAGGCTATGCTAGTGTCCGTGGCCTGGGTTACCTCTGGGGCCCATGTCCGTGTGAGTGGCCCATGAAGCCACCTGAGGCCATGTCGATGTCCGAGAGTCACAGAAGGCGTCTGTGACACTTCTACCTCCCCACCCCTCACCCTCAAAGTAACAGCTGAGAACGGAAGCCATCAAAAGGAGCTGTTAAAAATTGTGACAGGGATGCTAAAGTGTAGCTCTCCACAACCGACGGCTTCTGGCAGGGGTGAGGGTGGCCAAGTTCTCGTTTTTTGTTTTTTTTTTTTAAAGGACTGGCCCCTGGGACAGTGATTATATGGGTAATACAACTTGGTTTTGTGGGGTTTTTTTTCTTTCTCCTTTGGAGGGAGGTTCACATGAGTGGGAGGAGGGCAGACCTGGGAGAACTAGGAACTGAGGATGACTGGGTACATTATGTGAAATTCTCAAATAATAGATATTATGTTGGAGGAAAAACAAGGCAGAGACTGATTGGAGAAGACAGCTTGCACTGACCTCTGGCCTACACACACACACACACACACACGCATGTGCAAATTAGGGAGGTGTAAGATGGAACTAAAAATTCAAAACATAAAAATTAAAAAAAATAAGGTAAATTAAAATACGATTAAACGTACAATAGGATAAAAAGAGGAGAGGGCTGTGGGAAGGGAACAAATCAAGAGGATCAACAAGATGGCTCAGTGGGCAGTGCTCGTGCTGCACACACGCCTGATAACCGGAGATCGATCCCCAGGACCCATGTGAAAGCAGAAGAGAACCGGCTCCACCAAGCTGGCCTCTGCCCTCCGCATGTGCGCATGTGCGGCCGCTGCATGCGCACAAGAATATAATACAAAGTTTAAAGGATAAAGAAGAAAAGGAGACGAAGCAAACGTGACAGGAGCTTATGGAGGATTTAAAAAAACAGAATTTAAAAAAATATGATAAAGTAAAAGACAGTAACAGTGTGGGGAAGGGGAGTTAGGGAAGAGCGAGGCTTGGAAGAGAGAAAAGAAGGTGTGTGTGTGTGTGTGTGTGTGTGTGTGTGTGTGTGTGTGTGTGTGTGTTTCTAGAAAGTTAGAGACTGTGAGTGCTGTGTAGCCCTGGATGGGAAGAGCGACCTGCTGGGTTCCTGGCGACTTCCCTTCTTTGTGCACCAGGGGCCTCTGCTGGCCACACTTAGCTTTGCAGTCTGTGGAATTGGGTTCGCTCCCCCTCCTGAGACTCTTCTCCATGAGTAGCTAAAGCCCCAAGTGTATCAGGGGTGTGGAGAGCCCATGGCTCTCCTGATGGAGGAAGGAATGCAGGGCGGTGGGTTAGTCTTTACACAGGGTTTGGCCAACCCTCCTGCCGCTTGTCCCCGTGCCTTGTGAGCATCTGTCTGTCCCCTCCTCTCCACAGCTGTAACTGCTTTCCCTCATCTCGGGGATGTAGCAGGTTAAGTTCAGGCCCCCTGACTCGAGGTGTGTTCTTTGTTCTCGAGCCCTCAGGACATCTCAGTTTGAAACAGGAGACTCACTCTCAAGGTGATTTGGTGGTTTGTGGCCACCATGCTCTGAGTATGAAATAAAAAAGGAGGGGGGCGGACTTTCTTAAGGGCAGCTCACCAGAGGATCCAGTCCCACTGAAACCTGAACTTGCATTTGAAGGTTGTGAGGCTGTAGACGTGTCCTCAGGCCGGGACAGCTAATCTGTTTCACCAGGGGCACCTGACTCACCTTCTGGATGAGCCTCTCTGCTTCTCTTCCAAACCTGAAAGCCCAAAGCTGCAACCTAGCTCTGCTAGGCTTTCTTATCTGTCTGTTACTGACAGGAATCTGGGTGAGATGTTATGTGGAGGAGCAGAAATGACTCCCAGGCAGCTGAATCACCGAACCCCTCCCCTGCCACACGTGACAAACAGTTCGTGAAAGCTGGACAACTGAGCCTCACTGTACAACTTTCAGGAAGCACAGGAGGTTCGAGAACATCTCCTTCCAGCGGCTGAGTTTGCCTGAGAGTATCCGCCAGCAGCTCTCTCTGCTTATATACGCTTCGAGCAGAAGGGACCTAGCATATCTGTTCTGTTTCAGGGACTTCCTGAAACCTTTAAGTTGTTTACTTGTTGAGTGGAAGAGCTTCCCTGCAAGATGGTAATGTTTCACTTTCCTTTAGAACATTCTCTGTCTCAATGAACTTATTGCCAATGTGGAAGGCTTTATCTAGGAGGAAATTGATACCCGGCACCTAACAGCTATTACCTGTCAATGTCAAAACAGTTCTACATTTTGGGAAAATACACACAGTTCACGTTAGAAAATAGAATGTTTTAAATTTACTTTTAAAAATTCAGTTTACATCTCAGTCACAGCCTCCTCTCCCTCCTCTCTTCCCAGTCCTACCCCCTACAATTCCTCGCCCCACTGTCCCCTCCCCTTCTCCAAAGAGAAGGGGAGTTCCCCTTGGGTACCACCCCATTCTAGGACATCTGGTCCCAGCAGGACTAGGCATATCCTTTCCCACTGAAGCCCAAACAGGCAGTCCAGGTAGGGAGAAGGGGATCCGATGGCAGGGAACAGAGTCAGAGACAGCCCCCACTCCACTTATTGGGGATTCACATGAAGCTGCTCATTTGCTACAGGTTGGTGGCCCAGGCTCTGTGAGCCTCCTTGGCCCCAGGTTAGTTGACTCTGTGGGTCTCGTCGTGTCCTTGACCCCTCCTGCTTGCTCACCTCTATCCCCCAGTCTTCCACAAGACTCCCGGGACTCAGCCTGATGTTTGACTGTGGGTCTCTGCATCTGTATCTATCAGTTGCTGGATGAAGCCTCTCAGGAGACAGTTATGCTAGGCTCCTGTCTGTAAGTATAGCAGAGGATCCTTAATAGTGTCAAGGGTTGGCTCTCTCATATGGGATGGGTCTCAGGTTGGGCCAATCATTGGTTGGCCGTTCCCTCAGTGTCTGTTCCTTCTTTATCCCTGCACATTTTGTAGGCAAGACAGATTTTGTGGGTGGATTGATGTCTTTCTACCTCCTCTGGAAATCCAGCCTGGCTAGAGGAAGTGGCCACTTCAGTCTCCATACCCTCTTTGGTAAGAATCTCAGATAGAGTTATCCCCATAGACTCCTGGTATCCTTTCCCGGGGCCTTCATCCAGTCACCAGAGATCACCCCCACACACTGATTTTCATTCTCACCCCTAGACCTCGCCCACCCCCTCACTGCACGCCTGATTGCCGTCTCTGCTCCCCTGGAAGATAGAAGTTTTAAAGTTTCTAAAAGTGTATGATGACAAACTTCGACTCTTAGGTGAAAGTGTGTGTGTATTTGCATGCATTCATGTTCATGGGTGGTGTGTGTGTGTGTGTGTGTGTGTGTGTGTGTGTGTGTAAGAGGGAAGGGAGATAAAGGGAAAGAGAGGAGAGGAAGAGAGAGGGAGAGATGATCTGAAGAAGCCCTAGGCATTAGTTCAGTTTGCTTTGTTCTAAAAGTGCCAAGCTTTATATCCCAGGGTGAACAGCAACAAAGGTTGTTGTTTTGTTGTTGTGGTTTTTTTTTTTGTTTGTTTGTTTGATGAACAAACTTCATGAAAGGATCCCCCACCCCCACTCCCATCACTCTGAGGACCTAAGTAGATTCCACCTAGAGCTGTTCTGAAGCAGACTCTAGATTGCTTTCAGCCTAGCTCTAAGCTCAGGGGCGAACCCCTACTTCAATCTAGCGAGGTCTTTAAGCAACAAAAGAGATGGTAATAAAGTCCCTCCTCCATCCCAGAGACACCCCAGGTGGCCTCCTGGCTTCTTTGTTATTCTTCATTAAGGGTAAACATTCACTCACTTTCCCTAAAACTGGGCATTCATCGCTTAACAAACATAAGGAGTGAAGTCTTACAAAAGCAGCGAAGGTGTCAGACTTAGAGAGAAATTGCGGGATCAAAGTAAGATACCTGGTAAAGGTAAAGGCTCCCCTGGGGGAAAGGTGGTGACTGCTTGTTAGGAGGAGAGGAAGGACAGTTCAGCCCCTCTCCTGGTGGCCCCACCCACTTTCCCTGAGCACATCTTTCCGGTATCCTAGAGACCCACTCCTTGCCTTCCACACAGGGGACCAAGAGAAATGGATTGTTTACTACAAAGATGTGGAGCATAGTCTCAGAGACCTGTTTCCTGCACACCTGAGCACTGGGGCTACATTTCAGAAGCAGAATCACAAGACAAGGCTAGTGATCCCACTTCTGCACGACTTCTAGCCCAGGTGATCAAATGGCTCATGAGAGAAGTCAGGTGTTAGGCCAGTAGTTGGGGTTAAGCATTCCGGTGTCCCCTTCCCCATTAAAGCGGTCAAACCTTTGTGGATATGAGGGCCAAACTGAGGCAGACCAGGAGGAGAGAGGGAAGAGCACAGTAATGACCTGTGAAGTAAACATGTCAAGTTCTGTCCCTCGTGTCCTCTCCTGTATAATCTGTGTCTTTGTCCCGCATCCTCCAACTTCAGGATGTGCTCTTCCTGGTCTCTGAAGAGTCAGAACCTTTCTCACAGCGGCACTAAGACATGGCTTGACTTCTCACTGTTGATCGTTGAACAAAGCAAGCAAAAGTATGGTGTGAGCACTCACCAGCAGAGTCATCTATGGAACAAATATGAGTCAATATTTTCCTGATCCTCACAGGGAAAGAGTCTCGACGTGCACTCGATGTCACAGCGAAAAGTAATACATTTAATCTTGGCCCTTCGGGACATATTAAACAAATATTCTATGTGACTGAATGAAAACCACACACAGGGTGCTTTTGCTCCCTGACAAGCTTGGATGGTCACCCCAAGGACTAACCTTATGTCGCTACCCCAACCTTTTCTGAGGAATGCATTTCAAATTTGGCACAGTGATGGACAGCAGGCTGTTCAGTGCTTTTGTGGGATATATGCACTTGTGCCTTTGTGAGTCTCATCCTTTGGGGGAAAAGAGGATAAAGTATACTTTATCATGGTGCTGTCAAGAAGACAAATGAATTACTATCATATGTTGTTTTCTTCCATTAAAAAAGGACCTAGCCTTCATTTTCTTCTGACTTTAAAAGAAATCATGACATTTCCATGGGCCCTTAAAGACCCACAGCCTCAACATTATTCTTCCCGGAAACTGATTATCCAGACTTAGCTCTGGGTTGGATCCCCCAATAGGAAGAGTTTATTGGCCGCAACAATGTATCTGTCTTTTTACTGCTGCAGTTTGTTTTTGTTTTGAGACTATGAATCTCTAGCTAGCTTGAAACTTGCTATGTAGACCCGGCCTCCCTTGAACTAGCAGAGATCCACTTGCTCCTGCCTCTTGAGTGGATTTTTTTGTATGAAGTTGTCCATGAAGCAAAAATGCTTAAAGCCCACAGAAGTCACACCGCCTGTTGATGCGGTGAACAGTTTTGAAACAGAAAAGAATGAACCAGTTATTTCAAGGCCAGCCTATGTGATGTTACTGTTTCTGGTATTGTAGTTGAGCTTTCAAGCAAAAGTTACAAATTTGAAACATTTGTTTGCTACTATGAATCCGACAACTTCCCAGTTCTGGCGGGGGGGGGGGGGGGGGGGGACCAAACCAAACCAAACCCTCAGGTGCCGTGCCTGGGGCTAACTTTTGTCAGCTGGGTGGGAAGAGTCACCTGGGAAGAAGAAAATCTCTACTGAGGAATTGCCTCAGTCAGTTGGATTGTGAACGAGTCTCTGGGGCATTTTATTTTTATTTTTTTAACTGCTAAATGATGGAGAGCCACCTTGGACAAGGTGATCTTGGGGTAAAAAAGGTTACTAACTGTGAGCCTGTGAGTCTGCTTCAATACCTGCCCTGCTTTCCATCAGTGATGGACTGTAACATAGATGTTGCCATGGTCTGAATATGCTTGGCCCAGAGAGTAACACTATTTGAAGGTGTGGCCTTGTTGGAATAAGTGTGTCAGTATTTTTGAATAAAGTATTTCTGGAAGTCAGTATTTTGCTAGCAGGCAGATGAAAATCTCACCTCCTCCTTTACCATGTCTGCCTGGATGCTGCTATGTTCCTGCCTTGATGATAATGGACTGAACCTCTGAACCTGTAAGCCAGCCCCAATTAAATGTTGTCCTTATAAGATTTGCCTTGGTCATGGTGTCTGTTCACAGCAGTAAAACCCTAACTAAGACAGATGTATAAGCCAAATAAACCCTTTCCTTCCAAAGTTGCTTTGGTTATGATATTTATCAAAGCAACAGAAAGAAAACTAGACATGGTGGATATGATATAGATGGGTAGAGTATCAGTGTTGTGCAATGAACTGTTGACACTAGAAGTCCTGCATAATTCAGGGAACCAGCATTTTCTAAATGACCATGAATAGATATTATTACCCAATCCTGTATGGCTAAATGGTCCTTTCAAGACCAATGGACTGTTATTACAGTTATTACCTGATGTGAAAAGCTGACTCACTGTTTTCAGATTCAACATTGTAATAACATTTAAGAAACTATTACTTGCCGGGTAGTGGTGGCACATGCCTTTAATCCCAGCACTTGGGAGGCAGAGGCAGGCGGATTTCTGAGTTCGAAGCCAGCCTGGTCCACAGAGTGAGTTCCAGGACAGTCAGGGCTACACAGAGAAACCCTGTTTGATTGCTAGCACCCACATTAGACAGCTCTCAGCCGCCTGGAGCTCCAGTTCTAGGGAGCGCCAATGTCCTCTTCTGGCCTACATGAGTACTTGCATGCATATGGTGCATACACGTGCACTCAGGCACATACATGCAAATAAAATAATAAATCTTCAAAATATTATTGGATTTGAATGTAGGATTAAAAAGTATTATGCAAGAAGACTTTAAATCCTCTATTCCAAATATACATCTTCACAAAGCTGATTTCTCTTCATCAAAACTGCATATAACAAATGATTTAATACAAAAGACATGAGAATCTACCTCTATTAAATCAGGCATTCAAGAGGAGTTCAAAATTATAACAATGTCATTCTTCTTGCTAAGTTTTTGGTTAATAGACTCATTTTTATAATAGGACGGCATTGTGTTAAGCATATGCTAGCTGATATGTTTTGTAATGAAGTGACATAATGCAGCAGGAGGGGGTGCCTTTGCGCGCACACGCTGAGGCATCTCCCCGAGGTATCAGTCATAGGACAGGTATAGACATAGTGTAAAATGAAGTTTATTTGGGATATGAGAAGGGGGTGTAGAGAAGGGAGAGACAGAGAAAGAAAGGGGACAGAGAAGGACAGAAAGAGGAGAAAGAAGGGGAGAGGCTGGCCAGGAACTATGGAGAGAGAGAAAGATAGGAGAGAGAGAGGACAGGGAGATAGAAAGGGAGCGAGGGAGACAGAGAGAGGAAGGGAGAGAGAGAGAAAGAGAGAGAGAGAGAGGAAGAGAGAGAGAGAGGAAGGGAGAGAGAGGAAGGGAGGGAGAGAGAGGGAGAGAGAAAGAGAGAGAGAGAGAGAGAGAGAGAGAGAGAGAGAGAGAGAGAGAGAGAGAGAAACAGTCTTTTTATAGCAAGTCAGACCTGTACCTGGCCTCTGCTATGTAACTGTTGGAAGGAGCCTAGAGGAAATGCTAACACTCACATTTTTCAATGAACACTTCATTGAATATTTTTCTCAGTTTTAATTTCTAATGGTATTGGGGGGGTAGCAAGGGCTTGAATGTGGGGCCATGCACTTGCTAAGTGAGGAGGTCTCTATCACTGAGCTACATCCTTAGACCTCACTAGAGACTACATATATATTCGCATAACATGAACTCTTCAGGGTTGTCAGTAATTTTTAAGAGTGTCAAGGGGTTCTGAATCCAAACAGTTTGAGAGCTGTGGTTATAGGAAAACTCCCTGGTAGAATACTCATGGAGAGCCATTAAGTTTAAAAGCAGGTGCTGAGCACTGGCGTAGAAATCATACACTTTTAAATAGGAAGCAGATTTAGGAAGCCCGTCTAACTCAGCAAACTGCTCCTTACTCAAAGAGGGCCATTCTTTCCTAGGGAATGCTTACAGGGATTTTTTTTTTTAACCTTTTGAGCATTTTTGTTTTTCTAGTTTCCATGATGAGCACACATTTATCTTGCAGTTAGAAAAAAAAAGTCACACTCTTTAAAAATTAAGAGGAGGAGCTGGTGTGTGTCCCTGAGCCAGCCGGGAAAGAGGGCAGGTCTCTGGGAAAAAGGATTGGAGCACAAGGTGAAGGCAGAGATGGGGGGAAGCGTGTATTTATAGCCCAAGAGTGCAGTTGTATTCTTACTCTAGTGGATAGCACACGGGGGTGGGGGGTGGGGAGGGGGGTGTGGCCCAGGGCTGAAGATGGTACAAAGGGACGCAGGCTCTAGCTTCACCTGCCCAGGGACTCAGAGGTCAGCCTGTGGCTTCCCTTAAGGTCCCTCCCCCTGCACCTTGAGCACTGTGTCAAAGCATTTTCATCTCTCCAGCTGTCCCCCTATCACATTCCCAGGACAGCGGATCCTGATGGACAACGTGAAAAGATTAAGAAGCATCCAGATTAGTAAAGTATATCTTTGAGAGGAGTAACTAACATGGAAGATCTGCCATGAATCTGTATGGCACTGGATCATAGGCTGGGACTAAAAAGGGGGAGGAGAAAGCCAGAGAGAGCACAAATCCTCTCTGCATCACTGTGGTATGAGAGGCGCCATCATGCACGCCTGTCGTGATGCTCTGGGGTTGTGAGTTGGGATAAATCTTTCCTCTCTTCATTTGCTTCTTCCAATTATTTGGTAATAATAATAATAATAAATAATTTAATATTATATAAATAATATTAATATTATTTAATAATATAATAATGTGATGATGATGATGATAATAATAGATATGACCAAGGTGGGAAAGTGGTATATGAGAAGTACATCTGATTATGTGGTTTAGATGTCTTTACACCTGGACTGTGGGAAGAATTACAGAGCGTTTGAAGGTGTGGCTGGGCAAGTCCTAGAGTTCTGGAAGCAGAATTTACATTTTTTTAAAGTTTTTTTTATTATTATTCATATGAGTGCTTTGCCCGCATGTACGCCTGTGCACCACATGATTGCCTGGTGCCTGAGGAAGTGCTGAGTCTCCACGTGGGTTGCTGGGAATTGAACCCAGGTCCTTTGGAAGAACAGCAAGTGCTCTTAACCACTGAACCTACTGTCCAGCCCTGTAAGCAGAATTTAATAGACAGGTGTGGTAGGAACACAGAACACCAGAACGGAAATGAATGTGGACAGCACACACTGCGCCTGTGAGCTTTCAGCTGTGAACAATGATGGAGGAGGACTCAGGGCAGTTTTGACGTGTGGCATGGCTGTCACTCGATGCTTTTAGCCAGGTTTAGAGTGCGCAACTGGAGAAGGTAACAAACCAGAAAGATTTGAGAAACTTGCAGTAGAAAAGTCAGTGTCAAACAGAGGCTGATAGAGATGGTTCTTACAGAAACCATAACTTACTAAAGACATCTCCTTAGCAAGAGAAGCCAAGAGCTTTGCAATAAGGCAACAGGGGAGATACCTTGATGGAATCTCAGGCATTGGCCAGAACCCAGGCTTTGCAGGCACAGAGTGTGAAATATATAAACTCATTTGGAAGATTTTCCCTTGGTAGGAGTGAGGACAGAGGTTCCCTGCTCACACAAGGGCGCCTAGGGAAGTGTTTAGCTGGTTTCAGCTGCCTGAGCACTCAGAAGCTGCTGACGTCACTGTCCAAAGCAGCTAGCTAGCCCAGGGCCTTCCAGCCATCCTTGACATTGACGCTGGTTTTATAGTAACACAGAATGGAAGAATCATGGCACCATGGATGCTTCTATCCAGTTTCCAAAGAAAACTGCACGGACAGTCAGACACGTGGGACGAGGGTCAGAGCTCCTGCTGCTGCTTCTGCGGGTAACCCCTGAGATCTCAATCACAGGGTGGGAAGTTGGAGCCCAAGTAGGAGCATTGGAGCTCCTAGGATGGTGGAATGTTCCCTGAGGAAACACTAAGACGACAAGTAGAGCCAGCCTAAGAGAGAGGCCACGTGGGCTTAAACAGCAAGGTCACAGAAACAAGTTTTCCGAACTCATTTGACCCCACCATGTCCCTGGATTCCAGACACAGAGCTTGGTGAGTCTCAGTCTTTGTTTCATCCCTCCTCTCAATGCCCCCCTTCTCCCCATTCAGAATGGGAGTGTTTGTTCTAAGCCATTTGTTAGAAGTATACAAGTGGCTTTTTAACTCTATAGGGTAGTGGTTCTGAACCTGTGGGTTGTGACTCCCTCAGGAGTCAAGTGACCCTTTTACAGGGTTTGCCTATCAGCCATCCCTGAATGTCAGATATTCACACTGTGATTCATAACAGTAGAAAAATTACAGTTATGAAGTGGCAATGAAACTAATTTTATGGTCGGGGGTCACCACAACATGAGGAACTTGTATTAAAGTGTCATAGCATTAGGAGGCTCTAGGGGTTCACAGTTAAAGAGTTTGCCTCGAGTCTCAAGGTTTTAGACTTTTTTTTTCCTTATTGAAGGTTTTATTTTGGTAGTAAATAAGCATTGAACAAATAAAAATACACACCTACATTCAGATAGTGCACATATTATAAAGGAGTAAGAAATGAAAACATACCTCATCTGCAGTAAATTCTGAGACATACACCACTACACTTCACAATACAGGAGCACACAGGCTGATTCCGTTACACATAAGTTCTCAGGAATCAGACTGAGACCAGTTCCTCTGTGTCAATGGTGCTGTGAACAGGCCAGAATTTTTAGGAGGCCCCAGGAGCCATTCTGCCAGGGTCACCCAGCTGAAGACCCAGGAGCTGATGATAAAAACCAAACACTCCCCTCTGCTTAAGAAAGATCATATTGACTGTCCTCCATCTCCTGCAGAGCCTTGATTTCTCTGAGGGCCTGGTTATGAATACCATCATCCAGCCACTGCCTGCAGGGCCACCTTCTTGAGGGCAATGATCTCGCTGGTCTCTACATGCTTGGCTTTGAAGATGATGCCCTCCCTGATGCGACCAAGGATGCAATACTTGTCCTCGGAGCCCAGATCCTACACTGCAGGGATCCAGCCTAGAACAGAGCCTGTAGGCATTGCCTAGCAATAACTCGTCTACTAGACTTGAACTCTTGAACAACGTTGGATATACCAAGACCACTGAAACTCTTGAGATGCTCCTGAACCTTTAGGACGCAGGGGCAGATATTGTGGCTCGAGAATGAAATGCCCACCTTACCCCGAGTTCACCGAAGGCATGATCTTTAGCTAGTTATGCTACTTGAAGACATCTTGGAGAAACTTTAGGATGTGAGTCCTAGTGGGGGAGTTAGGTTCCAGAGGGTCGGTCACTGGACTGTATATGGTCCTGGCTCCCTCCTTGCCATGAGGTGGGTAGCCTCTGTCATGCATTCTGTCATTTGGATGCTCTGTTTTCCAATATGGCCTAATCATTGGAGGCATGGACTATGGGTTGAAATCTGAAATTTAGTCAAAAATAAAATCATTTCTTCTTTAAACTGTTCCTTTAATTTGCTACAGTGACAGGAAGTCTGGCTGTTTCCCCTCCATCTTCTGGACTCCGTTTTTCTTACTACAGTCCATAATAGTTTTGGACATGCCCCTGTCTCAGAGTTTCATGCTTGGAGTACTCCTTCTCCTCAGTAACCCCAAGGCTTGCTTGCTCCCTGTACTTCAGGCCTTTCTGTAAAAGTCTTTTTTTTACTGAAACTCTCTCTTTTTACAAGGTTAGATTGACTTATCTTATTCTCTGTGTTTGAGTGTTTTGCCTGCGTGTGTGTATGCGTACCATATGGTGCCCGGTACTCATGGCCATCAGAAGAGAGCACTTGATTCCCTGGAGTGGGGTTATCAGGACCACAAGAAAGCTGGGAACAGAATCCTGGTCCTCTGCAAGAGCACGAAGTGCTATTAAACACTGAGCCATCGCTCCAGCCTCAAGACTACCTCTTAAACACAGCCCTGCTTACCTTTCCTATTATTTTTTTTCTACCCAAGTTCCTCCCAGAATTTATACCCTGAAAGGTATGACTTCTTTGTCTCTTGCCTTACTTTTCCCACCAGACTGTAAGCTCCAGGAGAGCGGGGGTGGGGGGGGTTGCCCGTTCTGTTTACCATTTCACAACTACACCCAAATTTATGCATGGTGTGCAGAATGTTCTAGGTATTTACTTGAAATAATGAATGCATGGGCGAGGGGCTTTAGACAATGCTTTTTGAGTCTTTAAAATGCGCAAGGGTTGGAGAGACGGCCCAGCTGTTAAAGGGTCACGAACCAAAAACCCTCCTAATATTCTAGTGAAGCCCGGATCTGGAGGAAAGTCTTTAGTTTTGTGGATAGACTTTGCTGCCCTTTCTCTGGCTGACACCCACCCCGCACCTTAATAAGTAATAAAAGTTATCACTGTTTAAATCAGCAAATCTCCACTTGGAGCCAGTAGTCAACAAACGTTTGCTTGGTGGAGGTAGCTAACCGATTCCGTTAGCAAAGCAAGAACCGACTTTGAGGCCCGTTCTGAAGAATCCCACTGATCAAGGGAGCTGAGATGCCACAGCTGATCTTGGGGCACACAGCAGCTGCCTGACTAATACTTGTATTTAAAGACAGGGGGCCGGCTCGAGGCGCGGAGTTCGTGCTGACGGGGGAGAAAAGCTCCCTTTGTGGACCACGCTACAGGGGGGATGAGAAGCCGCCAGACACACAGTAGGTCTCACTGCAGACACTTGCTGAGCCGTGCTCTGGACAAGCATCTTTCTGAGGCCGGAGCCCTGCGGCTCGGGTGCTCAGACCGATGCCTGGGGGCGCAGAGGGCCGGCCGCAAGGCCTGGGTGCAACCGAGGCTGGCGCCGTTGGCGTCCGCGGCCCGGCGCAGGCCGGGGTCAAGGCCGGGGCGCCGAGTGGCGCGGGGAGGGGTGGCCGGACGCGCGAGGCCGGGAAGGGATGTGACGAGCGGCGCGCTGTGCATTGTGGGAATCCCGGGGCCGCCGCGAGTGGTTCCAGTTCACTGGTTCCAGCGGAGCCGGGCGGAGGGCGCGAGCGCGGGACGCGCGGGCGGGAAGCGAGGAGGCGTGGGCGGGCGGGCAGGAGTGCGGAGCGGACCGGCGCGAGCGGCCGACCGGGCTCGGGCCCCTCACCGTGCAGCCGCCCGGTAAGTGCCGCGCGGGCCTCGGAGCCGCGGGCTGCCGGTCCGCACCGTTCGGGCCCCGCGCGCCCTACTGCCGCCGCGCGCGGGGCGCTGCCTGGCGCCCGAGAAGCTCGGGCGGTTACCCTCGGCCCTCGGGCTGCCCGGAGTCCGCCAGGGCCCTGCCGGGGCAGCGCGCGGGTCCGGGTGGTTTTGTTCGGAAAGCAAACCCGGAAACCAACTTCTCTCGGAGACGCACCCCTGCCCCCGCCGGGGCGCTTTGTGGGGAAGGGGCTAATCGGGTCCCCCACTTCTTCCCCGGAGGTGGAGGCAGGGATGGCGCGGGCCGGAGGGCACCGAGGCCCTGAGGCCGAGAGCGGCCGGTCCGCTCGGGCCCGGAGCTGCTGTGCTCAGAGTTTACTTGCTCGTGCGCCGCCGGCCCGCGCGTGCCCTCCCGGGCACAATAAAGTGGGGCGCGAGCCCCAGGCCGTTGTGAGGCCGGCTGGTGGGGCACCCGCCGCGAGGCCTGAGCAGGCGAGGCCTGGGGACCCCTCGCGGACTGAATCCCAGGCCGGGGCGGGCTGGAGAGGAGCCATGGAAGCCCCGCTGCTCTCGCTCGCCTTTTGTTTGCTTTGTGCTGGGGAGGTGTTATTTTTAAGGTGACTCCGGAAGGCCGTAGGCTCCCCGCGCGCAGAGGGACAGCCGAGAAGAGAGTCTCTGGGGGTGGGGTGAGTAGAGATGGGAGGCGCGGGCTGCTGCTGGCGGTGTCACCTGACAACAGGTGTGCGGGATGCTGAGCCCCGGTCCCACTCCTGCGGAAACCGCCTATAACTCACTGCTGGGCAGAAGATTGCTTGAAAGAGTCCTAGAAGAAATGTAGGGGAAAGTGTTCTCTAGGTTTGAAAGAGAGTAACTTTTGAACAATCAGTGGAGGCAGACCTCGGCTCCAGCAATCACAATCATTATGAAGTCTTTGTAAGATTTTAACGATCCAATAAAAACAGCTTAGAAGAATAGATAATTAGAGGGGTTCTCCTGCTCGGTTTCCCCTCTTGCTGACACCTCTGTGGTTTGAGGTTTTACTGTTAAAAGAGAGGAAGTGTATTGTTTGTAGACTCTGCGGCACGGAGTCCCAGTTTTGAACAGTCTGTTCCGGAGTGGAAGACTCAAGTCCTAACCCAACTAAACTCCCTATTACCTGTAGGTTCACCTTTGGGTGTGCACACACAGTTGCCACTAGCTGTGAAATGGGCACCTCGTACCTGCTGCTCGAGTTAATACAGCTTGTCCACAATTGACCAATTGAGCAAAAGCAACTCACACACCCTCTGACTAGATCAACCTTTTCAACTTGTCGGGGTTTTTTTTCCCCTTACGGATAAGGAATCTCCTGAGACTTTGGACTTTCCCTCTTTCTCATATCGCTATGAGCTAGGTCACAGTTTTCACTGGCTGGCTGTTAATGTTGATCCTTAGGTATGGGGGAGAGGTGGGTGGACACTGTTTATATCAGGTACTAATTTATGAGAGCTTGCACCGTATTATACTGAGAATGGTCTGGAAATTCACATGTGATAACTTCCTTACTAGCTTGCTTTCTACCACAAGGGCTAACTTTAGGGAGTGGTACAGTTCAGTCCGCCATTTCCTCAGAAATGTCATAGAAAGCCATTCTTCCCTCCTGTAGTAGGGACAAGCTTGGAGCTGATGGTGCCCCAAGTCGATGAAAGATTTATTTAAAGAGAGAAACGACTAGTCTGTATGTGATGTTCAGAGGTTTGCAGTAGCCCTTGGTTCTTGATGGGCTTTTCGGAGCCCATTAATAAAACGTGAAATGGGAAGGGGTGGGGGCGAGGTGGACCCTTACCTGTTGCCCCCCACCCCCACCCCTGTTCTGTAGACTTAGGGGCAACAGCTCCTGCCACGGCTCCTTTAAGTGCAGCTAAGTAAATCAACTCTTCATCCCAAAGAGTCCTATCGCTTGCTGAGAGCAACTCTGCCTGATGGCGTCTTGCAGTCACTAGTATGTCCCCAAAATCTGTTCTGGGCTAGGAAATAATCATGAGCAAGAATCGCCCAGGCCCTGCTCTGGAGGGCAGACTGCAGGTCAGTAGAGGAGGACAGTTGTGTTAGTGGGATTGACAGTAGAGGAGGACAGTTGTGTTAGTGGGGTTGACAGTAGAGGAGGACAGTTGTGTTAGTGGGGCTGACAGTAGAGGAGGACAGTTGTGTTAGTGGGGTTAAGCTCTGCCTGCCTTGGAAAGATCAAGGGGGGGTTGCTGGGCAAAGGAGGACAGATGGGGGGGCACGTGCCCAAGGCTTGAGAAACCACGTGTGCCAATTGTAGAAGATAACCTGTGAGGTAAAGCTAGAGAGTCTCAGGGAGGCAGAGTCTAGGGTCAGGCGAGGACAGGGGGAACTCCACAGAATCCTATGAGAACCACAGCTGACCCTAAGAGCATCCAGGAACCCCCTGAGGGTTCAGAGCGAGCGCGGAGACAGAGAGCAGCGGGCAGGCCGACTCACACTCTTAGTCGGGACCCCCGTTTAGCAAATACCTGGAAGCTTCCAGATACTCGGCCTGGCTGGGCTTCTGCTCTCTTAAGTCACATTTTCCTCTCATGGCCTTTTTTTGGAGCTGTTATAGCACAATCTTTAGCGGGGAGAGGAGGTAAGCAGCATTGTTGCCTTTAAAATGCAGAACTGGTCCCTCCGTGGAGCTCAGGAAGCACAGTGTAGTTAGGCCCCGGCTACAGGCTGTTTCCTGCTTGCGGGTGGCACTTGGGTTTGGGGTTTGCTTTTCCTCCACCACTAGAAACGGACATGAGCAGCGTCCATGTGCTCTGATCTCTTCTGGTCGCGGTCCTTCCGTTGGTTGCAGAAGGCTCACTCTGTGCTTGAGTGTTTGATGGACGGAGAGACGTTTTTCCTGGCTGACTAGAGTGTGAGGACTGGTCTCTGTTCCGAGCCAGTCACAGTGCAGCTTGGCTTGTGTGATATAGCCACACGCCTCTGGGGACGTAACAGCAGTGCCAGTGTTGATACCCTAGCAGGACAGAAGTAAATGGAGATTGCTGGGGACAGGATCATCCTTCCCTGCAGAATGGACTGCCTCTGCCTCGTCCTTACCATCAGAGTTGACAGGAAGGTGGCATGCATATAGATACAAGCATTTACTTGGCTACAGGGAATAGAGCAGACGGGCCTCACTGACAGTGTTTTGGATACTTATAGATGAGATTCCTCCACACATACAGGTTCTCGGATGCAACTCCCTAGGAGTCCTAACCAATAACTTCATTCAGAATGGATATGCATATATTTGTAGCTTAGGTAATGAAGGCTTCAGAATTGATCATTTCCCTGGTTTGAGTGCCCTGACTGGTACATGTACAGCCCACAACCTGCAGACCGTATGCGATCTAGGATAGCTATGAATGTAGCCCAGCTCTTTTGTAGATGCCAGCTTCTCATTGTTCTGGTGGAAATGCTGGTCACCCCTGATAAAGGATACCTCTGCTCTAGCATCTGTGGGTCAGCGTCCAGTGTGAAGAAGATAAACAGCTTCTTCTGACTGGTATTACTCAGACGGTGCTGAGAAGGAAAGTAAACAGAATCAGAGATGGTCACAGCCATAATGCTTTGCGTGACTTGTGTCTCAGCCTTCAGGACCTTTTCTCCCTGGGCACTCCTAAGGTGGCACAAACTCCCTGACTTTTGATGGTCTCAGCTTTCACGGCAACTTGACAGATGGGTCTTCACCAACAGGTGTTAGGGGATAATCCCAGAGAAGGCTCCAGACCGATAACCCCCCAGCCATGGCTCTTAGTCTTTGGCCTTTGGACATGCTGCTCTGCTCTGCACTGACGGGAACTTATTTATTGTAATGGCAACCAAACAACCACAAAATAGCAAGTAAGGTTACAGTGGTGAACAGAATGATTGGTATGGGACACCAAGACAACTAAGAAACCAGGTGTCAATGATACAGTGTAGCAAGTGTTGAAGGCAGATATATATAAATCTAGGAAGGGGAACAGGTTGGGAGGGAGGATTGGAAAAACACTTGAGAACATAGAATTGAAAAGGATCAATGCATATAATGTATTAGAGAGGAAGCTGGCAGAGGGAAATTATTGTATAAGGATTTCTTTTCTTTCTTTCTTTCCTTCCTTCCTTCCTTCCTTCCTTCCTTCCTTCCTTCCTTCTTTCTTTCTTTCTTTCTTTCTTTCTTTCTTTCTTTCTTTCTTTCATTTATTGCTGGTTCCCTGGGACTATATCAGGGATAACTGAGTCATTTAGTCAGTCTGAAGGGACACTCTAGTTTCTGGGAATAAGGAGATTGGGGTCATCAGAACTTTGTGCATCAGAACTGACCTGTCAGTAGGGACAGAAAGCACAGCTGTAGCAGATTCTATCATGGGGAGTTCGTGATGGGTGTGTGTCAGTCATAGAAGGCACAGGCACCACGAGGTGGGACAGCAGGTCTGGGAAGGGTGCATGAGTCTAGGGAGCTGTGGGGCTGAGGGTAGAGTGGGAAGGAGGTGATTCAGGCGTGGTGAGCCTGTGGCACATCCCTACAGCACTGTCTTCAGGACTGCCCGTCTTGTCCGCCCCTCTCACAGCGTCCTCACCAGCCCAGCAGCTCTCTGACTCCATCTGTGCTATGAGGACAGATCGTACTCTGTAGCCACACCTTGCTCGTCAAGCAGCTTGCACTTGGAGAATGCCTCTTCTCACGTCCTGTTTCTCCAGCACACGTGGTTCACGCTGCTGCACTCAACGTACAGACGAAAGAGCGGTGGAGTGAGATCATATGTCCTAGTACCATGATGAGATAGATGAGGCAGGCTGTTTTATAAAAGGGGTGGTGGAGGTAAGAGGTTAAGGGCCACATCTGGTAGTGGCCTCCTTCCTGTTAAGAGTCCTGAGGTTGTGTAGAGCATACATGGCATGGTACAGGGAGTGCATGTGTGCGTGCACGCATGCATGTGTCCATCTATCTTAAAACTCCTTTCCTCCTTTAAAGCCACCACAGTTCATGGAGCCCCGTCTTTGACTTTGCTTAATGCTAATCATGTACCAAAGGCACCACCTCTGACACATTGCCAGATTAAGTTTCGGCCCTCTGAACACCTGGATGGCATGCTGGAGGAAGCCTCAGACACCGAAACCACAATAACGCCCAGCACAGGGGTGTGACTCAGAGATCTCCTAGAGTGATTAGATCTTCAGGTCCTAGGCTGCTGACAGCCAAGGGGTGGCCAGCACGCAGTGGTAACTAGGTACAATCTTTGTGCCTTTAGAGCACCTGGGGCCCTCAGTACACATATCCTTTTGGGTAACAGAGTACGACGCTGTCCTGGATGGTGAACCCAGCAAGGACAGACATACTTCTCTGGCCAAGGAGTACAGCTTGTCAGTGGTGCCCTGACAAGAGGCTGAGCGCTTGCTTGGGAAGTCACCTTGTCCAGGATGGAGAACTGTCCTCCCCTCAGATCAGGCTGCAGAGTAAGAACAGGTTACGCTGTGCTTGCCGCTCAGCTTTCAAACTGGTTTGTCAGATGCCCCATCACAACCCCTGGAGCAGATGGCTCGAGTGAATTTTCCCAACCCCTCCGGTCACTACATGCAGATATGTAGCTAAATGCTGACTGGATCATGATCAGCAGTGTGTGCCCATTGTCAGGCCTGGTCCCGAAAACTCTGTTATCCTTCCTGATGTTGCCCCTCCCGTGGCAACACTGGGGACCAGGCATTAATCGCTAGCTTTTTTTTTTTTTAATTTTATGTATATGAGTGCACAGTAGCTTCTTCAGACACAGCAGAAGAGGGCATCAGATCCCATTACGGACGGTCGTGAGCCACCATGTGGTCGCTGGGAATTGAACTCAGGACCTCCGGAAGAGCAGTCAGTGCTCTTAACCTCTGAGCTGGCTCTCCAGCCCCCATCACTAGAGACTCTCCGTCAGAGAAGGAAACCGAGGCATGTTGGTGTCTAAGGAATGAGCATGTGTAGGACTCGCCAGGTCCTGGTACAGCGTCTGGCAAACACCGCTGTCCACGGAGGCAGCCCAGGCACACGCACAGGTCTTCTGGGGGACAGCTGGCCTGTGCATCTGTCTTAAAGGGGCCGAGCAGTTTGTTGGTGGTCATCCCTGACCACAAGCTGCTCCTGCTAGAAGGGGAGAGACGCCCCCCTGTGACATCTGGCTCTTACCTATCAGGGGTCAGGGTCCTAGTGTAAGAACCCAGCCTCTTGGCTGTATTCTAGGGGAGCCTGTAGTTTTCTTCCCATCTTACTACAGATTTCTTATTCCAGTCCCAAGGACATAGAAATTACCAAAGAGGTGTAGAACATAACAAAAATCATTATTTTTGTATGAAAAAAATTATCAAATAATGTATCCATTAGACCAGTACCCAGTATATACTGGCAATAATAATAAAGTTTGTTGAACTAATGATGCAGTAATTAAAATTAAGTCCAATAGTCTGATTATTTAATATTAGGATTGTGGGCTTAAATTTTTCAAAACCTCCTTTACTGTTTTTACACCATGGGGCATTAAAAGCAAGACACTTAAGAGCAGTCATTGTCAGTATAACATTTAAATGGAAGTGACCCGATAAGATTGATGTCACAGGATAAAATGTGAGAAGCTGTGTATGGTCTTTGCAAGGGTCAGACGGCTCCAGCCAAGCACATAAATGACTGCAAGCTCAGTGGGCTCCGCACTGCCTGCTGTGTCTGTCATCTGTCCCTATGAAAGGCCATAGTATACCTGCAAAAGGGGGCATGAGCTGTCTCCAGTGGCCCTGACCGTGTGTCCTGCCTTCACAGTGAGCTTGCTGATCTGTTTTTGGGGGCTGTCGCCATGTCGAGCCGTGGTGGGAAGAAGAAATCCACCAAGACCTCCCGGTCAGCCAAGGCCGGAGTCATCTTCCCCGTGGGACGGATGCTGCGGTACATCAAGAAAGGCCACCCTAAGTACAGGATCGGAGTGGGAGCACCCGTGTACATGGCTGCTGTCCTGGAATACCTGACTGGTGAGTGTCCCGGAGCCAGCAGCAGGCGCCATGGGCCGGATATGCTGGGTCTGTGAGCTTTGCAAGGACGAACGTGATCCCGTCCTACTTACAGCAGCTCTGTAAACCTTTAGAAAAGGACAGTAATTGCTTTTGCCTAGATCCATGAGCTGCTAACATTTTACCTCAATGACTTGGTAACACCACACACACACGCACACGCACACACATGCACACACACACACACACACACACACATGCACACTGTTTTTGTGCACAGATTCGTCTGTATTTTTGGCTGTTAGGTACCTCATTTTTTCAGAGTCACCCTAATAATGCCACCTGTGACTTTGGATTTCTTTCCTGATTCGGGATCCGTTTCAGTATCTTAGGTTGGCGTGTCCCTCAGGTTGGCCTAGCCTTGTCTAGTCCTGAGGGACCGTCTTCAAGTCTTCTGTAGCACTGACGCTTTCACGTGCTGTACCAGCTATCGCGCTGTCTATTCTTCAGTCCTGGCTGCTCTCACGGCAGGAGAGTGCAGCCTCGCTCCCTGGGCGAGGCAGGAGTGGTACTGACAGGAGAGTGCGACCTTGCTCCCTGGGCGAGGCAGGAGTGGTACTGACTGTTCCTCTGCACCAGGCGTGGGCTCATCATGTCCCTCCACAGCATTCATTCACCCACTGTCCCCAGTCTCCCGGGATGATCCTAATGAGAGACCCTGAGACCATGGTTGGTTATGTTAAGCAAAGATTGGGGTTTTGGGTTATCTATCTATCTATCTATCTATCTATCTATCATCTATCTATCTATCTATCTGTCATCTATCTTTCTTTCTTTCTTTATTTTTGGGATAAAGTCTCATGCAGATCAGGTGTCTTAGTTAGGGTTTTACCACTGTGAAGAGACACCATGACCAAGGCAACTCTTATAAGGATAACATGTAATTGGGGCTGGCTTACAGGGTCAGAGGTTCAGTCTATTATCATCAAGGCGGATGGCAGCATCCAGGCAGGCATGGTGCAGGAGGAGCTGAGGGTTCTACATCTTCATCCGAAGGCTGCTAGGAGAAGACTGGCTTCCAGGCAGCTAGGATGAGGGTCTTAAAGCCCACACCCACAGTGACACACCCACTCCAACAAGGACACACCTCCTAATCGTGCCAGTCCCTGGGCCAAGCATATACAAATCATAACACCTGGTTATCCTCAAAACTCTAAAGAACTGAGGATGACCTTGAAACCTATAGTGGTTATGAGATTTTTCTCATTTCTTTTATTCGGTATGTCCTTGGTGGCTTTTTTTCCCGTTGACCAGATGTCTCCCCCCCTCCCCCCTCCCTTTCTTTCCCTCTCCCTCCTTCCTCTTCCCTCCTTCCTTTTTGTGCTCTCAGGATTGGCTCATGAATGCTCGAGTGGGTGTGTAATTCATGCCATTGCTCATGTTAGTGCTCAGACGGTCCCACGGACTGGGGGGAGGAGCTCTGGTTCCTATGGGCTGGTTCCTGCCCTGTGACCCCATGGCTTACCTATGTTTCCTTTTCAGCTCAGTGGGATTCCTTAGTCTCACCACGAGCTTTCCTTGTCCCAGTCTTGGAATCACTTCTCAGAGGCCCAGGGTCCTTCCCACAGATCTGATCTTATATTGTCCCTGTCGTGGGAGACAGGCTGAGCAGGGACAGGTACTGTCCCTGTTTTTGGTGAGGAGAAAACCAAGCCTCAAAGCATAAAAGGACCTGCCTGGTCTGCACATGTCCTTTCAGGGGCTCAGAAGGCCCCGATGATTGCTGTCTTTTGTAATGGCATTGCTTACTTGGGTGAGCTTCCTGGGTGCCAGGAGGAAGCTCCCCTGATTCTTGTGGCTGCTTCCTCAAAGAGAAAGAAGAGATTTAGCAAGTCAGGGCCTCCCTCCATAAATTGGCACAGCCAGTAGCAGGGTTGCTGGGCTGCTTCCGGACTGCCCGCACCTCTCACCACGGCAAGTCTCAGGTCTCCCTGAAGCAGACACAGTGGCCAGGGAGGTGACATTCTCATGATCATCAAGCCTTGGAGAGGAGTCATTTTGTTGGAGTCATGAGGTGTTTGCACATGTTTAGGGACTTGACTTTCTGCTTGGGATATATGTTCACCAGTGAGAAACGTATGAGCTAGGTAAGCTTCTCACTCTACAGAGGAGGGAACAGGCCTAGAATTGAGGTGGGGTACCCAGCGTTCCAGTTTGCCTTTCTGTTCCTGTGGTAAAACACCAAGTAAAAGCAGCTCTGTAGAAGGAGGAGTTCATTTAGCTGACAAGATTGTGACGCTTCAAGGGAACACTCTGCAGGAGCTTGGGGTAAGGGTAGCCACAGAGACGGAGACACATTGCTGGCCGGCTGGCTTCCGGTTTGGATTCCGCTACCTTCCTTACATAGCCCAAGTCCGCCTGCCCGTGGATGGCCCTGCCCACAGTGGACTGGGCCTCATACATCGAATAGCAATCAAGAAAATGCCCCACAGACATGCCAGTCTGTGGAGTCGGTTCCTTAGCCGAGGCTCCCTCTTCCCAGGTGTATCAGGTTGATAACCAAAGCTGACCATGGCGCCTGGCCATCAGCCAGAGAGGCGGGAGGGGTGACTGGACAGACAGCAGAGGACGCTGTGCTTCCACAGAGCAGTTTAAACACATTGCCTCCTGGAGCCAGTCACTCAGCCTTTCTGGGCCCACTTTCCTCAGAGCTCAAATGGAGACAACGATCCCTGCCCCACTAACTCCGAGCTCTTTGAGGGCCAGACGGGCTTCCTTAGAGCAAGACGGGAAAGCCGTGGTATTGGCCTCCGAACACCGCCACACCCCTGCCCCAGGGAGCTCACAAACATGCTCATTAGCTTGACTGCAGTGTGACTTTGCATTCCTTCCCTATGGCGTCTGTCCGTCCGTCCGTCTGTCCGCTGTTCTGTTGGTGAGGTGTGAGGGGAGCTGGATCGCTCTAGCATCTCAGTAACTGCTGTCGGTTGCCACACAAGCGTGTAAGTCCCTGTCTTTATCTGTCTCATTGTGAGTCTGAGCCCTGTACTTAGGAGATTAAGGAGAAGGTCTTTTGCCTGGGTCTGGAGACCTTGACCCTGCTGTGCCGACCCCGGTCCCTCTTAGCCCTGGTCATTCGTGATGGTGCTCACTGTGGAGTGGCCCAGCAAGAGCAGCCTGGGACTAGCGGGAAGCGGCTCAGAGGCTCTCTGTCCGGCAGCAGCCGCAGCAGTCTGACTGCCGGCTGCAGCGACGCTCCATCTGTCTGCATTCAGCTTTAGACTTTGGCATGAACGGCTCCTGGTGCTACCCGTCACAGGTAACCGAAGGGGCGGCACTGTATCCAGAGTTGCCGGAGCTGCACTGTCATCTGTGAGGTCACCGTGTCGTCTCCTGATGGAGAAGAGTCAGATGAACTTGGGGGCCGTGTCCAGCAAGCACCTCTCAGACAGTGCCGTGTGCACTGTGACTGCCCTCAGAAGGTTGCAGTGCTCAGTCTGTGGGGCTGAAATGTGACATGCACGGCTTTCGGGAAGTTTGAGGTGTCTCCCTGGTCAGTCCTACTCTGGAGCCCTCAGTGGGAAGGAGGTGGACCAAACCCTCTTTGTGTTTTGTTTTTGTTTGACTGAAGGCTGTTTTCATTTATCTCACACATTTATTGACTGTCTAAGGTGCTGTGCTCTATGGAGCTCTGTCTGGATTAAGTTAAGTGCCGTGTGCAGAGCGGGCATAAACAAGGCGCTGGGCCTGGAGACTCACTGCCAGGGAAAGCTTTAGGGGGTAGAAAGGAGATGTCACCATAGGCCTGGGGAGGGCGCTTGTGTCAGGCCATACTGCAAGAGCTAGGAGAGGCTTCTGTCCCCGGCTTCCCACGCTTGACATACCCGCTGGATGCCAGCCCCACGGTCAAGCGCGAGAAAGCCATACCAGAGGAAGATGCAGAAAGACTAGCCTTTTGTCAAGATGAGCCTCAGGGACTGTGCTGTGACACGGGCAGGTGCCTGAGGGACGGCTCAGCTCATTCATCTAGCAGGCCCCCACGGTGACCTGCGATAGGTCTGGTACAGATGCCAGACCAACCTCCACCCCAGAGAACTTTGGTCCAGAACAGGTACAGGTCAGTGACAGGCGGTGATGAGAAGGACCATGTGGCAGATGTGGGACTGAGCCTGTGCCAGGAAGGTCTCCTGGAGGACATTGTTACACCACCTCTGCAGGTCTGGTACCCTGCCCTCCCTCCTCCCTCCCTCCCAGGAGATTGCCGACTCACTTAAACAGCAGCAGTGGCCTTGGGCTGGCTCTTGGGATATCCATGTGAAAGATAAACCAGCCTCCTACCTTTGGAAGGTCTGCTAGACAGAGGCCCGTAGAACTGTAGAGCCTTCTGGAGCAGGAAGGCTGTCCCTCTGCAACCTGCCGTATTAATTAGGCTTATTGTGACAGGAAACTGACAGAATGACTTGAAGGGTGCGTTTATTTTGGTTCACAGTGTGAAGGTGGGTCCACCGTAGCAGGGGATGGTGGCAGAATGAGAGGCCGCTCGCACTGTGCCCACGGTCAGGAAATGTGACTGCTGGTGCCCAGCTGGGTCACCAGCCCATGGGATGTCACTGCGTAGGGCGGGCCTTCCTACCTTAACCCAATTTAGAAACTCCCTATGTACCTACCCAGAGGGGTGTCTCCCGGGTGACTGTAGATCCTGCTGAGGTGACAGCCTTCGCCTTCACTCAGGTCCTTGAGCTGCTTTACTGTCTATATGGTGGCGTCGCAGTCCCTGCCGCGCCGAGGCAGAAGCAGCCTGCGGAGTCTCCGGAGGTTCTGTTCGGAGGTGACCGGGTTGCCCCTTCACTGAAGCATGGTAAGAGGGGCTGTCCTTGTCCACCGCGACTGCCGTTCTCCCAACTGACCCACCCACCTGGCTCTCTCCAGGCCTAGGCCTGAGCTCTGATGTAGCAGGGCCAAGAGCGAGCCCTGTGAGCTTCTACACGACCTGAGGAATCCTTCAAGGTTCCCCAGAATGTGTCTGAACTCAAGACATGGGGGTCCTACCTTTGGAAGGTCTGCTAGACAGAGGCCCGTAGAACTGTAGAGCCTTCTGGAGCAGGAAGGCTGTCCAGGGTCCGGGGGGGTGTCTTAGCGTCAAGACATGGGGGCCCGGGGGGGGGGGCGGGGGTGTCTTAGCGTCAAGACATGGGGGCCCGGGGGGGGTGTCTTAGCATCAAGACATGGGGGCCCGGGGGGTGGTATCTTAGCGTCAAGACATGGGGGCCCGGGGGGGGTATCTTAGTGTCAAGACATGGGGGCCCGGGAGGGGTATCTTAGCGTCAAGACATGGGGGCCGGGGGGCGGGGGTGTCTTAGCGTCAAGACATGGGGGCCCGGGGGGATGTCTTAGCGTCAAGACATGGGGACCGGGGGGGGGTGTCTTAGCGTCAAGACATGGGGGCCCGGGGGGGGGGTGTCTTAGCATCAAGACATGGGGGCCGGGGGGCGGGGGTGTCTTAGCGTTTTACTGCTGTGAATAGACACCATGACCAAGGCAACTCTTATAAGAACACTTAATTGGGGCTGGCTTATGGGTTCAGAGGTTCAGTCCATTATCATCAAGGCGGGAGCGTGGCAGCATCCAGGCAGGCATGGTGCAGGAGGAGCTGAGAGTTCTACATCTTCATCTGAAGGGTGCTAGCAGAATACTGGCTTTCAGGCAGCTAGGATGAGGGTCTTAAAGCCCACACCCACAGTGGCACACCTACTCCAACAGGGTCACACCTCCAAGCCTAGTCAAACCATAACAGGGGCCTTCAGCACCAGACAAGAGAGTTTGGCAAGTGGGCATCTTGAGGTATCCAGTGACAGAGGTTTTCTGAGGAAAGTCCAGAAAGGTCCCCAGCCTCTTGGCTACGCAGCCAAGAGATCAGAGCAGCCTCTCCTATTGAGAGTGCTGGGTACACTGATAAAATAATGGTAATATTTACCTTTCTAAACTCTTCTCTAGTCTAAAACCAAAAATTGTTGGCTTCTGGTAATAAACTCTTGCTTGTAGCAGGAGGGAATTGAGAGGAAAAAAAGACTTAATTGCTAGTGCTCTTCGCTCTCAGAGTCCCTCACTGCCAAGGTGAGAGGCTTGGGGCTCATTCACTCCCCATGAACCAGAGAGAAAAGAAAGGAAAAGAATTAAAGTCTTTTACATAGATAATATGCACAGAAACATTCACACACACACACACACACACACTCACTCACTCACTCTGGTTGGGCCTGACCACCCGTCTCATCAACTCCTCAAGTGTTCATGTATACTTATACCTATACATGCATGTATATACATACATTCATATAGACAGACGTATATGTATATTTGGATGGATGGGGCTGAGCCCCCCAAGCCACCACTTTATTTCTTCTCTGTGGCCTTTTTATTCCTTCTTAGATGAAAGTTCTTTAGAAAGTTACCTTATAGATCAAATGTTACACAAAAAGGGAGATACAGGATTTGATAGTTAAGTTCAGTGCTTCATTCTGTAAGCTTATTATAAGTTCAAAGCAACAGTTTTACATGGCCTCACTTTATCCCAGTGCACACCTGTGGCTTCATCCTTGGACCTGATCTAGAATGAATGTTTTCTTTGATCACAAATTTGTCCCAAACCTGTTTCTCTTTTTAGTGTAGTATGAAAGCTCATTGTATTTTTGATAATGCAGCCTTTATTTACTCTTCTGTGAGGAGTGGACACATTCTATTCTTGATTCTGACTTCATTCTATCTTTCTGGCAAATCAACTAAAACTATCTCTTAAAACTTTCTTCCTAAAATTACTTGAATCAGATCAGGAATTCTACAAAATCATTGATTCATCTAAGCAGCATTAATTCATGACAGTTCATCTTTACGTTGATCTACAGGAAATCTGTCCAATAGGGTGGGCTGATGCCCAGCAATCATTAGACTGTGTAATAGTGATAAGAAAGGCATATCAGCTGCAAGAAGCAATCCTGAGACGATGTCTCTTGGGACCTTGCCTCTCAGAGCTCACCCATCATAAGCCATGCAAAAATGGTGGGCCACCTCCAGAAAGTCACCTGTTAGCCTTAGCCTCTCCTACATGGCTCCTGACAGACTTCATGGTTTTGGGGACCCTAAGAATAAAACTTATTTTATTTTGAGCCATGTGTATAAGGTGTGGGGAGTGTGTGTGAATGTGAATGCAGTGTCTGCAGAGGCCAGAAGAGGACATTGGAGCTCCCACTGCTGGGGTTACAGGCAGTTGTGAACTGCCTGACACGGGGGCTGGGAACCAAACTGGTCCTTGACAAGAGCAGCAGCCACTCTTAACTGCTGCACAGTCATCCCAGCTCACGGAGGAACCTCGTGATGAGTGACACTTTAAAGACATTTGACCCTTGCGGCAGTCCCAGGAAACCGTGGAGCCTCCCCCTGATCAGCAGAGTGTTGACAGTGGGAAATACGATGTAAGAGGTAGGACCCGGGGACTGGGTGGGAAGAGGAGGGATGGCTCAGAGGTTAGCGCACGGGCTGCTTTCCTGGCACACACATGGCAGCCCTCAGCTGTCTGTAACTCATGTATCAGAGATCTGGTGCCTTCAAGGGCGCTGGGCATGCTCGTACTGCACATGCATGCAGGCAAAGCACCCATGCATGTAAAATAAAATCTTTAAAAAAGACATGGGACATTACTTCTTCCCCTGGAATTCCCGTTGGTGTTGAGGTGACGTGTTAGTGGTAGTGTAGTGGCTGTGGCTGTAATCAGGGGATGACCAGATTCAGACTCCTTAAAAAAAATACTGATGTAGCTGAATTCTGAAAGCAAAGAGATTCAAGGTGTAGTGGATCCTAACCTTTATCATAGACTTTCAAGAAATACCTGTATGAGCTAGATGTGATGGTATGTTACAGGTGTGATGGCGCATTACAGGTGTGACGGTGTAGGTGTGATGGTACATTTCAGGTGTGATGGTGCAGTTGTGATGGTACATTACAGGTGTGACGGTGTAGGTGTGATGGTACATTACAGGTGTGACGGTGTAGGTGTGATGGCGCATTACAGGTGTGACGGTGTAGGTGTGATGGTACATTACAGGTGTGACGGTGTAGGTGTGATGGTACATTACAGGTGTGACGGTGTAGGTGTGATGGCGCATTACAGGTGTGACGGTGTAGGTGTGATGGCGCATTACAGGTGTGACGGTGTAGGTGTGATGGTACATTACAGGTGTGATGGCACAGGTGTGATAGCACAGGCCTGTAATTTCAGCACTGGAGGCAGAGGTGTTACTGTGAGTTCAAGCCTAGTCTGGTCTACATACCAAGTTCCAGGACAGCCAGGATTACACAGAGACCTTGTCTCTCAAAAGGAAAGAAACAAAGGAAGAAAGGGAAGGGAAGGAGAAGGGGGAAAAGAAAGGGAAAGGGAAGGGGAAATACCTATAAGAAAGCTTTCCTCTGACACAGGGACACCAAGCCCAGAAGAGGTGACATCTGAGAAGGGCTAAATTAGGAGACACAAAGTGTCACCTTAAAGAATAAACCATGACATTGATTCTCCACGCTGGATCTAGGAAGATTGAGCTCTCCTCCAGGAGAGCCTGGGATGTAGGTAGTGTTGCAGTGCCTAACCGAGACAGTCACGTGGGAGGTTGTATGTGTATGCTATGTGAGTCACTCCCACACCAAGTTAGGGAGGGACCTAGAGCTAGTCACTGGGACGGGAAGCTTGCCCTGGTAGGAAGACCCTTTGTGGCCTCTCAGCCCAAGGCCTGAGAGAACAGGCACCGTTCTTTCATGGTTAGACCATTTTCCTGTTTGTGTCAAACACCGTTATATAATCTGGTCACACACCTGCTCTATACTGAACTTTCCAGTGACTTAAGTCTGTGCACCAAGATGAAGTCCACCAACAAAGGATGCCATGCAGCTAAGCAGGATGGGAAATGTTGGCTCCCAGCACCCAGAATAAACCCTCCCCACAGGATCACTGAGTCAAAGCTGGGCTGTTTAAAAACCTGTATTCATAGGGTGTTATATGGATCCCCTATGATAAAGCAGTGGCCTATAGCTTTTCTGTCTGTCTTGGATCAAATCTATAAAATGATGAAGACGTCATTAGAATTTGCACATTACCAATCCCCTACTTTTTTGTTCCAGTTACCAAGCACTCCCCACCCCCCTCCACGTAAACACAATATTTCAAATATTGGTGTTTCTCTTCCCTCCCATCCCTGGCCAGAGCCTTCCCATGCCCTCTCATGGTTGATGCTACAGTTGTGGTAATTGACTAATGGTTATGAAGTTTCCAGGCTAGCAACAGAGAAGCAGTGTGTGTCTGTGTCTGTGTGTCATTGTCCCTCTCCCTGTGATTTGATGGCCACTGCACAGCCTGAGTGAGGTTTAGCTCTTGGGCCTGCCTGCACTAAAACCCCAGGTACAACATGGCTGCTAGCTGTGACTCTGCCAGCTGGCTTTGGCTGACGACACGGTCATCTTCACCCATGCATCTTCTGGTCTCTCCCTACTAAATGTTGCCCGCCCTGTGGGCCACTGTCAGCTCCCACCCCTCCCACCCCGTGCCTCCATAAAGGGGGAAGGGAGCACTCTCCCGTGGCGAGCACTCTCCTGTGGGGGCAGACCTTGTGCACATGTGCCTGGCAGCTAGTGACTGTCACAGTTGTCACTTCTGATGAGAAGGAATCCTGCGAACCTTGAAGATAAACATAGGCCAGGCCTGCAGTTATCCTGTCGCTTTCCTTGAAAATGAATCCCAAGTCTCTCTTCTGCTTTCCTTTCTGGGACACCGCAGCGTGTCCTGAACTCACACAGCTAAAAATAGAGTGGAGAGAGGAATACATTCGGGTTGAGCTCTGCGAAGCTCCACAGGCCTTGGAATGCCTGCATCCTTGTCTGTATGACTGCTCGTGACGCCGTGTTCTTCAAAGGCAATACCAACCTCATTTTCTTTAAAACAGAAGCAGGAAGCCAAAATTTGTAAGGAGTTGGGGTGGGTGCCGGAAGAACAGTGGCTACTGAAGTTGACCGTTCACTGTGCAGGAGGCATTTGGAGGCGCCTTTCCTTTCCTGACTTTGTGAGGATTGGAAATTTAGGAGGCTGAGATTCTCTTGCAACTGGCACTGCTCCCTTCTGTGTGCAGCAAGGAGGAGTCCTGGTTTGCTTGTCACCAAGGCCGACTGTCAGTGGTCTCTGTTGGTGACACATTACAGTCTTACACAGTGAACTGCTGAGTGATTAAGGAACGGTGACCACCTGTGACCTGCCGGTCCCTCAGTCTCCTGAGAGGATGGATGACTCAGGAGCCCTTGAACAAGAATCAGTTCCGCACTGCTTCCCTAACAGAGTGGTGTCAGCATCTAACACATTCCGTTGGGGTGTGCTCTGGGGTTAGAGGGAAGAGTCTGGAAGCCAAGGGTGGGCTCACCCCACTTGTAGAGGTGCAGCAGGGCTGGTGGACTGCACACAGATGTGCTGCAGAGCTCCGGGATTGAGTTCCGATAGCCCCTAATCTGCCCATCCTTCGTCCATCCTTATTGCTTAGGCCTCCTTGTGGGTTTGCTTTGACAGGCTTTTGCTGTGTAGCCCTGTCTCGGCCGGAACTCATTGTGTAGATGAGGTTGGCTCGGACTCACAGAGATCTGCCTCTTAGGTGTGTGCGTGAGATTAAAGGCATGTGCCACCACGCCCAGCACTGCCACTCCCCGATTTTGAAGTCTGTAGCTGCATGCTTTTTGACCGCCCTCTTTGTTCCCCAAAATAACTGAGATGACGTATACATGACTAAATGCCTAGGCCAATGGCTTAGGCCAGTGGCTTTGGCTTGTTCTCTGACTAGCTCATAACGTAGCCATTTAAGCTAGTCTAAGTTCCACCACGAGGTTGGTTACTGCTCCTCAGTCGCGTCGCATGTCATCGTCTCCTTTAGTGTTCCGGGTGAACTCTCCCCTGCCTCACTATTTCCAAGAGTCCTATCGGTCTCTGCAGGATGTCCCGCCTTCTAGTCCTGCCTCAGCTCATTGGCCATAGGCTTTTATTGACAGGTGATGCTTCCACACAGTATGTAAAGATTCCCCACAAATAAGGCTAACCTTAAGATCAGAATTCTCCCGCTTCAGCGTGTCCAGTGCTGAGGTTGCAGGTGAGGCTTGCCACACTTAGTGCCTCGGTCCTCTTGATGGCATCTGTCTGTCTTACTGATGTGGTTCTGGGGATCTACCCAGGACATCACATGTGCTAGGCAAGGGCCTGGCCATTGGGCTGTACCTCTAGCCCTCGACAGTGCCTTTATAGGACCGAAAAACTATTTCAATAAAGTCTAACGTATCAGTTCTTTCTCTCACAGATGAGCCCTTAGTGTGTTCATCCTCAGACCAAAGACATCTAAGTTTTTTCCTACGTTAGCGTCTAGGAGCTCTGTGGGTTTTGTCCTCCAGAGTTAGATCTGTGGTCTATTTTGAGTTGATTTTTTTTTTTTTTGCCAAGAGTGTAACATTTATGTTGAGACTAAGTTTTTTACACATAGATGTTCACACATTGTCGTATGCTATTGAAGATCTCTGCCTTATTGAAGATAAATCACAGTACCTTAAAGACGTTAGTGAGAGTGGAGACTCACTGTGTCTACATGGTATCTCCTGAAAGGCGATCTGAGGTTTTTTATTTATGTCACCAGTGTCTGCCGAACAGACAAGTTCCACATCAAGGGTCTGTTTTCTTGGGCCAATAGGCACTTGCAGCATCTTGAAATGTGTTTGTTTCCCAAGGCATAGCACAACCTCAGTGTGCCTTCTCCCTCTGGGATCTGTGTCTGTTGATAGCACATACTCACAGGCTGTTTGGAAGCTTGATGATGTCCCAGTCTCTCTGAATAGACTACAGATTTAGCACGTGTTAGTATGTCATTCCCCTTCCTGCCTGTTAATCTTACTGTTGTTCCCCCACATCTTTTCTGGACTTTCTAGACAGCACTTCTGCCGGGGTAAGCGCCCTAGGTCTTCCCTCCGTTTTAGTCCTCCGTTACACACTGTGATGTTGTAAAAAAGGCGTGTGTGTGCCCCAGGGATGTGAGGTCAGAGGGCTTCTGGAGTCAGTGCTCACCTTTGAGGCAGGATCTCTCTGCTGTTCCAGGCTAGCTGGCCTGTAAGCTTCTGGGATCTTCCTCAGGAGTTCCCATCACCTGTGGGCTTTTCTCTGGGCTCTGGGGTTTGAATGGGGGTCCCCGGACTGTTGGAAAATGCTTTCGCCACGGAGTCGTCTCCCAGCCTGGGCCACAGTGTTTACATTTCACCTGGGTGCTCCGGTTCCTCTTAAGTTCTGCTGGAGCTCTTGCAAAAGTCGGCTTGTTTTTATTCATTTATTTTACTATAACTTCTTGTTTTTACTTCATTTCTGATTATCATATTCAAATACATTTATCGTATATTTAAATAATGATATGAAATCGTCTTAAAAACGATTTATTTAAATTTTATGTGTATGGGTGTTTTGCCTGTATGTATGTATGTATGTAAACATACTGTATGTATTCAATGCAGTGCCTGCAGAGGTCAGAAGAGGATGTCTGATCCCTTGGAACTGAAGTTACAGATGGTTGTGAGCCCCCTTGTGAGTGCAGGGAACTGAACCCAGGTCCTCTACAAGACCGGGCAGTGCTCTTAACTACTGAGCCACTTCTGTAGCCCTGCTAGGAAAAGTCCCTGTCCCTGTTCAGAAGTACGGCACACACACTTGCTTTGTCCTTATGCATTTGGTGTGTGTGTACATGAGCATGCTCCTGCGTCTGGAGGTGCCAAGAGTTAGGGAGTTGTGAGGCTTGGCGGCAGGCGCCATTGATCCAGACATGTGTGTGCTCTGAAGCGGTTTGTCCGTTTACATATGCATGCAGTGCATTTTGGGTATCTTCCCGTCTATCTCCTTTCTCACTCCTCTCCTACTTCTGCTGAGCTCCAGTCTGACAGGCTTCCCTCCTGTCAAGCTTTTGACATTTATTAGGGTTGTCTGTGTGAGAATGGGTGGAGTTATTTACATCACAGAAGAAAATGCCTCTCCCTTCCCAGAAGGCTCCGGTTTTTCTGGTTTCAGTTTTCATTTCCTTACTTTGAAGAATTTGGAATTTAACTGATGTATGGTGTAAGAAAGATCAATGTTAATTTTGTTTCACACCGTAAGCTGGTTATTCCAGCAAAATTAATCATGTATTCCATCTTTTCCCTGCTGGGGAGAAAGGGCTTCCTTCTAGACCCCTTTCCTGTTTCATTGGCCTGTACTGTTATAAACTTTTCCTTGTAGCAGTTTCTCATACCCAGCGGCATGCTTGCCTTGCCTTTTGTTGGATTTATTTCCTTTAGTAAGTAAATGTTCCCATGGTAAAATCAGGAAACAAAGACTATTCGGGAAGACATGGCATCTCCGGCTTCTTGTCCACCCGCTTCTCCCTGGCTTTTTATAGATGTACTTTTTGAAGTTACTCTTTTCCTTGAGGATTCCACAATAAATCTAGAAAACAAAATGGAGATAAACCAGTGTGCCAAGAGGATACTGGCCGCACACGGTGTGCGCAGGCTGCTTTAGTCGGGAGAACCTGAAGATCTTTAGTCAGTCCTTACCCCCCCCCCCCCCCACAGCGCCTTCCGCAGCCTCTCAGCCTGGCCCGGCCGCTTTCCTCTGGTCGGCAGCATTCCTTCTTCACAGCATTCCTTCTTCACGCTGCCGCACTGTATTGAGAAACCAGGCCAGCGCCTTGGAGAACACCCCGTGTGTGCCCTTCACACTTCCTGACCACACCAAGGCTCAGGCCTCTCATTCAGGAATTCATCTGGAATGATCCACTTGTGAAAGACTCACCAAGAGCACAAGCTGGGTGCTGGAGTCAGATCTGTATGAGTGTCCCCTGTGTCGGCCATAGCAGAGGCCACCTCGGACTCCAGTGCAGGACTGTGCCTTCCTCTCCTTCTCTCAGGATACTCTTAGCTCCTAGTACATGGCCCAGCACCCCTCAGCTTCACAGGAGGAGGAGGCTCGTCAGGGAGATGAGCTTCAGGAGAGGCTTGTGCTGTCAGGAAACGTGGGAGCTCCTCTGGACCCTCAAGCTTTCCGAGTAGCAGGATTAGGACGGACTTGAGAGCAGTGGGCCACACCCATGTGAGGAAGGGCACCCGACAGGGCAGCTGTTGCTGGCAGACAAGTGGGATTTAGAAGGCTTTCATAGACTGTGTCCTCCTGCTGCCCCTCAAAGCCATGGAGGGCTGTGAGCTACACCATGAACAGCAGAGGATGCTAGGAGCCACCCAGCTGGTTACACACTGCAGTGCCCTTAAAGGGCCAGGACCTCTGTGTATCACCACCAGGAACCGCTTCTGAAAACTTGTGGAGAGGAGAAGGAAGTCGGCAGGAACTCTGCATAATCTATCTCAAGATTTCCACCGACATTACCGCGAACACGGAGAGGTGTTTACAGTCCTCTTGGTTCCTATGCCTAGTCAGCCCAGAATTAAATACCACGAAAACAAAAAGAAGTTCCTCAGAGCTGTAGTGAGTCGCAGCAAGAGCAACCAAAGGTATTGATCTCAGCCAGTCCTGCTCTGTCTGTCTCTTCCCAGCGCCCCCTTCCTGGTTGGCTTGCTGAGAAGGGAACATCCACCCTCCTCGGATTTGCCAGGCTGCCTCACTCAGCCTGCTGCTCTGGCCGAAGTTCCTACCTCTGTCTCGTCCTTTCTACCTCGTCTTCCGGCCCCGGCCCCTACCTTGCTAGGCCATGGCATCTTCCATTTAGTGGCTGGAGAGTGTGGCTTCCCAGAGCTGCCTCCTTCAGCAGGGCTGTCTGTCTGGGGTCCTCACTGTGTGGTCTTACACCTGTTTGTTTGTGGGGGCTGGACGCGATCTTGGCAGAAGCCTGGCTCCTTACAGGGCTCCCATTTCAGCTGGCAGAGCCACCCGGAGACTGAGTCCCTCTGCATAGAGCTCATTATCGCCCTCCATTAGATCCTGACTGATGATAGACTTAGTAAACATTTATCTGTCGTCTTAATAAAACCAGACACCACTGCTGAAAGTCAGTATCTCCATTTACTGAGAAAACGGGGATGACTTACCCAAGGCAGCAACATTTTCCTGGCCCTCCCATCCCTACCTCCGGCCTCAGTGGTCTCTAGTCCAGGCTCAGAGACTGATTTGTGGTGATATTTTGAGAGTGTCAGGCAAGGGCTTTTGAGCATGGAGCAGTTTGTTTGTTGAGCATTTAACTGTGTGCCAGGTACCAGTGGGATGCTTTACATTGGACAGCTCACTGAATCCACAACTCTCCGGAAACTCTTCCCGAGCTACCCAGCACAGTAACTGATCTCCCCACAGAGCAGCCCCTACACAGGCTCTGCTGGGTCGGATCCTCAGCAGGTAAAGAACGATGGGGCCCAGGACCGCTAGTCCACTCTGCACGTCCTTGTTTCAAGCAGCCCCTGGGCACTCAGCCGTGGCGAGCGACCTAAAGCTCCATGAGCTCCCAGCCCTGCTCTGAGGAGGCTGCACTGTCCGTCCGTCATCCTGTCTGTGAGTCTGTCTGAGCAAAGGCAGTACACTTAGCACTCGCTCACTCCTGTTTAGGTTTCTTCCCTTGTTTCCCTGGCTCCCCATGGCCGTGCCACTTGTGTGAGTGAGTGTGTGAGTGTGTGTGTGTGTGTGTGTGTGTGTGTGTGTGTGTGTCAGAGCCACAGCCCCGGAGCCGTGCACAGTTTCCCTCTAGAAGTCCGTCCTGGAAGTGGTGCCAAGCGGGGGCTTTTGAAACGAGCTTCCTCTTTACATTATACTTTCTAAATCATTTCATTTCGGCAGACATCTGATTCTTCACCCTTCCTGGGCTGAATTAAGAACAAATGGCTGTGGCTTTCCATACGAAAACAAACGTGCACATTAACCATCTCCTTGTAAATGAATTGAGAGACCTTGAAAGTAAGCAGTTGGTGGTGCAGAGGGCCAAGGCTGGGCTGCACAGGCTTCCTTAGGCGGACTCCTCCTCCCCCTCCTCCCCCCTCCTCCTCCCCCTCCTTCCCCCTCCTCCTCCTCCTCTCCCTCCTCCTCCTCTGAGCTCTGTGGCCTCAGCAGCTGGCTCTGGCTCTGGTTCTCTCCTGCCGTAGTGCCCCCTGCTGGGGTCAGAGGACTGTACCAGACCCCATCCCAGGGCCTGGGCGCTGCCTGTGCGGCTGCAGGGGTGCTGCGTTCTGTCAAAGCAGGTCTGGCAGGACTGAGGTTAATGGAGTTCAAGTGCATTTTTCAAACATATGTAAAGTGTTAAGTGTAACAGCAAAGGGTAAACTGCTGAGGAGGAAGCCCCAGGTTTTCTGTTGCTTTTCTCTTGCTTTTGCTTCTCATGCACATCTCTTCATCCAGTTATCTAGGTGGAAGAAACCCTAGTATTCAAGGCTGTGTGGCTGCTGTCTTGTCCCGTTACCCCTCCCCCTCTCTTCATAAGGGTATTGTAGTGAGCAGTAGCTTGCATTCACTAGGCATTTTACTTACTAACCCAACCTTTACAAACACTGTTTTACGGAATGGGAAACTGAGGCTGGGTGTCGTCTTGGCCTCAGCAAATAACAGGAGCTAAGGTTCAAACCTCGGAGTCTGGTTGTGGGCCTAGGGCCACTCGTGGTGCGTTTGCACTCATGACCTCCACCCTTCGCAAGGCCAGCCGGAGGTGCCGGGAGCTCATAGGTGCGCAGGCGCAGGCGGGCTTCCTGGCAGAGGAACCGCTGGAGTACCAGCCGCTAGACCAGGCGAGACCAGCAAGCAGCAGTACAGGTGTCAAAATGAGCGTCCCATGGAACAGATTTAGAGACTCCTGAGTTAGGCTGTGGGTCTGTCTTGTTGGTAGTCTTTGTGGGACTGGGCCAAATGTCACCTTGTTTATGGAACTGAGAGCCGGGATTAGTTTGAGTGGCCTCACAGGAAGCAGAAGAGTGGCTCAGTCTTAAAGACTGTCCAGTGTCTGCAAAGCCTCTACTCCGTAGAATGCCCCACGCCCAGGGCTGGGTAGGAGTGGGCTCTGGGACAGCTCAGCAACAGGGAGCCTCACTGCGGCAGAGCTCCAGCGAGAGCAAGGTAGGGTAGGAGCAGTGAACGCTGTGGTGGACCGGCTGTAGACACTCCAGGCCACTGAGGGAATTGGAGGGGGCCAAGGTGTGGTCAGGACACAGGAGGTTCTTAGCAGTCCCCCTCCAATTGGGGTTGATTGGGTTAAGGCCTTCCGGAACGGTGTCCCAGCTCTGAACCTAGTGAAGTCAATGGAGGGACGAGGAATCAAAAGAAATACAATAAACAGATCCCTGTCACGCTGTTGGCTCTGTAGCAGATATCCGAATTCTCCTTGGGATTACGTGAACATTCGCTTTCTTTGATTCCTGATTGTTATTTTCAATCCTTCTTTCGCTAGACGAGATGCTTCAAACAGTTCTGTAAAAGCCGCAGATTCTTTCCTATTGCAAGGTTGTGTTTGGAGTTTGGCTCAAGCTCACCACATCACCTGTTAACTGTTAGTCTAATTCTGCAAGCCATGACTTCATCTCCCTCAAGGAAGGTAGACGGAATGCTCCCATGCCGCAGAGTTGGTTCCCTTCAGGATGCTGCGCTGTGGGGAGGGGCAGGGCCAGGTTCTAAAGCTTTGGTTTTGGGGCACGCTTGAGAAGTAGGGCTGCTAGAGGCACTCCTGTCCAGCCAGCTGTCCCAGAGATGGAGCAGCTGCCAGCGCGTGGCCTTGTCCAAGGCTGTGGGAATCTTGTCATGTTGCTCTAAAGCCATCAGGTTCAACGAGGCTGGGAGCTTTGGGCCCTGAGGAGACACGGCCACGTCGCCAGTCCTGGCCACCACAGGCCAGGAGTCAGTCGCTCACGAGAAGAGTGGGATGCTTGTGTGTCTTACACGTCAGATCTTAAAATAACACTAAAAGAATAGCTACCAAGCTACCCAGCGGTGTGCCTCACACAGTGTTTCTGCCTGGGGGACTTTGACCATATTTAGAATCCTCTCTGGAGGTGACCTCATGCACTCTGGGCCAGCGTTGGTCATTAGCTTGTCTCTGGCCAGGAAGAAGATTCCTGGGGGTGGAGGGCTGGTGAGGGCCTCTGTCTCTTTCCTCCCGAGCTCCCAGCCCAGCCTTCCACGGGTTTCACAGGTTTCATTTATTGTTTTGTTTTGTTTTTGTTTTAGATTGTGACCTCCAGGTATAGCTCCTAAATAGTCCTCTGAGGAGGAGTCCAGGCCGAGGCCCTGGAAATCATGGAGAAGTTTATAAATTGGGTGTCTTTGTGATTCTGTTTCTCAGAATTGTATTTCCTTTCAGCTAGCCAGAGGCAAAACATTAGAGGTGCACAAGACCTTCCCATGAGGGATGAAGGGAGAGCGGGTACTCTCCCATGTAGGATGGCATCAGTGCCTGTGAGCTAGGGGCAGAGGCAGAAGCTGGCTCTGGTCTAGCTTAACAGGTGCCCCCTTGGTGGTGGTGCTTGGGCCTACCTCAGGGGTATGGGGTGAAGTGCAGTGGCTTATTGTAGAAAAAATGTTAATATTAATGGGGGGGTTCTACTCTGCCCTTGATTCAGTTCCTAGATAAAAGACAAACAATTTTTATATTTATAATAGGCCTTAATCATCACTAGAGCTGTGCAGACATCTACCCTCCATGCTATTATGTCCACTTCCCATCAATAACCCCGAGTTATGACTTGCCATGTCCCACCTGGGCCTCTCTTACTCTGATTGGCCAGCTCTCATGGCCATGTTTTCATGACTCACCCCATGGTGTCGTCTCTTCTCTCCACCTTCTCCCTACCCTCGTGGTCGCTCCCCAGACCCCAAGGCCAGGAACCCAAACCCCACCTATCTCTCTTCTGTCCTGTCTGTGTTCTTTATAGGCTTGTAGGCATCTTCATTCACCAATTACAGATAGCGTGGGGGCCAAGGTTACATAGCTTCACTTCTGTACGTGCAGATTCTCTCGTCCGTGGGTAACCAGGCCTTGGGGGCCAGTAGTTAGCATTACAACACGGAGCAAAAGTCCAAACCTCAACAGTGGCCAACTCTATGGCTGTGGGTGCAGTGGTCTACACAGGCTATGGGTACAGCGGCCTACTCTAGGGTTATGGGGTGTAGCTCGGCCTCCATGGTTTTGCTATCCATGTGACTCACCAAGGTCACATTCTAAGGAGCAGACCTCAGGTCCCCCCAGGCAGTGTATGCCCTGCCGCAGAGTCAAAGCAGCCATCTTCCCCAGGCCCACTTATGAAGGCCAGCGTGCCCTGACGAGCAAACAGGAGCTGCTCTGTCTCACCGAGTGGCTGCCAGTTTATATCCGCCCTCCTCCCTGCAGCAGGCAGCCCTCTCCTGGCCAGAAAGCCTTTTACTTTATTGCCGTTTCTAAACCTGGGCCTCGGATGAAAGGGCAGAGGGCATCACCATGTGCTGCAGCCCCTGCATTGTCAGCAGTCAGCACGTGTCCTTCATCTTTCTCAACTTGTAAAATGCCCAGGCCCTCTGCCTACTGCGGTGCAGGGGCGGACTGGGCTGTGCAGCATGTTTCCTGTAAAAGGTGTGTCTTTGAGGTGCTCCATCTTGTATGTCCCCTGATGATAGTGTTCCTATGGTTACTGTCCATCTGGAAAAACATGAGCGTAAACAAGATACAGTACTTGCTCAGTGAGCTGGGATCTCTCCAGGCCCCTCCTCACTGTTGTAATGGATACGCTCCTGCCTCCTGCAGAGTCCGGGGCCCCTCTGTAAGGGTAGGAGCCTAGGCTGCACGGCCAGCTCAGCGTCTGCATGCTGCTGGGTTTTGCAGAAAGGAAGCCTGGGACTTGAGCTCCTTGTTCCAGAAGGTAAGGGAGTGACACCCTCACCCTGCTCTTTTCCCATGAGCTCCATTCCTAGACCTGCACAGCCACCCCACTGTTCATTGCCACTCCCACGTTGGCTTCTCTGAATCGAAGCTGAATTGGCATTATTATACGGAGTCCTTGAAATTTCTCAGGGGAAAACTAAGGCCATTGAAACTGGAGCCACGAAGCTCGAACCCTGGGTGGAGGCTAATGGCACCTGGAAGGCGACCTCTGGGTCTCTGGCCTCTGGCGTTTGTTTTCTTTTGGGACACTGAGTTGCTTTCTTTCCATTTCTCTCATCTTGCCTTCCCACGCGAGTCTGTGTCCACACCACTCATGCTTTCACCTACGTCTCTCTCTCTCTCTCACCCCACCTCTGCCCAGGAGACCTTCTGTCTGCACTCCTGCAGAGAGGGGAAACACACTTCCCCAGAAACTCCCCTACATGATCAGTTCGTCAAGGGGTGGGCTTAAGGATTTGGTATGACAGCCCACCACTTGGGTACCTGTATGTACCCTGTTGTTAACAAGGACCAGGTAAGGTATTCTTAGCACACTAGGGTCAGCAGACTAACCTACCGGCCACTGTCTATAGGCTCTGGCTCTGCGTACTGACGGTCCTCCTCCCCTGTAGCCTCAGAAACGGGGACGAAGGCTGAAGAGGGGAAGAAGGCTTTAGAAGGTGGGCCCCACAGCTCCACGATGCCAGAGGCCTCTCTTAAGCCTTCCTGAGTGCTACTAAGTTCCAGCCCTGGGCTGCTCTGGTGGGCCCTTCTCCCTGCACTTAACTGCCAGGGTCTGCTCTTTGGGGGCCTGACGCACCTACTTTGCTACCTTTTAACTGTGGTAAGACAGTAGCCTTGGGGTGTGCTATCTACACCCTACACAGGTTTGAGGCTAGCCTGGCTACCTAGTAAGTCAGACCAAAGTGAGACCCTGTCTCAAAGCAAGCACAGTAGACAATCATTAGTACTGTAAGTTTCAGGCTTGGTTTTCATGAAGCTACCTGTTGAGGTTAGGTCTGTTACCATGTGTTGTAATGCTAAATACTCGCCCCGAGGTCTGGATACCCCTGACAAGGAGATCCTCATGTACACCAAGCAATGCTGTGTAGCCTTGCTCCTTAATTTAAAACTGTTGGTTGAATAAAGCTGCCTACAGCCTGTATCTGGGTAGAAGAGCAGTAGGTGGGGCTTTAGTTACCAGGCTTAGGTTTGGGGAGAGACCATGAAGAGAAAGAGAGAGGAAGACGCCGTGGGGCAGGTGGACCCTGAGTGCATGGCCGTGAGGGTCAACCAGTTGGAGTAGGGCCAGAGCAGGAGGAACATGGCAGGTTAATTCTTGGGGTTATTGACAGGGAAGCAGACAAAATAGCATAGAGGGTAGGTATCTACCCAGCTCGAGTGCTTACAAGGCGTCTTATAGATATAAAGGTTTTGTGTCTTTCATTTGGGAACTAAATGGTGAAAGGTGGAGTAGACACCCCTAAATAATGTTCATCACCACAGCTACCAAGTTGATCTCTACTTATCCCAGGACGCATCCAAGCGCGGACTTTGTCAGAGAGATCTAGAGCATGCGGCGGCGTAACTGAAGCGCTAGTGTGTCTTGAGTGCAGCAGAAGGTCAGACCTGACCTGGCTCAGAAGGTGGTGCAGGGGAACATTACAGGCAGGACAGGGACGTGGGCAGTGGACACTGGGGAGCCACGTGCCTGTGCCATGAAGATAGCAAGGAGCAGGGATGAGATGGGCCGTGGCCAAGAGGGGGGTCGGGAGGGAGGGATCTCTGCCAGCCGCGACTCCTCCGTGCCGTCGATGATCTGTTAGGGCTTTCCTTTGTTCCATGAGGCCTCTTCCCAGGGCGGGAAAATAGACTGTGTGAGTGTCAGTTGCAGGTTGGACTCAGTCTCGCAGTCTTAAAAACTTCTCATGATGTTTGTTTTGAAGAGACTTTGAACATACAGAATGCTGAAAAAATTATTTTTTCAATAATTCCTTTTTATTTTTTTACGTGCATTGGTATTTTGCTTGCATGCATGCCCATATGAGGGTGTCATATTGCCTACAACTGGAGTTAACATGGTTGTGAGCTGCCATGTGGGTGCTGGGAATTAAACCTGGGTCCTCAGGAAGAGAAGCCAGTTCTCTTAACCACTGAGCCATCTCTCCAGCCTCTGTTGTATTATTTTTAATCAAGAAATGATCTCTATACTACAGGGTACAGTGTGCTGCTTTGGTGCATGTGTACATGGGAGAATGAGGAGATTAATTTGGTTAATGTATCTGTCCTTCATATTCCTGTGTTTAGGTTTGGAGGACATTTAAAGTACATGTTAGTGATTAGGAAATACAGTATTAACTATAGTCACCTCTCTGGGCACATCACTAAAATTTCCCTAGACTCTAACCGACTCTTCACACCTTTTGACTCCCATTTCCTCTTCCCCCCCTTGCCGCTTCTTGTGATCACTTTCTATTCCCAACTTCTAAGTTAAACTTCGTTAGATCTGACATCTTAGTAAGCTCATAGAGCATTTATTTATCTTTCTGTGCCTGGCTTATTTCATTTAGACAAGTCACCTGAGAGGTCTCTAGTTCAAGTCTGTTCATGCTACAGAGGGCGGGGTTTCTTTGGAAAAGGGGCTCTGACCATATGCAGATTTAACAGTAAACTACCACCTTTGTCGTGTTTACTGTGTCTCAAGACAGTATCAGTGTGCTCCATTCCTAAGTACATCAGCATAAATGTCCCTTTTTATTTTATGTGCATGAGTATCTGCCTGCGTGTGTGAATGTGCATGCAGTGCAAGCAGAGGCCAGAGGCTGCTGTCAGAACCCAGCCTGGAACTGGAGTTACACATGGCTCTGAGCTGCCACGTGGGTGCAGGGAATTGAACCCAGGACCCTTAGAAGAACAGCCAGTGATCTTCACTGCTGAGCAGTCTCCAGCCACAGCACTAATTTCTTAGGAACAAGAATGTTCCCTTCAGAGCGGCCATGCTACTACTATCCAACTTAGGGAAGAATCCTCACGGCGTGACTCCAGTGTTCAGGCCTCTTCACTTGTCTCCAGAGGGACATTGGAGGAGTCCGTTAAAGTCACACATTGTAGTTGGTTCTGTCCTTAGTGTTTTAGAGCCTGCAATATCCCCACCCTTTTGTTTTGTGTTACTGTGACACTGACTGTGTGAGCCTGTCTGTGAGCCTGGTCACAGCTTCCTGAGTTCAGAGCCCAATGTGCAGGTGCTCTTCTTTGATCCGGCCACACTGCAGGTGCATGCAGTTGGCCATGTTCACATCCACGTGCCCCTCACAGGCGGCTCTGTCTGGGAAATGGGAGCCAGAGCTGGATTTAGACCTTAGTCTCACCACTTAGGTACCCAGTGCCTTCTGCTGGTTCCCATTCCTTCTAACCTCTGTTTCAAAACAATAGGTGAGACCTTTAAACCCCACCCAGCCTTTCTGTTACATCTCTGAGTGGCTGCCCCAGAAGCGCTGCTTGCAGAACACACCTGCGTGGGGATTCGGGGGCATATGAGTTCTCTAGTGCCCGGAAATGACCACATGCTTTTATCTGCCCTACAGCTGAGATCCTGGAGCTGGCTGGTAATGCGGCAAGAGACAACAAGAAGGGACGGGTCACGCCCCGGCACATTCTGTTAGCTGTGGCCAATGATGAAGAGCTAAACCAGGTATGGGGGGTGGGGGTGGGTCTCCAGCCTGTCCCCAGACGTGCTAGCATATACTCAGACCACCCAGGAGAGGCTGTGGTGACTGCCAAGACCCTTAGCAGCTCCCTGCCTCTTGGGGCTTCACTGAAAGGAGGGTAGGGAGATGGCTCATCCATGCATACCAAGCTGTGGCAGCTCGGAGCAGAGGGAGGGAGGGAGCAGGGCTGACCTCTGCAGTCAGGCAGGGCCCTCCCGGAGCAGGCAGTCAGGCTCACCACCTGCGACTTTGGTTTCCCTGCAAGCTGCTAAAAGGAGTCACCATAGCCAGCGGGGGTGTGTTGCCGAATATCCATCCTGAGTTGCTAGCGAAGAAGCGAGGATCCAAGGGAAAATTGGAAGCCATCATCACGCCTCCACCAGCCAAAAAGGCCAAGTCTCCATCCCAGAAGAAGCCAGTGGCTAAGAAAACAGGAGGCAAGAAAGGGACCCGGAAGTCTAAGGTACGAGATCTGTGGGATGTGTGGGCTGGGGTAAATAAGGTTACAGGGGCCTCCAGCCCTTCTCAGAGCTGATCCCTGATGGGGGAGCTGGCGGAGGAATATGTAGGCGTGCGACTCACTGGCTAGTGGAGAGTGTCTCATGGAACCTGGGTTCAGCTGGAAGACTGGGCCAGGGGATGGGTAATGGCTTCCAGGGAGCAGCGGGAGGTGGCCGACAGCCCGGCCACACCCCTCCTGCACCCGGTCTCCCACACAGATGCACGGGCCTGTGGAAAGGTTCCCTTGTGCCAGAGGTCACCAGTAATACTGTCCTCAGAGGGGCCATCTGTGCACATGCCTGGATGCTCAACTTCCCAGTCTCATGGTGTTGCCATGGCTACGTGTCCTTGTTGGGTGCTCCAGACGGAGCGAGCGCTCTAGACAGCTGCCTTTCAGAACACTTGCTTCAGTCCAGAAAGAAAAGCAGTGAGTTCTTCAGGCAATTCCTCCCAGACTTAGCTTCACCTGAAAGCACGGTCCTCTGTGGAGAGGAGAGCCTGTCGAGCATGGCCTAGAGTTACTTGCTGGGGAAGGGCCTGTGTTAGCTGAGGAGAAGGCGCTGTGTCTACACACACACACACACACTCATGAATGCAAACAATACCTCCCTGAAATAAAAATCTGAGTAAATACCTTCTTTCCAAGGCCCAGAATTGTTCCTCACTCCTGGAAAGAGAAGCTTGACCTTGAAGAGTGGCCAGTATTTCTAGATACTAGGAAGCATTCTACCTTGCTCAGGAGTCCAGGCGGAGGCGGCGGCAGTGGGACAGTCAGGGAAGGGACTTCAGAGAATGTTCCTTATTCATTTCTGCTAACTATAAAGTGAGCAGATTGGAAGGTTCCCTTCCCTCTCCTTATATTTGCAGTTTGGAGGAAGGGCGGAGTGGAAGAAGCAGGACAAGGCCCAGGGCACTTGCTTTGGAATGCTGGGAGAAACACAGAGAAGCCAAGTCTCTTCTCCCTTGAAACTGGGCCCCAGGGGTCCTGGCATTAGGTTCTGGCACTAGCAGGGTAGAACCATGTTTCAGGCTTGCCCTTACCCTGGCTGCATCTAAGCCTTGCTTGCCCTCTTTCCTGCACTCAAGTCATGCCATCTGAACATCTTAGATGTCTGTGCCTGGAGCCAACCTGGCTTAGCCTCATTTCCCGACCTTAGTCTTCTCTTGTCGTTTCTGCCCAGTGACTTCCTGACCTTTGCAGCTTACCAAATAATAGGAATTAGTTCTTTATGGAGTGTAAGAGTGTATGTGTATGAGAGACAGACAGAGAGACACAGACACAGAGACAGAGAGAGGAAGAGAGACAGAGACAGAGTGAGAGATGTGTGTGTGTGTGTGTGTGTGTGGTGTATTTGTGTGTGTCTCTCCAGCTCCTAGTAGCTGTGTTTCTAATAACCATATGTCAGTAATCACTCAAACATTCAACTTTTCTCTTGATTACAAAAGCAGGGAGCCTGTGATGGTGGTCTGTTTTTCTTCCACACAATAAAACACATTGTCTGCTTACTGTACCAGTATTTGGCTAACGTTAAACCCTGGGGGAAGCTGAAATTGGAACCGTGAACAGCTAATTTTCAAAACATTTGTTTAATGTAAATTGTGGTGTCAGCTCCCAGAACAGTGGAGGCCCTGGCATTTCCCTGTTTCATGGGACATTCTGAAAGTCACCTTTCCAGGGGCATGCGCAGAGTGCCCCGCCTCAGGGATGTGCTGAAACACTTGTGCTGAAAGGGAGTTGGTGTTTTTCAAGTGTCAACACTGGAAGTCCAAATCATCATTTCCTCCTTCAATTCTATATAATTTGACGGTTCTGAAACTGTCCAGTGTGACAGCTAAGTCCCCTGCAGGGGAGCAGCCCAGGGCACAGAAAGCCTCCTGCCCCGAGGCCAGGCTCTGGCTGTGCCCTGGGCTCTTCCTACTTGGGTGGCCTCAGGCAAGTCTGCCCCCTTCTCTGCCTTGGCCCGCCCTAGCCCATAAAATGACAGGGCCTGTTCCAACTCCACAAGCTAGTGACTCTGGACATATTGCATAATGTATTTTTGTGTAAGTAATGTGTGTCAGTTTGGCAGGGAAAAAAAAGTATGCAGGAGAAAAATCCTGCTCCTATCACAAACTATAATGAATTAATAACCTACTTTTCAGAAAATCTATGTATATAAAAACATGTATTTGCAGAAACCCTTCCTATCCTAGATGTTTAAAACACAAGTTACACAACCACTGTTTTGGCCGTGTAGAGTTAAGAGTGGAAGGCCTCGTCTGTGACCTGGCTGCGTTCTCCCTCTGCCATCCACATGGTCTCAGTGGGTTCCCTGTGGGGCGTAGCTTCCTTGGCTCTGAAGTGAAGCTAAGCACGGGGAACCTGGGAGAGCGTAGGAGAGAACTCAGGCAACACTAGCGACGACTGTCCTGAGGGAGCCGCAGCTACCCTAACTGTGGCAGGCCTCCCTCTGTGCTGCACTCCAACCCCCTTTCCTGTGTGAAGACCCCTAGCTGAGGAGGATGTGCTCATTACTCACTACCTGGCAAAAGACCAGGCTGATTTTGGTGAGTGCCTTGGTTCTCAGCCTGTGGGTCACATAACCAGCCTATCTGTTGCAGGATATTTGACCATCACACCATGAACCCCAAGATTGTATTGTTTCCTGGAAAAACCTGTTTCTAGTTATGGTGTGGCTCAGTCTTAGCACACACCTTTAATCCCAAACAATGATGGTAAAGTTAGTTTGTAAAAGGAAGCACCACATTTGAAAGTGATGTCTAGTTGAGTGGCAGACAAAGTCATGGGTCAGAGAAAGATTTGACAGACTAGGATATGCCCAACTCTCATGAGAATAGAGAGGAAAGGGAAGCTACTTAAGGCACAATGCAGAGAGAGAGAGAGAGAGAGAGAGAGAGAGAGAGAGAGAGAAAGTTAGTTTTACCAGGACAGCTGTACCAAGACAGGTTGAAGAGAGAACAAGCTAGACATAAGATAACACAGAAGGAGCCAGAGAATGAGAAGGACCCAGAAGATCAGAACAGATCGCCAGAGTTAGCTTGAGGCCAAGCAGAGCAATTTAGGGGACACAGAGAATCCAATTTTAACCAGCCTGGGAGAGGAGTTTGAGCCAGAACAGCTGAGTTGACCATCCAGTCAGAACTCTGAAAGAACTAGGAAGGGGTGAGCTTATTCCACAGCAAGTCTCAGACTGACACTGAAGATAATCTAGGCCTGGATTAGATTGTATGGAGGCTGGAAGCTTCCAGGACTAGACTGAGGTTAAGCAGATGGAAGCAATGAACCTCGGAGATGACAATTAGATCAGGGGAGTACAAGTTGCTTTGACACCTATCATATATTTACTTTATGATCATAACTAGTGAAATTACGGTTATGAAATAGCAGCAATAATTTTATGGCTGGAGGTCACAACATGAGGAACTGTATTAAAAAGTCTTAGCATTAGGAGGATCGAGAGCCACTGTATAAAGAGATGTCAAAGAAAGGCATTTCTTAATGAGGAATTGTCACCCGACAGTCTGCTGGCCTTTTAGTGATGGCTAGGAGCTGAGGCAGAGGTGCACTTGGTTGGTGGGTCTACCTCCATCATTTTTGACACTGAATTCCATAGAATCTTAAATGTGCACAGATTGCCTTTGACTTTCTAGGCATCTTCAAAACATCCCTACACGTGCCCAATGCACAACAGTGTAAGATTCTAAAAATCTTAGTCATTTGAGTTAGATGGGATTGCTTAGATCTTTCTCCAGAGCTTAGATCAGAAAACCCTTGTGTCACCACACCATGAAAAAAAAAAAGGCATTTTTTTCCCCCAAGACAGTAGGAAGGGATGTGAATGCAGGCTGTAGGCTTCACTTGAACACAGTTATGATCAGAAAGCAGTTGCTGCTTGTATGCAGGGCGGTGGGGGCTGACTTGAAGTTCCCTGGGGCTTCTGCTGCTTCGAAAAGGCTCAGGTTCTCAGCAGCATAGAGGGTTCGTTCTCTTTGCAGCACCCAACTGATTTCTCTTCTTCAGTCTCTTCAGTTCTCTAGCCTCAGGTCCATCTCCGAGTGAGGAGTCTAAGGGAAGGCAAGCAGTTTTCAGTTTGCTCCGGTCACACAGCTGGTGGAGCCAGGATTTAAATGCAGAGCTAACAAGTTCAAATACTATTGCTAGTGCATCTTATCATCACGGGCCGCTTCTTGGCCAGAGTCCTACTGCTCTGATGGTGGAGGACTGCAAAGCCTTCCCCTGCAGGGTAAATGAGGCCATGGTCTTAACAAGTCACTGCTGAAAGTCACCAGCATCCTCACAGCTTAAGGCTCAGTTACTCCGGTGCCTGCTGGGTAGGTGGGGCATGGGAACTAGAGTGCCTCTCCACAGGAACAAGCTGTGACATCTGATGTCTGACCCCTGTCCTCTAGGCCTTGCACCTCTAACTCCCCATCTGTGCAGCCCTCAGGGAGGGAGATACCTGCATCCCAGTTGGCCATGGGCCCAGCACTTCCCCTTAAGGAGTGCTATTGCTTACATACTTCCCAAAAGATTTTTCAAAAAGCTTTGTAGTGTATACATTTAAAGTCTGACGCTTTTCATAAGAAATTTAAGTATGCTCCATGTATTATCATTTATAAAATTTTGTCAAGTTTTATGCATCCAGTGAAAATACACAAAGCAATTTACTAACATTAGTTTATTTCCCCCCTTTCATTTACCCTACTGAACTTAATTCTAACGTAATACTTTATCGAAGTGTGTGTATGTGCATATATGCATGTGTATGTGCCACCATTCAAGTATGGAAGTCACAAGACAACCTCTTGGATTCATTTCTCTCCCTGCACCTCTATGTGGATCATGCCCAGGCTTCCGCGGCTTGTGCCTTTACCAGCTGAGCCATTTCACTGGCCTCCTGCAGTGCCTCATCCTTATGCCCACTTTTTTTTTAATGACTTGTAGCAGAGCACTGTATTTCAGTTCACTTGAAATAGTTCTTGTGACCTTATACTAAATGATGTACATTTCCCAAAAGTGGATCTGTTAACACACTTGATAATATACATTTACTCAAACCAACAAATGCATTCCAGGTTTGGTAACTATTACAGAAAAAGCTAAGTTTTATTAGAAAAGTATCTTGTAGTGGAATGTATGATTTCCTCATTCATTGACTAAGGATCCTAAGATGTATGAATTGCTTAGTTGAGACAAAGGTCAGTGTCCTATCCCACAGCAGAAGCTGTTAGTATTTGGAAAGACTTGCTGCCTAGAATGACAGGTGAGAACAGAGAGGTTTATTACAGCAGCAACAGTGTATCGTCTCTATTCTGGGGACAGACGGTCAGGTTAGCAGTCTCCTGTCAGTGAGGACTGAGAGGTTTGTTACAGCAGCAACAGTGTATCGTCTCTATTCCCAGGATAGGTGGTCAGGTTAGCAGTCTCCCGTCAATGAGGACTGAGAGGTTTGTTACAGCAGCAACAGTGTATCCTCTCTATCCTCTCTGTTCCCGGGATAGATGGTCAGGGTAGCAGTCTCCCATCAGCATGTTCTGAGAAACCTTTTAGAATGGGCTTAGATTTACAATGAGTTACAAAGATAGCTTGGAGCTCTCAAGGGCTCACTAGGTTTCCTTTTCTGTGGTTAACAGGCCTCACTCACCAATGAGTAGCAGCTGACATTAGCACATAGCCATCAACCAAGAGCTGTCTGTCTGTGTGCTTCTCAGTGGTCTCCAGCTGGTAACTTCAGTTTTGTTGAGAGTGCAGGACCGAAAACAGCAAACTTGCGAATGGCTTTGTCAGTCCTGGTTCCCAGAAAGTGTATCACAGAAGCCTGTGCTTCCCACGCAGGTCTTGATTATGCCTGGCTGTCTTCTTCTCGTCAGGTCAGATAAATGCAAAGTATGAAGACAGCAAATCTGTGAGACTCTGAATACCTCTGCTGCCCGGCACGCTCCTCATAAAGCACTTTTGTCTTATCTCAAAAGCTTGGAGCTTTGGGCTTAGCTTATATAGTTTAGGGAAGGCATCAGCTATGCCATTGCCAAAGCGTTCCTCACGCCAGAGAAGTCAACAAAATGACATGCTTTCCAATGCAAGGAAGGCTGCTAATACACCGGAACTTGTGGATTTGGATCCTAAGTGGGTACCTGGATAGGACGCAGGCCTATCACTGAGCTCACTGTCTAGGCCGTCCTTATGGAAAGCAGACCCGTCTGAAATGCCCCCTCTCCTCACCATGCAAGCAGGTGTTTGCCACTGCACAGCCCCTTAGCAACACCTTCATTTTCTCCCACTGGGCCTTTCTCAGGATTGAAGAATTCTGATAATCTGGGGCAAGGGAAAAGAAAAAGATGCACTGAAAAAGACGCACTGTCTAATCTGAAGTCCCGCCATCCCACCGTCCTCAACCTGTCAAATATCTGAATGTAGAAATTCCACACACAGCCAAGTGTATATTTCTATTAGTTTTCATCCTTTAAAAGGTATGCCGTACATCCTTCTTACCAGTTACTTAGACAGAGGCAGGAGAGGGCTGTGAAGGGGACCAGGGTCAAGGACATACATCAGAAGCTGAGCTGAGGGCTCTGTAGCTCTCGGAAGTCCCTCCGGAATGCCAGGGTGCTCGCATTTTGGTCTGAAGGCTGCTGGGGAATGTGCTGGAGTGGAGGACACCGTGGTTGTGGGAGCAGCAGCCTCCGTGGACTCCGCAGCTAACTCTAGGGAAGACAATGGGAGAGCGCCCCACCGTCCTCAGCCCCAATTCTGCTTTCTCCTTCTGTTTGTTAAGGCAGAAGCTCACACTGTAGCTCAAGCTTGCTGAGAATTAACCATACAGTGCAGGCTGGCTTAAACTAATAGTAGTCCTCCTGCCTCAGCCCTCTAAGCACTGGATTACAGTGCCTATAACAATACACTTGAATTATAAGCAAAGATCTAAAAAGGTGAAATACCCAAAAACTATTAGTGGTGTTACTTTGAATTTATAAAGTGATTCTGTTCTAAATTATTAAAAATGTAGGTTTTGCTTTTAAGATTTTTTTCAAGATTATAAGTAATAAAAATACAATTTAAATTTTTTTTCTTAAAACTCTGGGCTCTTGAAATAAGTAACAGCCCCCGCTGTGGGATATGCCAGTGGCTTTGTCTCCTCTGGCCTCCACTGTGGGACATGCAGTGGCTTTATTTCCTGTGGCCTATGAATTGGTAATGGGTGAGACCTGGGGCTGTCTTCTCTGTTAAGAAAGAATTGTGTGGCTCCTGCCTGATGTCCCTGTTCTAACTCTTTGGTTTGTACAAGAAGAAGCAGGGAGAAGGCAGCAAGGCAGCCAGCGCGGACAGTACGACGGAAGGCACGCCTACAGACGGCTTTACCGTCCTCTCCACCAAGAGCCTCTTCCTCGGCCAGAAGGTAGGCAGACACAGCTCGGTCTGCTCCAGGGCCCTGGGGTGGGGTGGGGGCGGGGGGGACTGAGCTTCCTGGGTGTCACTCAGCTCAGTGGGTGGACAGAATAACCCCAGGGTGGCTTTGGAAGTGGCCCCCGGGAAGGATGAATGGACAGGATCAACAAGCAGGGTCTGGGGAATCTGCCAGGTTCCAGGAGTGGGAGTGCACGCAGACAGGAAGCCCCCACTGGGGCCAGGACCCCGGAGCCCAGCCTAGGGAAGGAGGTGCTTCTGAGGGATGGGCTGCTCGTCAGGTAGTGTGGGCTGTGCAGGGGCAGGACCTACCTGGTCCTGGTGGGCACTGGTCTGATCCAGGGAGCCGGGTTGTTCTTAGACCAACTTACAGGTATACCAGGGGCTTCGTCCCTGAACCACCAGGCGACTCCTCCAGCCAGTTGTTTGTTTTAACCATGGGCAATATATTTTCAGCCTCCCCAGTGATGCAGCTTTGCCAGGACGCCATGGTTTTGTAAAAGTTGATTCACTTCTATTGAGAATAAAAATGATGCAAAGGCTTTTAAGACCTGGAAATGAGAATTGATTAGAAGAGGGGTGGGAACTGTCTCAGTTTTTGTAGTCCTCTGTGAATGGTCTTGAAGGACTGAATCTGGCCATGCTGGTCCGTCCATTTGCCTAAAGGCTCTCTGCATTGGGTTAGAAGCTGCATCATTTTTATGACCTCACTGTCCGTGTCCTTTTGCATCACGACGACCCCGTCTACCCCGTCTTCTCGCTCACTCATGCCCGTTGTCCCCTGCCCTCCCTCTCGTGTCACTGATTGCACTCAGGCTCTCACGATGCAATTCCTGCGGTGACGTTCCGGAATCTAACCATTGCTGTTTACATCCTGTAGCTGTTACCTGTATTCTGTGTGCATCTGTCTAAAGCAGCAGCTCTAGTTGTCATCTTAAGGTCTGGGCTTTGAAAGTTTAACTTCCTCTCAGCACGGAAGGCGAACGCCCGAGTCTTCCACGCCTTTCACAGGTCCCGTCAGTCATGTTGCCTCAGTTGCCACTGACGTGAGACCCTCTGCTCTTTAGGACTAGCCTCCACTCTCCCTCCCTAAGGAAGTGAGTAGCCAGGGCGGTTGGCCTGGTGACAGCTAGTGCTGACCAGCCTAGGGACACCCTTCTCGCCCACCCTGCTCCTAGTCACCTCCACCCTGGCCTCTCCTGATTCTATTCCCTTCGTCCCCCCCACCCCCCACCCGAGAGCCAGCCTCAGCCAGAACTCACATTCACTTCACTGGAAAAGACACCCTGCAAACAGGAAAGCTCTGAGCTCTGTGGGTGGCCATGTGCCAGCACAGATGTCCTTCTGTTGCTCTGTTACTCCAGCAAGAGATAGGACCAGGCCCACCTCTGGGCTGTTGCCTGGAGCCCCACTGAAGATACCTTGCTTGTGTCTGCGCAGCTGGGCACGCAGCTCTCAGTAGCGCTCCTCCCTCGGGGACCCTCCTGGTCTCAGATTGCAGGATGGGTACCTCAGGGATGAAAACGGTCTGATGCCAACTGTCCCTTGGGGTTTTCAGGGTCTGAAAAGCCATAGGAACAGGAAAAGTCAGGTACACTGACAATTTGAGATGATCTGATGAGCAGGGTGAAGGCATCAGGCTAGGGCCACGAAGCCAGTGTGGCTGTTTGAGATCTGGGCTTTGGTGAAGACTTGCTGAGCCCTGAGAACAGCACTGGGCACCGGCCCAAGGCAGCCTGTCCACTCTTGTGCACGTCTGAACACTTCAGTCTGTTGGATATGATGAAACTGCCCTTTCTACTGTGTGTGTACAGCAGGCTGTGCTGACCCTCATGCTCCCCAGGAGGTCCCCAGAATCCCCGAAGACAGGAGCTGAGCACCTTATGTCAGCTCAGCTCAGCTCAGCCTGGACACCCACGTGAGGAACTGGAGTGCCTCTGACCTCTCAAGAGCCCTCCCCTCCTGAAGCTGAGGCAGAGGACATAATTCTGAAGCAACACTTGCAGGCCCTTGATTGACTTTGATGGTCAGGAGACAAGTTTAGTGTATAGTACTGAGGGACAGGAGTCATAAAACAGTCACAGGTGTCACACAGGCATCCCGGAAGCCTGGCTCGGACATTAGTTTCGGTTTTTTAGAAAATGTCTCTGAAAGTGTACTCTAGAAGGGATAGCTGCGGCACCCCGCTCTGTGCACCTCGTTTCTCGTCTGACATCGAAAGCAATCCTTAAATGCAGCAAGCAAGCTGGAGGAGAAATGTGAAGCTGTGGCCAGGAGCTGGTTGCTAAGCTACTTGCAGGAGGCCAGCCCTGGGCTTAGGAGCCTGGGCTCTAATTGTTGCTGTTAATGATGCATTTCAGACTGAAGTCTCAGGGGCAATCCCCTCGTTACTCTGTGATTTCCACGTTCGCACACATCGTTGGGTTTTTTTCCTAAGGAAACAGTACCATTAGCTGGAATCCACAAATTTTTTTGCCTTGTGGTTGCACTGAGACTTTTTCTAGGCCCTTTTTAAACCTCGTGGCTTATTAAAAAGCAAGCAAGCAGAAACCCCCGCAGCGACAACAGCAAACCTCTAGCAGTGTGTGCATCCATGTCTCTGTCAGCAGCGAAGGCTCGGCCCCTGGGAGAGTATTTGAAGCAGTTGGGAAAGTGGGTTAGGGAGGGCAGGATTGAGTCTCCAAGCCTCCCAAACGATGAGGATCCTGGTGGCTGGGACCCGCTTTGATCCATACTGCTTCTGAGGGCGGGAAGTTGGCAAAAGAGAGGGAGCTTTCAACCCCATCCCTCTGTGCAAACTACTGCCCAGCTTCTGAGCTAGAGCAGGGAATGCGGTCGTACTGCGCCTCCTGGCCTCGGGCAGCTTCCGGATATCCTTGTCTTTCTAGGGCACCATTTGGCCAGAAGCCTACCTTATGTTGGCCGAAGGCTCTGGGAAAATTTACAGTAGAAATGTGTGCTATAGGCACAGCCCAGCACAGAGTGAAGACAGGAGTGGCCTGCTGTGGCTCCCAGGACGATGGTCCTCATGAGGTGTCTAGGAAGAGCTTTGGTAGCAACTCCCTTTCCCATTCCCTTTAGCAGGGAAATGGACTTTGAGGCCAGGAAAAGAATCACACTTGATGTGAGTTACCCAGGAAGGTGAGGCCAGCCCAAGCTTCCCTCTTCATTGTTATGAAGGGCACCAGAGTTTGACAGTTATAGGTAGGCCCAACATACCATTAAGAAAATCTTTAATATTCACTCACATGTCTTAAAATTTAATTTCTAGCCAAATTTTAAAAGGGGGATTGTATTATTTCCTTTAGCCAATGGTGTCAGGTCAGGGTAGTAGAACCCGGCCACTTGCCATCAGTGCCAGACACTCTCCCACCCCACCCCACCCTCACCTTCCCCACCCCTGCCCTAGTAAGACTGGACTGGCTTCAAGTTGCTGGAATGCAAGCCTGGCCGAGGCCCCTGTCCCCGAGCCTGGCGGCCTGGCGGCTCCTTTAATTCCACTTTGAGAGGGGGTGGGGGTGGGGAGGGAGGTTCACTGCAGCTCAAGAGTTGCATCTAATGGTGTTTGATGTTCATTGCTAAAAAGGATGTGACCGCCCTAGGTGGTCTGAGTATAGCAGGTGTCAGAGACAGACCACCACAGGGGTAACCTCAGGGTGATCAGTTGCTGGTGGGGGAAGGGACCTTGCAGTTTTCTGGGCTAAGTCCCTTTCTTCCAACTTTAGCCAAAGGGTCACACTCTCTTCTTGGTAACGCCCCAGTGGTGTGTTCCTGCAGCAGCCAACAGGAATCACAGCTGCACTAAAGTTCCCATGCTGTGGTATAAAACTGAAGTTTTTAATCTTCCCACAAGATGACAAAGATGTAATCACTTTACTCAAACACTGAAACCACTAATGATCTTTCTCCTTCCCAGAAAATCAGACTATTGGGAATTTTCATAATTTTTGGCAGTCTGATTTGTGGTTCAAGTCCCTCTCCTCTGCCATATGCTGTGTGTAGTCGAATGCTCTTTGGCTGAGAGGTGACCTACACCAACTGACTTCTGTTTTGGCCCAGGACGTGGCAGTTCCCTTGTGGATTACTAGACTGGTCCTTTCAAAGACTGTGCCCACGTAGCCCATGTGCCCTGTGGTCAGGGGTTTTCTTCTCTTGTCCAGGGTCTTTTTTGCTGCTGCTGGTTACCTCACTACTGACCTTTGCCATTGCTTCAGCCTGCCCTAGCCAAGTTAACTACCCATTCTTCTTTACAAAGACCGACCCAGTTCTCCCCCCACGAGTCTCTGCCACACACTCTGTGGCCCAGAGGATTCTTAATCTTTTCATACTTGTGTATATTCTATGAGAGCCGCACAAACTTGTAGCCAGCCCAGTGCCATGTTCTGAACATTAGTGTACAAGCATGATGGACAATCCGATATTAGCCTCATGCTGAGCTGAGGGTGAGAGAGCCCGCAGCCCTCCGTTGGCTGGACTAGTACCAGTGCTAAGTAGCAGGCCTCCTGAGGTGCCATGGTCCTTACTTCCAAGAACGCTCGCCACGGGTGGCCAGAAGGAATGGTGAGAAGGCTAGGAAGGACTAGGAGTTCTCCAAGGAGCCGAGGCTCTGTTTGCAGCTGCTTTGTGCCTCCCGCAAAGGCAGGGTATTCCAGTTTCCCCAGCGAGCCCCTTCGCCTGGACAGAGGGTCAAAGGATGCTTCCTGGCTGCTGGAATCAGAGCCAGTGGAAGCCTGCTTCTCTAGTGACTACAAACCCAGATGTGGCCATACAATCAGAAGAGTTTGAAGGGTCGGACCTGTGTGACTTCTCAGCGTACCCTCCTGCAGACGCTTAGCCGTGTGCTCAGCCATGCCACACAACCAGAGCTTTCTTCTCCACCTTCCCCTTTGCCTCCTTCCCTCCCTCACCAACCTCTTGCCTTTTCACACAGCGTGATTTTCCTGTTCGTTTTTCTGGTGAGGGCATAGAATACTTTCTATGAGCAGCATTTCCTCGGGAGCCCACCCTGCCCTCCTCCCAGCAGGAAGGCACAGCCAGGGCCTGTGCTCCTCAGTGCACCGCCCCTAGGATCAGGAGCTCCTGATAGGCAGCTCAATGAAGAAACTCGTTAGGGATGTGAGAGACTCCCAATCACCCTCAGGCACTGAGAGGAGAAAGCCCATGTGCAGAAATCCGGCCTTTCTTCTGCCTTTGAATCTTTCCTTGGTCAAATGTCCACATTCATTTCTACCATTGCTTTCCCCTAAGGAAGGACTCTTAGTCTAAAGGACCTTTAGACTTTGAAACTCTAGCAGCTTTTAAGGATCAGAAGTTTGGGGGTGCATTTCTCTTGCCTATAGTGCACCAATTTTTTTCTTTATCCCAAAATGGCTCCAAAAGTTCAGCACCTTGGGGCTTAGTTGCCAGGAGCTGTCCTGTGTTCCACCACTCTCCCTGTGGTGAATGCCAGGACAAGGGCTCAGTCCTGGTGCTGCCTGCAGGCTCAGGCCTAGGTCTTGGTGGGTCTGTGGACTGCTTAAGGCACAGTTGATGTCACTGAAGAAGGAGCAACTTGATGACAAGACAGAGATTGTAAACATGCAAGTTTAGCCATACCTGAACCTAAAGAAAAGGAGGGAGTGGGTCGGGGCCAGGACAGAAGAAGGCAATACCCACTACTTCTAGTTAGTGACCAAGGCTTGCCAAGGCAACAGAGCAACAGGTGGAGAAGGGTCAGTGGCCCTTCAGAAGGACTCAGTTAATGGGGCAGACACAACTCAAGGTATTTGCAAGCCAGCCATCAGCCTCAGTACAACCTGGCCCGTGAGGTGAAAACCTTCTTTTACAAAGACACATTGTCTTCCTGGAGAACTGCTTGGGTTTCTTCCCGGGTGTCACCAGAACTCCAGCATCATGTGATTAGCGGGCATCTAAAGTTAAGTGTTCCAGCAACAGGCCATTCTTGCTCTTTGCTACTCCTGACCGAGATGGGAGCAGGGACGGTCAGCCAGCAGCTACATCGGTGAGAACAGTCTTAGAGAGCTACAGACACTTGCAGAACAATGCCACGTTGTAGGTGTCCACACAGCCAGCTAGACTTTCTCTATTGCCCTAGGGCCCTCCCCTACCCACTCTGAGCATCTTGCTTCTGGGTCCTGTCATTACAAGTTCCTCTAAGGGAGAACTCCCAGCTTTCTTCCCAGGCCAGTGTGGCTTGTGTGTCCCTTTCACCTTAAGCAACATCTGCAGGTTCCAACCGCCCGCCTAGCTTGCTTCCCCTCGGCACCCTGTGGCACGGGAGGCTTCTGTTTGAAGTAGACCCTCGTTAGCCACCGGCTCCCGGTTTCTCTCTGTGCCCAGTGCACTGCGAGCGTCCACCGCCTCGCCCACGCCCATGCTCAGGGCTCACCCTTTGCAACTTGCCGGCTCTCCTGTTATTTCCCACCTCGTGCTTTTCTTTTCAGCTGAACCTTATTCACAGTGAAATCAGTAATTTAGCCGGCTTTGAGGTGGAGGCCATAATCAATCCTACCAATGCTGACATTGACCTTAAAGATGACCTAGGTAATTGGGGATGGGGTTTGGCACCACCAGCTGTCAGATGAGAATTTATGGAACCCAGAATTTAGGCTCTCTGTTTGCCTAGGCTTAAGCATGGTCAAGGCAGCTCTCCAGTCCTCGATTGGCAATTGTAGACCTTGAACATTGACTCGCTCTAGACCACTCCAGATGGAGACGATCTCTTACGTGTCGTTGAGTGTGATTGGCTCCTTCCCCTGCGTTGCAGACACTTCACCCTAAATTCTCTTCCATAATGATCAGACTGACTGCTGGTTTCTTGGGAGGGATTTTAAAATGTGTGTGTTGTTTTTTTCTTTTCCTTTTTCTTTCTTTCTTTTTAAGCTGGAAAACTCAGGTAACGACAAAACAAGTTTCTCCATTTGCACTTTGGTTAGAATGGCACTCCAAACGCATGAAGGGAAGCGAGCTGGGTTTTATATCACGGAGCTATACTGTATCCATCATTTACCAGCTCCTGTCCCTCAGCCTTTCCTAACCATGTGGTGTGTGACTGACCACCACCTGCGCGTACTGTGTGGCTGGAGGCTGTCAGTCAGAGGGCAGACACTAAGCATGGGAAGAAAGGTCCCTCAGGTGTTCCACCTCTGTGGTTTCATCATTTCACGAGAGGACCTGTCAGCTGAAGGCCTAAGTGCCCCTGTGGGACACAGCCTTGCCAGGGCACACAGGCTTGCCATATGCCTCTGGGGCAGAACCGTCTTAAACCCTCGCCTCGGTCTGCTCTGTGTGCCTTCTGCCCCCGACTGCAGCTGCTTTTGTCCTAACGGGGCGGGACTCTCCTCCAGGAGCCCACTCACAACCACATAGACAGACTACAGCTGAAACCAGACGGGGGCTCAGAAATACCGGGTTGGGATTTGTTTCCCTCCTGCTTTAACCAGACGCCCGCCATCTGTAAAGCAAAAGGGCAGAGGCTAGAAATGGCAGCAGTTCTGTCCAAAGTGTGGAAAAAGAATCGCTGGGAAAAGAGAGACGCCTGGAGAAGCCCTCACACCCATTCATGGGAGTCACATGCCCGGTGCGTGTGCCTGGGCTGGATTCTCCAGTGTCATTTGAAGGGAAGCGAAAGCAATAGAAACCAAAGCCCACAGATCCGCCTGCTGCACACGAATGGAGAAACTCAGTGTTGTGGTTGGCCTGACGGTCCACGGTTTTTCAAAGCAGATGCCATGTTTTTGTAGCCTTCCCAATGGGGTGCCAGTGTTGTTCAGGCTTCTGCAGGGTGAAGCGGGGCATTCGTTGTTTTGTTACTTTTAATCTTTGGAAATGATCTCATATGTGTGTTTCTCTTTTTTTGGACTTGTCCTTCAAATGTTTAATTTAAACATGTCACATTTGATATTCCTCCTCCTGTCCTCACCCCCATCCACATGTGCGCACACTGCGTGGACTGATTGCCCCTTGGGCTCATATGTTGGAATCGACCAGGTAGGCCAGCCCTGCCATTGGGGCCTTAGTAAATGTGCCTGTGCGTGGGTCTCTCTCGGTCCAACACAGTTGATGTACATCTGTTTACCTGTTATAGTTGCAAGTTGTTCAGGCTGACATTGCCGCGATCGGCAGTGACGCTGTCGTTCACCCGACAAACACTGACTTCTACACCGGTGGTGAAGTAGGTAATGCCGAGCTGGGTGCTGCCGAGTGTGTGTGCATGCTCAGTCGGCCGCGCAGACAGCTTGATCCTCTGACAGCTACGCAGGCTGCATTCATTTCACACTTCCAGCCGTCCTGACCTTCCTGGGACCTTCATCCCTGGGTTGTGAACTGGAGAAGCGCGGCTGCCGTCAGCCCTGTGCTTCATGCAGCGGCCCCTCAGGCATTTCTGGTTTGGAAACTGGCTCAGCAGCCCCATGTTTCTTTCTCTGCCTTGTGAGGTGTGAGGTGCGGCTTTGTTGCAGACTGGGTTCCCCGAGGTGTCAGCTACAGGCGGGCGGGGCCACCTCTACGCCTGTGTGCAGGCTCTGTGCCCCCAGCCTTCCCGTGTCAGAGGCGTGTCCATTCTTGCAAATGGCCTCACAGCTCAGACACACACACACATAAGGGGGGTTACCTTTTCTAAATGTGTTCCACAACGTGAGGTTTCAGTCGGATTTTAAAACTGTCCTTGGACACCACTAGAGAAACGCTGCCCTAGACTCAGGAAGCACTCGGGTCTCCCCTGGCACCTGGTGACCGCTGTGGGTCCAATGGGCTCAGTCGCTCCGTGGGGCTGAGGGATGCACAGGAAGGATGCTGAGTCCTGGAGTTGCAGATCCATTGGGTGGCTTCAGTCCTCGGCACTACCCTGAGGAGATATGTCACAAGGAGGCATTCCCTGGCTAGGAGGGGCCTGAATCCTAGCCTCACTATCTGCTGGTCATTGGGCCTGGCCAAGACCCGTAATTCCTCCATGCCTCAGTTTCTCTACTTGGTAATGAGGCTTGTGTGAAGAATGGGCAAGTGCACCTTGGTGTCTAATCCTGGGCCATGCTGCTGTTGGCCTCACTGTTGGATGTGTCTGTGACTTGACATAGACGTGCTGGGCCTGAGCAGTGTTCAGAGAGAACAATGACCTTCCTAGCCAGCTCCCAATCCTGTATCTTAACGGCATGAGGCAAGGAGTCCCCCAGGAAGCCTTCCCTGAGTCCTGTGCTCTAGGTACAGATCACTTAGGACTAATGCCCAGTGTGGCTCAGTGTCAGAGCCTGCTGTCACAGTTGCTTCGGACACTGTGATGTGGGCTGACGACTCCTGAACATTTTGGATTTCAGACATGATGGGAAGTGGGCAGTTACTAAGTGTCCCATGCCAAAATGGGACCAGGCTGCAGGCAATTAAACGCCCTCCTAAGAAGGTAGCTTAAGGGAAGATGTTCCTTTTATTGACTAAATAGAACTTGATGGGAAAGAAGTGACTCCGTGAACAGCGGGGCCTGCCCTGTGCACTGGCCTGACTAAGCTCAGCCTTCATCCAGAGCAGCGATGGAGGATCTGCCAAGCTCCCTGGGCAAAGTATCCTGACTGATCAGGCCCAGGGAGCTGCTGGCGGGTGGAAGGTTCCCGTTTAGCAGAGCTGGCCGTATGGGGAGGGATAGAAGTTTTGAGCCAGGATTCTTTGAGACAGCTTGTTTCACACTAGCTAGGGCGTGAGCAAACTGTGGCCCCTACAGAGAGCCCAGTCCCCCCCTTCCTGGACTGGGTAATGACAGTTTTGACACCTTACCCTTCAGAGATTGCTATCTTTTGTGGCTCCTAAGCAGAGGCCACGGAGTGGGAACAGGACACACCTCACATCCATGTCACGGCTAGAAACCTCAGTGGGAGGGAAGATTGCACCAGGTGGGAATCCAGTCTTCCAAAGCCCGCCTCTGCTTTCTCTGCCTAGAGATCCAGTCCAAACTAGTACTGACCTCAGAAACCTGTACAATCCCAAAACGGTAATAATCCAGATTCACGTACGGCCTCAATTGGCTCCAGCTCCCACTCTGATGTGGGAGAAGGGGACCGAGGAGGCTCGGGAGAACTTGGCTGCACCTTGCATTTCCGGTGTGAATTCCTGAGTCCTGACTGCTGGAAGAGGGGATGCGAGTGCAGGAGTGCCTAGCCCAGTGATTAACTCCGCCCATCAACAGTTCTTTCTAACAGTGAAATAGACCACAGGCCGAGCCTGACCTTTGTCCGAGCCTAAGCTTTTGCTTAGGCTGTTTTGAACACTGATACTTCTGCCTGCTTTCGAAGCATGAAATAATGTTCTTGTTCTCATGGGAGTAACACATGTTTATGCTTGGGGGCGAATCAGCCGGTTGCTTTATGATTAACCCTGAAGTTGAGCCTAAAACGCAAGAGCCATATATTAAGAGTGTTGACAACACTGTTGAAAATGGGCCTGTTTCTTGTTAAAAAGTACACGTGTGTCTACATGAACATGTGCATACATATGTGTGTGTAGGAGTCAAGTCCTGACTGGGTTGATCGCCTGCGACCTAGGGCTCAGTGTTTAAGTTTGAGAAATGCATTAAGTGTATTTTTAGCTTGCAGTTTCACTTCTAATTAAAGCAATATTTAATTATAAGTAAAAATTTTAAAGTAAACACTCTTCCTAAGCTAAAACACCTTTAATTATAAAGCAGTCTATTTTCTTAGGAAATGCTTTATATCTCAAGAGGGATTCAGTGAATTCTGTAAGCGAAGAACTGACTTTTTTCAAATTGCCCGGTTGTCACCTAAGAGTAGATTTGACAGAGACTGTGAGCCGTGGGCAGTAGCCAGCAGAGTAGCCGTCCCCTCTTCAGATGGCTAAAGGGAGGCGAGATTAATGAACTCGTTGGCTTGGACCCCACACTCCTCCTCCTCGGCTGCGTGGATATTTCAAGTGAACCTCTATCGGGGTCTCACAAATGGGCCGTACTGATGTCTGAGGGGTGGAGTGGCGCCCTGAGGCCCCGAGCACCTCAAGACCCACGGCACAGTCTCAGTGCTGAAGTTAGTACAAACCTTCAGTAGCAGCAGGCGAGAGCCTCTGCGAGTGACTTGGGGACGCCTGGCCTAGAAAGCTCATGCTACCGCCAAGGACGTAGATGTGCAAGGGCATGCAGAGCTGCCGAGGAGAGGACCCACTGCAGGACCCCACGGCCCCGGCCCTGCCTAGCCGAGGAGCCGCTCCCGGGCTCCTCCACGCTGTGGACGTTCTACCGAGGGTGGCTCTGTCCCGGCCAGGAGCCCTGGCTCTGTCTTCTCTGTGACAGTGCCCAGAGGATTGCCTTTTGCTTCCAGACACTTCTTGGGGTTAGTTTGCCTCTGAGGAACATGCATGCACCTAAGAGAGGTTTTGCTAAGACAGTTCTGACCTGGGCTGGTACATTCCAATAGACCTCGACCAACCCAGGCACACTTAGACTTTCCAAGACAAATGGTGAATCATAAGGGGAGTATTTCATTCTTTTTGAGGAAAAGGACTTTTAAAAATTCACAGAACTGAGGAACCAGAGCTTGAAGAAGAACAGAACCCTGTTCTGGCCGAACGGGACGTGCTGCAGCTGCCGCCGCTGCCACAGCTAGCCTGCTGCTCGTGGCCCACGTACGCTGTGGAGCCCAGACTCCTCAAAGTGCGGCTCAGCTTGGCTTTCATAGCAGGTCTCCTGGTTTCAGAGAGGTCTTTTAAAAATCAAGTCCTAAGCAGCCAGCCACCCTTTCCCAAGCGTTGTGCAATACCAGTTCATCTTTAAACTCTGCTTCTGATGTTCTCTCCTTTCCCTAAAACAATCCTGAATCATGAATGTAATTAAGAGAATACTGTCTGAATCCATTTTTCTTTTTTTTCTTTTATTTAATTCACATATGACACCAAAGCTGCAAAATAGGAACTAAGCATGTGGTTCTGACCCAGAGGGGGACCCCAGACAGGGACACCTTCCCCCCGAGGGATGGGGACCCCAGACGGGGACACCTTCCCCCGAGGTACGGGAACCTCAGCAGGCTCATTGGAAGCGAATGTCACCTGGTTCCTCATGCCCATGGCAACATGCAGGCCAGGCACGTCTGCCGAGGACAGACGCCTCCTTCATATCTCTGGTGTCCCCACCCGAATTACGCCCAAAGTGGGGGCTGCAAACTGAGCCAGAAAGAATAGTAGTGCCTGACGGCCACTGGCCACGGGTAAATCCTTTCTAGGTTCTCCCTCCCTGACCAGCCAAGGCATAGATCCTGTTTTGCAGTCTTATGAAGCTATAGCTGCTCAGGCCATGTAAAGTATGTAATCATGTGACATGCTGAGTGTCTGTGTGCCACAGACGGGGTGGCACTCTGACCCTGCCCTACCCTGCCCTTGCCTAGGAAACACACTGGAGAAGAAGGGCGGCAAGGAGTTTGTAGACGCTGTTCTGGAACTTCGGAAAAAGAATGGGCCCTTGGAAGTAGCTGGAGGTAAGTGGGAAGGGTGCTGTGCTCACCGGTGTGGCTCGCACAGTGCTGGGACTTGGTGTGTAGCAGCCATTGTCTGCAAGGTAGAAGCCCTGCGAGCTTGACCACTCAGAATGCAGCCGGCACAGAGTCATCAGAGCTAAAGGCCCATGAAAACCACCTTCACATCTCAACATTATTTAGTGGCTCATGTCTGCCTGGTGTCCCAGTCTCAAATTCAGAGGCTTTACAGAAGCAGAGTTTGACAGATCTGAGAGCAGGGGACAATTGAGGATGAGGGCAAGCCACCTGCAAGCCTGCTGGCGGGTGGACTGGCCATCTTCAGCCAGCTGTGCTTTAGTGGGAGACATAAACACCCATTTCTTATGTGCCATGACCACCATTCTTAGTCAGAAAGGGAAAACCAACATTGGCATGTCCATGGGTTGCTGAGACCAGGAAGTCGGACTCAAGTTTGGGGATTGTAGGCAATTAGTGTGCTTGAAGAGCAGGGCTTCCTGGGTCCATCAAAAGGGAGGGGCACCTGCTCTGCATGAAGGCAGATCCCTGCCCCCTTCCTCATTTCAGACCTGTCTGCTTTTTCCTTTCTACTCTGCAATCCAGTATGGCCGATTGGTCAAGGCCTTCAGTTTTAAAAAGTAAATCTTGACTAAACATGGACATTAATAGTTATATATAATGTCTACACAGGTCCTCTCAGGAAATAAAGGCAGCTAGCCTCGCCCAGTGATGAAGTGTTACTTGTATCCTGGGCTTATGGGGGACTGTAGTAATGAAATATGAGCTTTGACAGGTACCATGACTCTTCTGTTCTCCTATAAGGGGGTACAGTAGACAGAGTATCAATGAGGAAGCTCTTTTAGGCAGTCCCACCATGGCCTGCCTTGTGTAAGGTAGACACAGAGAAAGATGACTCTCCAACAGGGGCTACTGGCTGCCCCTCCCCACGCACCCACTGTCAGCCCACCAGTGACTCTTGGCACGTGATACGGTCTGATGGGGGAGGTGGCCTGGTACGACCAGAGCTATGACTATGGGAAGGCCGTTAGAATGGCCCAGACTATTCCTGCTAGTTTTAATATCTTTGGTCATGATTCTAAGCTATTTTAGGTTTTTGTTGTTAACCTAAGTCTCAGACTATTGGGCTCAGGTGCTGGGGTTGCGCCTGGCTTCCCGCCGTTTCAAAGTGTCAGGAGAGCCAGAATGTGCCTGCCCAGAGTCGGTCTGTAATGAGTTTTATGTCAGACCTTTGGCCCAAAGCATATGAACCCAGTGAGTGATGGTGCTGTCAACAGGGTGTCCCAGTGCTACAGCCCTAGCCACTAGGGCAGGTTCTGACACTCCAGCAATCCAAGAACTCGAGGGTTTTCCTGTAGCAGTTCCTGTAGTGTGCTGGCCCCAGCACGGCTCCGGGGATGGATGGGCAAGCTGCTTCCAGCTCGTGCATGTGACAGAGCCGAGACTGGGTCCTTAGAGAAGCAGTCAGTTATGGAGATGTGTGGCCGAAACTGGCCCGTCCTGCAAGAAAGGGTAGAGTTGCTCCCTACAGAGGCCGCCCTGTTTTGTCATCATGGGCAGGGTCAGGTCACACTGACAGGCTGCCTTGACTTGTGGATGGGGAGTCAGAGGTCCATCCTGGGTACTGACCAGCATATCAGTAGAGCTGGTGTGTAAGGCCCTCTGAGGAGGGTACCGCTTCTGAAGCAGAGCTGCTCACTGACATCCGTGCACAGCTCCTGGTCAGCAGTGAACCGAGTGTGGCTGTCTCAGTGGGCAGATGCCCGAGGAGCGGTTGTCGCTGGAGCGCGAGGGCAGCGGCAGTCTCCCGTGGACACAGGCCACAGAGGCGGCTAGGGGGTCACCAGAGCAGAAGAGTAGCTGTGGGTTTGGCCTTTCGTGACCTGTGCTTCTTCTTGTCCTTTCCAGCTGCTGTTAGTGCAGGTCATGGCCTGCCTGCCAAGTTTGTGATCCACTGTAATAGTCCGGTCTGGGGTGCAGACAAATGTGAAGAACTTCTAGAAAAGACGGTGAAAAACTGCTTGGCTCTAGCTGATGACAGAAAGCTGAAATCTATCGCCTTCCCGTCCATCGGCAGCGGCAGGTATGGGCACAGGGGTGCAGTGACCATGTCAGCCATGGTGCATTTCTGCCGTCGGGACCCCAAATATAGAGCTGTCACTGAAGCTGAGGCCACCTCCAAGCCTTGCTTCTGCCAGAAACACAGGATGCGAAGGTAAGCAGTGGTGTGCTAGGGCTGCAGAGTCAACTCAGCTCTGAGCACCTCCTGCCCTTCCAGAGGTCCCAGCATCCACCTTGCGCGCCTTACAGCCGTCCGTAGCTCAAGCCCCAGAGTAATGCGCTCTTGGCCTCTGCAGGCACCTATGTCCAGGTAGCATACACAGACATATATACACGTACATTTTTTAAAATATCATTAAAAGAATATGGAGGGCTGATGAAAAGTCAGAAATCTCTAAACTTTTTTGACAGCAAGTGTCACCACAGGGATCTACAGACAGACAGACGACAGAGGGTCTTGAAGGGTCACTAAGACACAGGTGGGTTCAAACTGGGGTGGGAATGCAGGGGAACTAAAAGAACCTTAGAGTGCCCTACAAATCTTTGCACACGGTCCTTGTCTAAGCCAGGGTTTCTATTGCTGTGAAGAGACCCCCGTGATCAAGGCAACTCTTATAAAAGAAAAGCATTTAGCTGGGGCTAGCTTAAAGTTCAGAGGTTCAGTCCATTATCATGGCAGGAAGCATGGCGGCATGCAGGGCAGGCGGACATGGTGCTGGAGAGGGAGCGGAGAGTTCTGCATCTGAGCAGGCAGGCAGCAGAAAGAGAGCAACACTGGGCCTGGCTTGAGCATCGGAGACCTCAAGGCCCACCCTGCAGTGACACACTGCCTCCACTAAAGCCACACCTACTCCAGCAAAGTCACTCCTCCCAATACTGGCACTCCCTATGAGCGAGCCTATGGCAGCCATTTTTATTCAACCTACCATAGTTTACTTCCTGACTCTCATAGGCTTGTAGCCAGATCATAATACAGAAATACACTGAATCCAACGTCAAAAGTCTCCATAGTCTATCAGTCTGAACCCTGTTTAAAAGCACAAAATCTCTTCTGAGACCCATGCACTCTCTTAACTGTAATCCCTTGTAAAAAGCAAAATCAAAAGGTAGATCATATCATTCATATACAGCACAGGATGTGTATTACTGTTCCAAATGGGAGCACAGTGAAGAAATACTCAACTAAAGCAAGGTCAGAACCCAGCAGGGCAAACTCCAACTCTGCATCTCCATGTCTGATGTCAGAGGGTCCTTCAGTTCTCCAACTCCTTTCATCACACTTCTTTCTCTTGCCTTGGCTCCGCTCCCTGTCAGCAACTTTCCTTGGTATCCCACAGCTCTGGCATCTCCAGCATCTCAGGGTCTCCAAGGCAACCCAGGTTCACCATCACAGCTTCACAATGGCCTCTCTAAGCCTCCACGCAAGGACACCCCTGCCCCACGCCTGGCCTCAGTGGCTTTCCTTAGCCTCGGAGATTCTATAACCCCTTTCTTATATCCTTGACTCTAAAGCCAGGACCATGTGTCCAAAGCTGCCAAGTTCTGCCGCTGCTGGGGCTGGACCATGGCCCCTCGTTCAAGTATATTTTCACCAGCTTCCTGTTTTTTTTGTTTTTTTGTTTTTTTTTTTAATGGTCTCCTTCACTGTCTAAGCTTGGCTGTCCTGGAACTCACGCTGTAGACCAGGCTGGCCTCAGACTCAGAGATCCGCCACCCTCTGCCTTCAGAGTGCTGGGACTAAAGGGGCGCGTGTTTTTTTTCATTCCTTTTCACAGATTGGAAGCTTAGCTGGGCAGGGCCTTGCTCTGAGGTCACTGCTCCCTTCATTCCAGTTGGCACCAGCTTGTCTTTAGTCTGTTTATACTTCCTGGTGCCCCTTTCTCCTCAGAGTGGACACTTTGTATCTTCCCTTGCTCGGTTTGCTCCTTTTCATTATAGAGTTGCATAAGCTGGCCACTGATATAACCAAGCTACAAAGTCAATACTAGGTTGTCTGGAAATCTCTCCCAAAGCTGTCAATCCTTAACTCTTTAGTTTAGCCCTAGGCAGATTTTTTTTTTTTGGACAAGGGCAGAAACCAGCCTCATTCTTCACTAAAATATCACACGAACAGTCTCTAAGCCACATACTAACATTCTTCTCCTCTGAAACTTCTTCTTGATCCAGGCCCCCACACGTCAAGTCACCCTCAGCACCACTGTCTTTCATATTCCTGCTAGATGGCTCATTAAGCCCCACTTAAAGCCTTGAGCTGCTTTTCTAATCCAGAGTCCCCATTCTGCCACTGAGAAGCCACATGGTCAGGCTGATCCCAGAAGCGCCCCAGTTCATGTATCGACTCTGTCTTTGCTAGGGTTTCTATTGCTGTAAAGAGGCTCTGTGACCACGGTCTGACACAGGAAAGCATTTAACCAGGGCTGGCTTACAGTTCAGAGGTTTAGTCCATTATCATCATGGGAAGTGTGGTGGCACGCAGGTGGACGTGGTGCTGGAGAGGGAGTTGGGAGTTGGACATCTGGATTGGCAGGCAGCAAGAACATAGAGTGAGTCACTGGGCCTGGCTTGAGCTTCTGAAACCTGAAAGCCCTCCCCACGTGACACGTCTTCCCATAAGGCCATGCCTCTTAATAGTGTCACTTTCTATGTGCCTGTGGTGGCCAGTTTTGCTCAAACTACAGTTGCCCTCGATCCCTTTTGCTTCTATTCCCTAGAATGCTCTGTCTCCCACCCCATGGCTGCAGGCAAACCAAAGGCCTGTTCTGAGGGCTGTATACAAGGTGGGGCTGAATGAGCACTTAGGGCTGGCCCTGCCCCGGCTCCTTCCTGCCCATCACGGACTTAGGAGACCTACCCTTGACATCAGACAGAGGACCAGAGCAGTATAGTCCTGCAGCTGACTGTAGAGGCCATGGACCATTCTGCAGGTGTCTTTTGGGCAATGCTGAGGTCAGCTGAAGTCAGGTCTTGACTCCACTGTACACTAGCTGATCGGTGGCCTAGAAATGAACCTCACTCTGAAGAGAGCACAGCCGCTCTCGGTGCAGCAGTGAGCATGCTCTCACCTCCACTGTGCAGTGGGGCACCGCTGCCTCGGAGAACACTGGAGATTGCATCTTCTCAGCCACAGTTGGAAGGCTTGGCTGGGCTGAAGCTCGAGCCGTCAGCTCTGACATCCCAAGAAGCCCTCCCAGTGTGTCTGTACTGGCCGGTGATGTGTCCAGATGGGGCACCTGCCTTCCCTGGGAAGCCCAGCCCAGCTTAATGCTTCTGTCCCTCCTTCATCCAAGGCAGGACCGGGTAGGGGCGGGAAGTGGCTGGGACCTATACTGTGCTGTCCTGTCAGGCAGTCTCTGCCCTATGGGCTAAAAGCAGCTCTTGCTAAATACTCCCTTCTTTCCTCACAAGAACTATGGAGGGCAGGGGCCCCTGCTCCCTTTTGGGCCGCACTAAGATCTCACACCTTCAGGCCCCACCGTGGTCAGCTCTCTGGCTGTTGCTGACCCTGTTTCTCTGGAGCCTTTTGCTATTCCTGACTGTGATGGCGGAGCGAGCCCATCCCTCCCAGGCCAGGAGCTGTGGAAGATTCTCTCTCACTCTCTCCCCAGCCCACAGTGTTGAACACCAGGGGCTCCTTTGCTGGAGGTCCCTCTTTCCCGTGTTGTTCACATATGGAGGTCCCTCTTTCCGGTGTTGTTCACATACGGAGGTCCCTCTTTCCGGTGTTGTTCACATACGGAGGTCCCTCTTTCCCGTGTTGTTCACATACGGAGGTCCCTCTTTCCCGTGTTGTTCACATACGTAGTCTTCCTTGGTACTCTGGATGAAAGACCAAAATTAGCCCAAGTGTGTGTGTATATAGATGAGCCTGAAGGACGTCGAGCAGATGGGGATGCTCACACCTGTGCCCGCAGCTTGTTCACACCCACAGCCCGCTCACACCGGTGCCCGCAGCTTGTTCACACCCACAGCCCGCTCACACCGGTGCCCGCAGCTTGTTCACACCCACAGCCCGCTCACACCGGTGCCCGCAGCTTGTTCACACCCACAGCCCGCTCACACCTGTGCCCAAAGCTTGCTCACACCCACAGCCCACTCACACCGGAGCCCGCAGCTTGTTCACACCCACAGCCCGCTCACACCGGTGCCCGCAGCTTGTTCACACCCACAGCCCGCTCACACCAGTGCCCGCAGCTTGTTCACACCCACAGCCCGCTCACACCTGTGCCCAAAGCTTGCTCACACCCACAGCCCACTCACACCGGAGCCCGCAGCTTGTTCACACCCACAGCCCGCTCACACCGGTGCCCGCAGCTTGCTCACACCTGTGCCCGCAGCCCGCGCACACCTGCCGCCACACTCTGGAGGTGCCACACCCCAGCAGGAGCTCAGCCCAGCCGCGCAGGCAAGCTGGGAGTCCTGGAGAGGTGGAGTGGGTGTGACCGCACATCTCCACTCTCCCCCTCACCCACACCGTGCCCAGACCAGCAAGCTTTGTGTGATGGCTGATCCTTAAGACCAGCTCTGGGAAGACTGGAACGGGAGGATGGCTGCAAGTTTGAGACCCAGACTGGCTACAGCATAAGACCCTGCCCCGTGTCATGAATACAAACAATTGAACGTTCCCAGGGCCCCTTCCTTCTGCTGTGCAAGTATCTGCAAAGACATGTGTCATAGACCTGGGTGTGGTCTAGGTGCCAGGGCCCCTCCCAAAGTAGATCCCAGTGCTTCTGGATCAGAGCCTAAACAGCCATACTTCCTGCTCCTGCCTCCCTAGGAGGTCTGTCCTTTGGCATTATGTTGCCATGCTGTGTGACCTCTGGTAAATGAATCCGTGTCTCTGTTCTGGGCCTTCCTTAATAAGCGAGGCCGTGGGGTCTACCCTTCTTCACAGATGGTTCTGAGGCTCGGTTAATTAATGCTTCGGATGCACTTTGATCTGCCCTGATGAAAGGTGCTTCTGAAGAGCAGGGTCCTAGGACCTTTATTGGAGGTAATAATTTCACGCTCTTTCATATGGCTATTGGGAAATTCTTAATTGAAGCATAAAAGTAATTCTCATAAAAGAACATCTGTTATTACAAACTTATTTACATTTTTCATGGAGTAAAAGTTTTTAAAAATAATCAGTGGGAAGCTTTTAAAGGGCGGAATGCCAAAGGCAGCACATGTGCAGCTTCCCTGGCCACATCTGTCAGGCAGACCTCGTCCCACGGCCCTGCAGACAGCTGCCCTCGCTTGCTCGCTCGCTCTCACGGGGAAAGAACGAGAACAGGATCAGATCAGGCCTGGGCTGAGGGGAACGAGGTGGCTTGTCTGAGGTAGCCAGTGTCTCTGGCTCAGAAGTCAGGGTGGAGCACAAACAGGGAGGAGCTGGGAGCACTTACGCCAGGAAGGGACCCGCTCTGGGGCAGCATGCAGGGCGCACTAGCATGGGCCTTGGAGTAAACCCACCTCAGACTTAGAGCAAGGACGGAAGGAACACGCCTGCTTCTCCAACTCCGTGGATGGGCACTCACGGAGCCCCAGGCGCCTCTAGACATTTCATCCCCACTGTACCCAGTACTGAGGAGTGACCTTGTTAGCCTCATTCAGAGAGTCACGTTTAGAGGATTAAGGCTTGCACGAGGCCACACAGCTCCTCCTCGGCAGGATGAAAGCTTGTTCCAGGGCGCCAGGCTCTAAAGCTTGTTCTGTCGGGCAGGCAGGACGGGCTGCATGCTCTCCACACGCCTGTGGTGCTCAGACTTGCCACCTCAGCATTTCCTGAGCTACCAGGACAGCGCAGCAGCCCCTGAGCCCCAGTGTTGCTGTAGGAGAGGAGAGAACAGAGTCCACCCTGAGGCCTCTGGGCCTCAGCTGTTTGGAGGGCCAGGAGGGGAGGCTGCTCCCTGCTGCTGACCTCTAGCTGTGGCTAACAGCCACCACCATCCCTGGAACATCTCCTCCTTGAACTCCAGAGCCTGGGGCAGCTTCACACTGTCAGGCAGCCATTCTAGTGCCACAGAGAATGTGGGGAAATGGCGACGGCCCAGGGTAACCAGCATGGCACAGAGATGTAATCCTAGCGGAAGTGATCATATAGGAGTTGAGAGCATGTCCCCACATTACCCAAAGCTCTCCTCTCCTCCCTCCAACACAGCAGCCCAGACTTCTCCATCTCTGGGATGTTGCTCTGACCTAGATCTTCTGGGGTCTCCAGCTGGCCCGTCCCTTGCAATGGCCCTTCCCCTCCCAGAGGTGACGAACGATGCTTACAAGACCTACATAGGGGAAGACTGCAGACTAGGGGTGCTGGCGCCTATGCCAGATACAGCCCTGTGAACCCAACTTTCCATGTGCCCACCAGAGCCCCTGAGATCTCGTTGCACTAGACTAGGAACGTGGGGTCAGATGTGGAGAAAGGGTGTTCCAGATGCAGCAGGACTGACCCAAGGGAAGCTCACATGACTTTAGTGTGTGCCAGGCATGGCCCAAGACTGGTAGAACAGGGGACAGCACTGAACAAAGAACTTGAGGTGCTGTGAACAAAAGCTGGGGAGCACAGGAGGGGAGCATGGGTGAGAGCTGGGGAGCACAGGTGAGAGCTGGGGAACCCGGGAGGGGAGCACGGGTGAGAGCTGGGGAGCACAGGTGAGAGCTGGGGAGCACAGGTGAGAGCTGGGGAACCCGGGAGGGGAGCACGGGTGAGAGCTGGGGAGCACAGGTGAGAGCTGGGGAGCACAGGTGAGAGCTGGGGAGCACAGGTGAGAGCTGGGGAACCCGGGAGGGGAGCACGGGTGAGAGCTGGGGAGTCCGGGAGGGGAGCACGGGTGAGAGCTGGGGAGTCCGGGAGGGGAGCACAGGTGAGAGCTGGGGAGTCCGGGAGGGGAGCACAGGTGAGAGCTGGGGAGCACAGGTGAGAGCTGGGGAACCCGGGAGGGGAGCACAGGAGGGGAGCACAGGAGGGGAGTACAGGTGAGAGCTGGGGAGCACAGGAGGGGAGCACAGATGAGAGCTGGGGAGCACAGGAGGGGAGCACAGGTGAGAGCTGGGGAGCACAGGAGGGGAGCACAGATGAGAGCTGGGGAGCACAGGAGGGGAGCACAGGTGAGAGCTGGGGAGTCCGGGAGGGGAGCACAGGTGAGAGCTGGGGAGTCCGGGAGGGGAGCACAGGTGAGAGCTGGGGAGTCCGGGAGGGGAGCACAGGTGAGAGCTGGGGAGTCCGGGAGGGGAGCACAGGTGAGAGCTGGGGAACCCGGGAGGGGAGCACAGGAGGGGAGCACGGGTGAGAGCTGGGGAGTCCGGGAGGGGAGCACAGGTGAGAGCTGGGGAACCCGGGAGGGGAGCACACGTGAGAGCTGGGGAGTCCAGGAGGGGAGCACAGGTGACTGCAGTGGCATCACCCCCTCATCACAGCATACACTCAGCAAATTCCTGTTTGCACTTGAGGAAAACTTGAGCTGCACAAGGGCAGCTGGAACCTGAATCTAAACTCTAGAGCAGAAGCCCCAAGCCCTGAGTCTTTGATGTCCACCCAAGTTAGAGAAAACGGCAGAGACCTGGCAAGACGGGACTGGCATTCAGATGGGAACCAAGGCAGTGCCTGTGCGGCCTGTGCCAGCATCCAGGTCTGCAGCCCTCCAGCATAGCTGGCCACTGTACACTGGTTGGCAGCTCCCTGGCAAGCTGAGGCCAGCGTTGCTTACAATGCTTGCAGTGACACGATGCCAACAGTCATTCAGTCCTAGCTGTCTGAGGGTCTTGGGGGGTGTAGTCTACCACCTTTAGAATGATCCTGGGAGTCTGATTATCTCTGGTGGGCCTGAGCCACACTCTGCTGCCTAATACACATCATCTTGTCCCGCCTCTGACTTGACAGGGCAGAGCACAGACACAGAAGCCTGCGGCTTTCATCTGCCCTGTCTCTCTGCCCTGGGGGGAAGGGCATGTACTCAGATCACCTCTGTGCTAAATGATGGGGTAGCCAAGGCACAGTGTGGCTACAGCTGCCCTCACTTTTGGGGAGCAGGGACAGCCGTGAAGTGCCAGTGTCCCCTACATCTACCTTGTCACCTGTGTGCCTAACTAGGGCAGCTAGGGGACGCTGCCCAGTAGCACAAGGAAAATGCCCATCTTGCTTTCTGCTTCTCCCCAGGGCCTGCTACGTTAGAGCACAGCTCCCTAGGACAAATTCAGGCTCCCATTCACCCAGCAGCAGGCCTCAGTAGCACAATAACCGTGCTTTTGGTTTTAAGTGAGTTGAGTTGAGCCTGTTAGGCAGGTAGCCAGCAGATGTGAGCGCAGTCAGCAGCTGTGACCTGCCGGGGCAGCCCCACCGGAGCAGTCTGGCTGGAGCTCAGAGCTCCGAGCGGTGTCCAGGGAAGAGCTTGGCTTCTCGTCCTCACAGCACACATGTTCATGCCGTGGAATGACAGGAACCTTGCCGGTCGTCCACTCGGTCTTTCCCCTGGTGTCAGAGCCAGTCTGCCTCTCGACAGGGAGAGAGGCTAAGAGGACACCTGAGTTGAATGTGCTCTGAGACAAGGGAGGTCACTTGTAGAGTTCACTCCCAAGCGCCACCAGTACATGGCAGTTCCCTAGTACAACTTACCCCATGAAGGCTTTCTTCACGGCTGAGTGAGGACCCTGCAGGGGGAGGCCTGAGGTGGGTTCACTGCAGACGTCCCGAGTGCTGACCGCTGCGTTCTCTCCTACAGGAACGGGTTCCCGAAGCAGACGGCGGCCCAGCTCATCCTGAAGGCCATCTCTAGCTACTTCGTGTCCACTATGTCCTCCTCCATCAAAACTGTGTACTTCGTGCTTTTTGACAGCGAGAGCATAGGCATCTATGTGCAGGAGATGGCGAAGCTGGACGCCAGCTAGGCTGGTGACCCCTAGAGCTGGCGGCGTGTCCCCCACCTCCAACTGGAAAGAAAGGAAAAAGAAAAAAAAATCCCCTCGGCTCTTACTGGGAGGTGGGACTCCTTTCCTCTTCAGTTCCGCTCACCTAGGGAAAATGAGGTTTTGGTTTCCGGTTTGATTGTTTTTTTGGCCTTCTGAAATGTTTTCTGTTAGCACTGATAGCCGGCATTGTCCTTGTTGAGCACTGCGTTCCAGACCGCGTCTGACTTAGTTAACCTAGGAGATTTTATAGTTTTACTTTAATGAAGTCCTGATTAACACAGAGCAGTGGAGAGGCGGCCCCTCCCCTGTGCTGCAGCAGCAGGAAGCCCCATTTGTAATGTGCGTTGTGGTGCTTTACTGTACACCCAGTGGCGTTCTTTTTACTATAACGGTTTTTTTTCCCCCTCAGAAGAGAAATCATAAAATTTGCAACAGACCTAACTTTTGTTTACTTTTTGTCTTAATGATAGATTTGAAAATGAAAATGTTAAAAAAGACAACTGGATCTGTTGTCCTTATTATATTTGCAATGATTTAGTAAAATGTTAAACTGATGTGACTGGCCATGTTTTGCGGTACTGTGCCAGTGCACCCCAGGCCGGGTTCCCTAGGACACAGGTGCAGGCAGCTGACACCCAGGAAGCTCCCGGATAGGCCAGACATCTGCTGACCCTAGGGGTGTGTAGGGAATTCATGTAGGAAGCTTTGAGTCTCCTGAGTACAGAGTTGGGGTGTCCATTCCATCTCACAGAGAATGCACCCAAAGCCACACCGATGATAAGCAGCTGGTGCAGAGACCAAGGCCTTGGATTCTGGGCCCCATCTATCTCTGACTTGTGCCTGGGTTCTGCGGGTAAAACTCAAGCCATGAACCCTCTGCTGGTCTGCATTTACCAAGCTTTCCCCTCCACCACCCCACCACCCGTTACAGGAAGGTCCCTAGCAAAGATACTCCAGCACTCCACCACCGCAGAGGTCCCAGGGTCTGCCACTCAAGGAACCTTAGTGACATGCTCTGCTTCACAGGCACTTGTGATATCATCTAAATTTGCCCAAAAGCTCAGAGGCCGTCTCCTATTTCCTCGGCAGGTGTCTGTCTAGAAGGGCAGGTAGAACCAGGAAGGAGTATGAAGCACCCTCGAGAGTGTGGACCTATGTACAGCATCTCTTCTGTGCCTGCTGTGGTGGTCCATGCAACCCTCTCAAAACATGAGTCTGCCTCACTTGGAGGCGGGGCTGGTGGAGCCCTGTGAGATCAAAGTCAGCCAGGGCCATACAAACTGTCTCAAAAGACAAATGGATTTCCTTCCACGGGGGAGTCTGATGAAATCCAACCAGGTCAGGACTCAGTCTTAGCAGTAGCCACAACCATTTCCAATTCAAATCTGAGCGATAACCTTCCTAGCTTCCAGCTCCAGAACCCTTCTTAACCAGATCAGTGGTCCTGGGTTTAGATTGTCTCATCGCACAATTAGAAAGGGGCTTCGTTTGGCATTGATTCCTCCAAGAGGATGCACCTTAAAACGGGGCTCAGACTTTCTAAAGGCACTTACCTGATCCCCAAGAGCACTGGTCCCACATGTAGCTCCCACAGGGGCACGGGTAGACACTACTGTTTGCTGGTGGTTTGGGCATGCGCCGTGTGCCAGGCACTGTAGTGAGTACTTCACAGGCAACAAGGCATGTGCTTCCTTGTTATCACATAAAAGAGCAGACCCCATTGTTAGCCTGTGAGCCAGCTGTTTAGGAACAAGATGCTGCCACCCGTGGACAGAGCCTGACACTGATCACTCTGACGGCCCACCTGGCCTTAGGCGGTTCTAACGGAGACTGAGACATCTCAGGCACCCATTGAAGTGGGCAGAAGGAGTCAAGGCTTAAGTGGCTTCTGTGAGACTTGTGTCCTTCGAAACAATTCCAATCAAGCCACTGGCGGAGTGTTTGAAGACCCTCCACTAGATGTCGCCCAAAGGATTGGGAAGGGACTGGAGAAAAAAGGGCAGCCAGTTTCTGCTCTTTTCTTGGCAGCAGCACAAAAGAATTCGTTGCAATTCTTGGGGTTTCCAAACACCACCTAAATGGTTCTAAACTTTGAATATCCAATGCATGATGGTGCCTAGGGTTGCACCTCCACTCTGAAGACCACGCTTGAGTTAGTAAAACACATACCTGAAGACACCTGTTTCCTGAAGACAGTCTCTAACCCTAGAGCTAGGCCGCTGCCAGCAAGCTAGCATGTCTGTCTGCCCTGCCACAGGGCTGGTGGGATAGCCTCGTGAAGCCACGCCTGCCGTTTTGTTTTGTCTTGTTTGTGGATGCTGGGAATTTGAACTCAGGTCCTAATATTTCCACAGCAAGCACTGAGCCACCTCCTCCCCTCCCCTGACCTGTTTCTGAAGAGCAACCCTTGCTCCGAGCAGCAGGGCTCCACCCTGAGTAAGTCCATGGTTTTCTTAGTCGCTTCTTCCATGAGCCTTCAAATGACCTTTAGGATGCAACAGAGACCACAACACCAACTGGTTCTCAGTTAACAACAGCAGCTGCAAGTATCTCCCACCACCCTGCGTGCGTGCGTGCGTGTGTGTGCGCGCGCGCGCGCGCGCACACACACACATCCTTTCCCCTGCTTCTCACAGCAAGCCTACGAGGATAGTAATGATCTTTTCATGTAGGGAAACAACTGAAGCATCCTCCTACGAGACCACATGGCTATAAAGGGAGCTGGGATTTGAACCCAGCCCCACCTGACTGTATAACCAGAGCTTTCCCAGGACATGCTCCCTTTGGTATCAGTCCAGTATTTTACACCACCCTTGTCTGTCCACTGGCAGGACCTGGGTGATCAGCCTGGGGGCCGTAAGCAACCCAACGCATGGAAGAATCAAAATGTATACTGAAGGGCTGGAGAGGGGTTCAGTGACTAAGAGTACCAGATGTTCTTCCAGAAGACCCAGGCTTCGTTCCCAGCACCCAATACGGTAGCTCAACTGTCCATCACACCAGTTCCAGAGGATCCAACACCCCATCCTGGCCTCTTTGGGTACCAGACACACGTGTGGTACAGACACAAATACCGGCAGGCAAAAGCATCCACCTGTTTAAAAAGAAGCCGTTTTTTAAAAATGTGTGTCTAAAGCAAGCTTGCCATGGATTTTACGAATGCTTCCTGGGACAGAGGTCTCTGATGGTTGGCCTGTCACATAAACCTCTGTCCAGGAATGGCTTGGAGAAGTGAACTTTGCCTCCTGGTGCGGGAGGCCCTAGACGGCTTCTTGGGACATGTAACCTAGCTCTATCTTCTCAGACAAGGTGGGTGACAAATGGAACATGGACAGCCCCCTCAGCTCCAGGCCGGGGGCACCCCGGGCCCTTTTGCTGATGACCCAGGCCTCGCCCCGACTCCCACTCATGGCAACCACTCCTTCCCACCTTCTGCCCCCACTCCCAGCATCTGACAAACTTACTTTCCATTCAGGGTCAGGTGCGCATTTGGTCACAGTTGCAGCCAGCCCTGGCAGACAGATTAGCTTATACACTAAAGGTGTGTGTGTGTGGGGGGGGGATTCCAGGAGCTACAGTCTCCTTGCTTCACCCAAAGCCGACAAGGCTGGCTCCCAGGGCTCCTAGGCTGTCTGCCCAGCCTTCCTCAAAAGGTGGGGCCCAGCGAGCCTGTCCATCCCTTGTTTGCCATTCAGGCTGTTTGGCAGTCACCCTGTGGTCCTGGGGGCAAAGCCTGGCCCGTGTTCTCATTAGCAACCACGGTGTTTAATTTTCCTTGAGGCTCCAATGGATGTGGAACTTTATCTTAGAAGCTGGCCTTGGGGCCTCCTTGCGGGGGGGGGGGCAGCGATCTGCCTGAAGGTTCTGAGGCGGGGGGGGGGGGAGCCTGGCGCCCACTCCTCAGTGAAAAGAAAGACACGTTCAATGGCAAGGGGCGAGGCCACCTTTTCTTGGACTTTTCTTCTGTTTAGAACTTGACCTGTCATGTTTGCTTCTGGAGCCCCTCATATCAAAATCATATCACATGACCCTCCCAACAGGTGAGGCAATACACCGCTCATTAATCCCAGGGCCCTGACACCCCTGCACTCCTGGCAAAGGCATGTAAACAGACTGGCCTCTCCCTGACCCCTGGGAACCAACCCACCAGGCACTGTACCGGCAGACTCAGGAACGGTTGCAGAAACCCTGTTTCCCTCCTCAGAAGACGCCCTCTGCGGCAGCCACCCCGGTAACTCCATCCTGTGGCCACGTGTACGCATGTGCGCATACGAGGAGGCCCCAGAGCTTTCCGTTTGGTCAAGGACCGAATTGAGGGACCTGCAAATAACCATCTTTAGAACGTGAGAAGGCGGCAGTGGGAGCTACCTCCCACAAAACTACAGTTTCTGAGATGCCCTCCGTGACCTCTTTGCTCTGTGGAGTGACTACGGCTGTCTGTAGATCTGCCATCAGCGTCCTACGAAGAACTGCCAACAGGTCTCCTCAAGACTCTAAGCAGAGTCTTCTGGATTCCCCAGATCCAACCCAACCACGTATTATGATTTCCATGCCCTTGATGTCAACCTGGATGTGCTCTAAGGTACACAGTGGCCATTTGTCCCGGCCAAGAGGTTCCCCGATTGCCTTCCTGAGCAAAACGGTGAGGCTGCCCCAGTGTCCAAGGTTAAAAGTCATTACCTTGGATTCAGGTTCACACCTGTGCTGTAGTGAGGGAAAGAACACACAATACCAGAATGATGCTCTCCGATCTTGTGTCTTAGCACCTGAAGCCACACTAATGAATGCAGTAGAAAGTAGCGCAGCTTAGAACACACAGACAAAAAAGGGGAAGCCGGTGTGTCTTGCTGGCAGGAATCCCTTCTGGCCCCGAGCCCTTGGGAAGATGACTTTAATCTCAGCACCGTCAGATGACATGTTGTCCCACGACCTCCCTCCAACAAACCAAGGATCCATCGCCTTTAGACCCTAGCTGGCGGCACATTCCTGGCTGACCACGGCTCGCTTAGGCCCTGATGAGATAGATACTCTGGAAAGTCTGCCTCTGCACCTCTGCCCAGGCTGACCAGGGAACTTAATATCTCCGCCCTTGGAAACAACAAGCCCCCCCTAAGCTTGGGCGAATAAATTAGAGTGGAGTTCAAGTAGGCTCAGCTGTGGCAGACGGGCAAATTGATTTGCTTCCCACCTGGGAGATTAAATTCCGCAGCCCCCCAAACCAGCAGCAGGGTAATGAGCTGTCAGTCAAGCAGCGCAGGGCAGGGCCCCTCGCATAATTGAAACCCGGCAGCTCCTCATTAGGTCCCACGGAGGGCCGGGCTATGAGGTCCCACCTTGAGGTCCTTCCTCTGGCTGCGCACACCAGAAAAGAAAGGTCACAGGGACAAGTGCCATGTGAACTTGAAGGGACTTCTGCCTGCTCCAAGTCTTGGCATTGAGTTTGTCCTCTGTCCCTAAGAGTGCTCAAGAAATCAACGACGAGATGTGCAAGTCTGAGCAGAAGACGGTGCTGACGATTCCCTCAGCATCGCACCCGAGGGCCATCACTTCCGCCTTCTTCACAGCTCTCTCCTGCCTCCTGGTGTGTCCCCATCACCTCCCAAACCATCGCCGTCATCTCCAGCCCCTTCCAGCACACAGAGCACATGTACACGCTGCCACTGAAGTCATCACAGCGTCCCAGTAGACTCAGCGGCTATTTAATAGATTAAATACTGAGACCCATGCAAATCAGAAGCTGCCTTCCAGTGTCACCTGAGGTCTATGAGGGGAAAAGGCTGACTCTTCCCAGATCTCTCACCACCAGCAGCTCTGCACCCAACCTGGCTCTGGTAGGGTCACAGCACGCCTTGCTCGGTTAGCCTTTTACATGCATCAGCACCTTCAAGGATCCCACCACCTTTGCATGTTACAGTCCTGTCCATCCCTGCATACCACCATTCCTGGACACACACACCAACACACATACTCACACACATACACACACATACACTCACATACATACACACTCACACACACATACTCACACACATACACACATACACATACATACTCACACACATACACACTCACACACACATACACACAGACAGACACATACACAGACACACAAACAGGCACACTCATACACACACACACATACACACAGACATACACACACACACACATACACACACACATACACAGACAGACACATACACAGACACACACATACACACACAGACACACACAGACACATAAACAGACACACACATACACAGACACACAGACACAGACACACACTCACACACACACACTCTGTCTCCTGCAGAAATTCTTCCCTTCAGGAAGGACGGCTTTTCCCAGTCCACCCTAAATGTCCACCGGCCAGAGCATCCATGTTTGCCAGACAGCTGTCCTGTTCATAAGCAATTGTCTGTCTCCTCTAGTGGACTCTTAAGTATGTCTATGCACCCTGTCCCTTACCTCTCTGGGCCATACCTGGTACTAGGGTCTGGGGATACGGCATTGAATAAGCAAAGGAGACTCTGTCCTTCACTGTGCATCTCACACCCTCCATGCCCTGTCGAAAGGGACTGAGCTGAGGAGGCTGTGTGACTCACTGCCAGTGTGCAAAGGCCTAGCAGTGGGCATAGAGCCTGCCTCAGGGAAGTCGGGACAGCTTGGGCAAATGTGGACTCCCTCAGGCTCACATCTAAGGCCATTCCTGACCCTGTAGCCCAGTGTTGACACCTGTAAGCACACGATGGCTTCAGCATAATCTGATGTTGGAGGCTACTCCCTGTGGCCATACTGCGTGCTGCAGCCTGGATCTCAGAGCCTCTGGTGCCTCTCTCTGCCCAACCTGTCCTCAGATTTGAAAGGATGAGAGCACAGCCCTAGCAGGGAGGACGATGAGGAAGGCCCGCTGAGAGGACTTGGTACGCTGGCAGCAGAAAGCCTTTGCTCATGTGCCAGTGAGCTGTGAAGATACACTTTACAGGACGGGCACTGGCCTCAGAGAGCTGTCCTTGCTGGGCCACTTGCAGCCTGTCCTGATGGTTGTATACACATGTTTGTGTCACAGGAGGCTCCTCATAGGTCACCCTAAATTCCAGGAGAGCCAAGTCCTGCAGCTTGAGCCACAGTACCACAGCCTGGCTCCTGGTACTGGCTCCCTGCACCCCCAACCAATAAGAGTGCCTGTGGCCCTCTGCATAGCAAGGTGCCCAGGTAGGTCTCCTGTGCCCCTGGCAGGAAGTGTGCCCCACTTCTGCTTTCCTGACCATCATACCCCCCTTCTCGAGCGCTGTTACCATGGCAACAGGGCCTTAGAGAGCCCACCCCAGGACTCAGGCTGCTGCCAACTCTATTCCTAGGTTGAAAACATTAGTGGCACAGGATCATGGTTGTGCACTAGGGAACTACACTGTGTGTGGACAAAAGAGCCCACAGACAGCATTCCATTACATGTTCCTAACACACCATCCCTTATATTCCTGTCTCCTGGGTAACCTATTTAGATCAAAGAGCTGAAATAATTTGCCCAGGCCACAGAGCAGGGACCTTACTAAACTAGGATTCAAGACGGGAATGAGTAATTCCGAAATTAGCTATTATTTGTTCTGGGACGCCGCTTCCATTGGCCCATTTTACAGATGAGGACAAGTGAGGAAAGACTGAGCCCATGTCTGAGGCTGCAGAGCTAGTGAATGAAAGCACCGTGGTCTGCTCGCCCTGGGTCGAGCCGGGACACTCCTGCAGAGCCCAGGCTGACAGGAATGGCTAGGGTGCTCTGCGACTCTGCAGGTTGGGGTCCTGGTGGAGGCTGTCCTGCAATTAGTAGACTCTTGTTAAGACCCAGTCGCGCCACACTTGGGCCCACACTTGTTTTTGTTCCCATGTGGAGGCCTCGCAGGAAGGCCAGGCCCATATGCGCAGCCCCATAAATCCAGTCGGCGTCGCTCATTACAACGTTCCGCTTCAGGACTCCGCCAGCATCAGCCTGCGAGGGCTTCTCGGGCCATAGGGCCTCCCAGCAGCCGGGGCCCAGCTCTCTGTGCTGCTCGCTGCCTCAGACATGAGCTCATCCGGCACGCAGCGTGTGAGGAAGTGGCCGGGCGGCACTCTGGAAACACGGGGACAATGTGCCTATTAAGGCCTTTTCGGCTCCCGCCCCAGAGAACAGGACCACCCCACTCTGCACCCTGCCCAACTCAAGGTAGCACTTTGAGAAGCCATTTCATCGAGACGTGCCCAGGGGTGTGGCCCGTGCTCCCGGCAAATGTCACAGGATGTCACCAAGAGTCAGGGACAACGCAGTGGCAGAGGACAGGGCTCAGAGATAGAGAGCTTCCAAGGTTGTCCTGACTCTCAGGGGCCTGACCGACTCTGCAGGTAACTCAGCTCCTCAAAGCCACCATTGGCCGTGACTTCAGACAGGAAGCTCTTTCCCACCTTAGACACTCCTAGCCAGGGGACACTGCCGTGAACGTGTGTCTCCTCACTGGGGAGCCTGTAAAGGTAGATGGACGCAGAAGAACCCTAAGTAAGCCGGGACGGCGGCCTGTGGTCTCCAGCCCCTGTGTCCTGCCTTTCCTGCAGGGGAGGCCTGGCTGACTGGTCTTTTATTTTGTGGAGTGTGAAGATGTAAGACACCACTATGTGATCTCGTGAAGTCACTTGTCCTCTTCTGGAGGTTGGCACGGTGCTGGTCTTGGCCTAGAAGAACGAACTGCTTTCGTCCCTTTGGCACCACATCGGGTGGACGCTGTGTGCCAGCCTGCCTCACACCCGTGGGGTTTACGATGGGCTGATTAGGAGGCACCTTTATTGTATGAGGCCTGAAGGGATTGAAGGGCTTTGCATTTCTTCTCCGTATGACACTGCCGGGGCTCAGAGCATCTAGACAATGTTCGGCCTCGAAAGAACATTCTAGAATGGTGTTGGCTCATCTGTCAGACACTAATCAAATTGCTCAAATGTAAGCTAATTAAAATTCAATGAAGTCACTAGTTTCTTTCCTTCATCTACACTAGTCACCTTTCAAGCACTTGATGGACCCGCATTAGCCAGCAGGTGCCAACGGTTGGCAGCTACTAAAGACAGAACGTCTCCAATATGTCAGAAAGTTAGAGGGAGCTGCTTGATTCTAGAATGCCACGTCCAGAAAGCCCATCAGACGGAGTGATGTCCCGAGTGTTTGATGTCATTTGATTTAGAACATGGGACAAATGTCCCAGCCAGGAGCAAATGATGCTGGGCCACTAACTGCTACAATGGGGGGGTGGGGGTGGGTGGGCAGTGGAACCAGCATGCTCACACAACAAACACTTCCGTGTTCCAGGAACAGCTGGTGACCTGACATTCACCATCCTGTTGAACTCTGCAAAGGACTTTCCTCATGAGTGACATATCTCCAAAGTCCAGGCCCAGAGAGGCCACAGGACCAGGCTTGGCTACAAAGCTGATCTGCAGCCAGGCCTTCTGAGTGGGTTCACCCCGAGGGGGAGGATGTGCTCTGTCTCTGCATTATCCAGCTCCTCTGAGGGTCAAGATCCTCTCAAGTCCCTAGTGTAGATATCATTCGTGCTGTAGAACTGCGAGGGACCACTCTGAGCTAGTGTTCTTCCAGGTCACCCAGGTCCCAAGAGGAGCTGCTGTCCTGTCCCCCACTCCCCACCCCCCATCAGTCATTATGCAAAGATTGTGCACTGAGGTCTCTGCTATAGCCCTCTGCAAGGGTCAGGTCAGTGGAAGCAGAGAGGGCCTAAGTGTCAGATGATGCCCAGTGCATGTGTCTGGGGTTAGGGGGTGCCCCCATGTTTCTGTTCCAAGCCACAGTCTGGGCACACGACAGAGAAGAAAACAGGACAAAGGGCTGGCCAGACTCTCCAAGAGCCCAGTGCTTCAACTTATTAGCCTCCCTCAGCTGTTTATTGAGCAAAGTTATTCACTGGCCTCAGAGGCCAAGTCTACCTGGTAGCCCTGAGGAGACTCTTAATGGACAGTTCCTCACAGAACACTCACCCTCCACCCCAAATCCCTTCCCTCGACTTCTGAGAAGTGACCGCCCACAACGACAGGTGGAGAAACTGAGGCTGGGAGAGCCCTGGAGTTTGCCGACCCTCCACCGCCTCCGGAGCTTGACACTGAACCATGTCACCTGCTCCCTCGCCTGTCCTTTCAGAGAACGGTTTCCACAAACAAGACCCCTGGTGTGGTTTGTGACTCCGGGGGGCCAAACAAGGATGTCTCTTTTTCCAGTCAAGATTCTTAGTATCCTTCCTCACTCCTGGCCGCCCCGGGACCCAAATCACCCAGCAGGATGACTGCTGAGAGCTAGAACTCTCCTTCAGAGGGCATTTCCTCTCCCTCAGGCACTGGCTTGTTTAGCAACTCAGAACCACTAACCCTGAAATGGGTCCAGGAAATAGGCATGGACCAAAGGGTTCCCTCTTCCATTCAGAGGTTCACCAAGGACTCACCAGAAACAGCCTGCCAACCTCAGAGAAGCCTCCTGGCTAGCCTTCCCCAGCCTCTGGCACGAGCTCACTGTGATGGAAAGGCCCAGGCACACACCCAGACTTCAGCCTGGATCAGCACGCCCACAGCTCCACCGAGGGCAGAGAGAGGCGCAGCACCTCCCCAAGGCCTCACCCTGCATTTGTCTTGCGGAAGCCCTAGGACTCCAGTTTAAGAGCCTTTTTATAGACTCCTATAAAGGAGAAAGTGAACTTTTAACATGTTTGCACGCTACTAAGTCAATACACATAAAAGGCATGACAGCTGCGCTTCCTCTGCCCGCTCACAGCCTAGCCGGCCAAGGGCAGGAGGTGCCCTTAGCTCCTGTGGGCAGCTCAAGGCCGCTCCTTGCCACCCCAGGCTGGATGATGGCCTGTACTTTGAAAAGCAGAGATGGGCACCGTCGAAGGTGGGAGCTCCGCCCTGGCTGCGCTAAAGAGGGCGGGGAGGTGGAGGGGAGCAGTTCCTGCCCTCGCTCAGCAAGACTTGGGGGGGGCAAAGGGGGGCAGATTCATAGCTTTCATGGTGTGAAGATGGAGAGGAGGGAAAGCAGGAAGCTATAAAGTTTTACCAGGAATTCTCCACCATCCTCCCTTGGCCCCAACACGCACGCTGCCCTCCCATTTAAAGAGAGCTTCCTTTTGGCTTTGAACTCCCCCCTTAAATCTGAGCAGCCCTGTCTCGCCCTTCAGGTTGGGGGTTCACCTCCACAGAAGCTTTGCCTGCCTGGGAGGAACAGTGAGACTGAGGGGAGCAGTGGGGACACTGCTCACCTTGGGGCAATCACGGAGGATACATACTGCCTGCCACCACCACTCTGGTGTCCCATTAGAGTCCCAGGAAATCGGGGTTTGATGCCTGAGGCCTAGAAACACCTCAGGGATGAGACTGCAAGTATGAGTACACAGTCAGCCATTTGCTCTTCCATTCTGGGCAGCTCCCCTGGGCGAGTCACAAGAACGACGGCCTGAGCGCTATCCTGTCAGTATCCCGTTGGTGGTCGCTGTGCTTGGGTTCCAACTCTATGTTCTACTAACCATACTTTGGGGTGTATTACTTAGCTTCTCTGGGTCTGTAATGTACCATTTTTTTTAAAGCAATACTGTCATACACAAAGACACACAATCACTGTGAGATAGCTGTGGAGATGCACTGGACAGCCTAATGCTGCTCCTCACAGAACTCTAACTCGCCAAGATGGCGCCTGAGCCACTGCAGACAAAGGCAGCAAGTGAGCGAGGAGAGATGGGACCCGCACCCGTGAAACACTGTTGACAACACAGTGACTGGCCTCAGCCAGAGCCATTCGAACCCATAGAAAGAAAATGTAAAAAAATAACATAGCTCGGAACCGTTCCTAAGGGACCAAGTGCCACATGGATGCATGGGTTCTGGATAACCACAGAGCAGAGGCCAGCGCATCCTTACAGGCAGATGCGGTTGTCGACTATGTCCATCCCTTTTAGTTTACTTTGATGAAATAATTACCACATCGACTTCGGGGCAGACTCACCTCGCCTGTTACCCCTTCCGTGTGAGCAGCTGACATTCTCCGACAAGGAGCTTGTTCTTCCCTATCAGTTTCTGCAAGAACAACACGAGGGGCTGAGTCCAGGTTAACGGCCCTTAACCCATCGCCATGATGGAGAGTCTGAGGCTCAACCATCCCAGGTTGGAGGGAGAAGCCCTTCAAGTTGCTCAACTCTCCTTTTTACGAGACCTCATCCGTCTTGAAGGCTTCCCTTCACTCCTGCCTGTCCTTTAGGGAATGATCTGTGTTCATCTTGAACTGTCACTGCCCAGCCTTGGGACCAGCAATCTCACCAAGGAGTCTTGCTTTTATGGAAAATGGTAACACCCAGTCTGTCTGTCTGTCTCCCTCTGTATGTGTATTTGCTATGTGTCTTATTTGTGTATATATGTGCATATGCATGTGTGTGTGCATGTGGGGTGTGTGTGTGTAGGCTAGTGGTCAATATTAGGTGTCTTCCTTTATGGTTCTCCACTCTATTTATTGGCATTTTGAGACACAGACCAAGGTGTGGGACCTAAATGAGACGTGTGGCCACGCCCCAGGTTCTAGCCTGACTCCGCCTAGGCAGTCACCTGCCTGCAGCCACACTGTCCCCACCTCCTGGTCACCTGACCGCCCAACTCACTATAAATAACACCCCTCAGCGCGTGCTCTCTCTCTCTCTCCCCCCCCCACGCCTGTTCTCTCCAGGCCCTCTCTTTGTCTATCTCTGTCTTCTCCCCTTTCCACGTGGTCATGGCTTTTCTTATCTATTTTCTCCTCTTCCTTTATCTTTCTATCTCTTTTCTCTTTCTATTTTCTTAATAATAAAACATCAAAGATATGGGCCGCCTCTTATTAAACTCGCCACATGGAGCTAGCTGGTACGCGCTGTCTGAGACTCTGGGATTCAGCTAAGCAGACAGTCTGAGCACAGGTAACCGCAGAGAGATCCCGGATCTCTCTGCGCCCCCGCGCGCCATGTGCAGGACCTGCCGGTGGTGTGGCGGCTCGCTCCCCGTTAGGCCGAGGCACGCGTGCATCTTGCCTGCTTCCCCAAAACCCCTCTGCGGAACTTCCGTGTCCTTTGCATATGTACGCTACCTTGGCCCAAGAGCGAGGCCTGCGCGCTGCCGCCCGGCCTGGCGTGTGCCCCTGTGTCCGCCCGTGCCAGATGGCCCAACGTGGGGCGCCATCTGTGGGGAAAAAAAGAAAAGGAAAGCGGAGCCTGGCACAGGTGGACACAGGGGCACACGCCAGGCCGGGCGGCAGCGCGCAGGCCTCGCTCTTGGGCCAAGGTAGCGCGCAGGGGCGCAGAGAGATCCCGGCTCTCTCTGCGTGTTACCTGTGCTCAGACTGTCTGCTTAGCTGATTCCCAGAGTCTCAGACAGCGCGTACCAGCTAGCTCCGTGTGGCGAGTTTAGTTAAGAGGTGGCCCATAGCTTTGATGTTTTATTATTAAGAAAATAGAAAGAGAACAGAGATAAAAAGATAAAGAAAGAGGAGAAAATAGATAAGAGAAGCCATGACCACGTGGAAAGGGGAGAAGACAGAGAGATAGACAAAGAAGAGAGCTGGGAGAGAACAGGCGGGGAGAGAGAGCGCGAGCATGCACTGAGGGGTGTTATTTATAGTGAGTTGGGCGGTCAGGTGACCAGGAGGCGGGGACAGTGTGGCTGCAGGCTGGTGACTGCCTAGGCGGAGTCAGGCTAGAACCTGGGGCGTGGCCACATGTCTCATTAAGGTCCCACACCAAGGTGTCCGTGGAGATCAACCTGCCTCTGCCTCCCCAGTGCTGGAATCCAAGGCAAGTACCAGGTTTCAAGACAGAATCTTTCTTTAAAATAGAACTCTTGATTCCACGTGGCTACCTGGCCAGAGAGCTCCAGGACTCTTCTGTTCTACCTCCCAGCACCATGGTTACAGACAAGTGTCACACCCGACTTTTCACCTGGGTGGTAATAATCCAAACTCAGGCCCCAACCCGTGCATAGCAAGTACTTTACTGACCAAACTCTCTCCCTGTTCCATAACTAAACTATTAAACGAGAAAGCTGCTGTCCCACCCAGCCACCTTCTATGTGATCATATTATGTGCTGGGATTGCTTAAATGCATTTTCTTAAATCTCTAGTGAATCATGAATTGCTTACAATGAAATCAACACACTAGAAAATTGTAGGTGAATGTATTGAATTGTATAACTTTTATCCAAGGTTAGCCCTGGAACCCCTCTATCACCTACACACTGACCTGAGAGTTCTTCTATAACCTTCTCCACCCCTGGGCAGTCACAGCTCCCCTCACCGTCTCTGTAGACCTGCTTTTGTAAGAAATCACATGTAAAGGACACGCTATACTAGCTGTGATGGTTTGTATATACTTGGCCCAGGGAGTGGCACTATTTGGAGGTGTGGCCTTGTTGGAGTAGGTGTTTTACTGTGGGTGTGGGCTTTAAAATCCTGGTCCTAGCTTCCTAGACGTCTTCCACTAGCAGCCTTCAGATAAAGATGTAGAACTCTCAGCTCTGCCTACACCATGCCTGCCTGGATGCTGCCATGCTCCCACCATGATGATAATGGACTGAACCTCTGAACCTGTAAGCCAGCCCCAATTAAATGTTGTCTATGAGTTTCCTTGGTCATGGTGTCTGTTCACAGTAGTAAAACCCTAAGACACCAGCCCTGCATTCTGTTTGGCTCAATTCATTCACTCATTATGTTTGCAAAGTTCCTCCCTATGGGGACACATGTACATAGTAGTTCCTTTACTTTTACTGTGACATCGCTCTGTGCTTAATGAATGTGATGTTTCACTCATCCATGAATCAGTTGATGGACACTTGGGTCGTTGTTGGTTGGTGCCTGATGGACATGGCATTGCTATGAACAATCACACACAAGCCCTTACGTGGCCACGATTCTCCTTTGTGGACATGATACTGCATGAAAAGGAGGAATTAGGATCTCCATAAACTGGAGGTTGCTGATCAGCTGCCTGTAAGGAAGTGAGATTATACTGCATTATCTGGGGAGCCCCGGTGTAATCATATGGATCCTTAAAGGGGAGCACAGAAGGGAAGGTCAATGATGGGATAAGGAGACCTCGACCCACCAGGTCTGGCCTTGAAGTTGGAAAAGGAAGCCAGGAGTCAAGCAGGACTCGGGGCAGTCTAGATGCTGGCGGAAAAAATGAAAAAGATCTTCCTCAAAGTTTCTGAAAGCAAGGCAGCCTGCTCGCTCACACTTTAGCCCAAAGACCTTCCAAGCCACCACTGTAAGAAAATATATTTTTACTGCCTTAAGCGACCCTCTTGGTGGTAATTTGTTATAGAGAGAAGTGAGAGAAAACCAGTGTAGGTAGGTACTGGGTTAGACAGTAAATTTAGGCTTAACTTTTTCAGAAATAAACTTTTTAAAGTGGCTGTACCATTTTACAGCCTTACCAGAAAGTGTGAGTTTGGTCCTTTCTCGAGCCCCCAGACAATCCTTGTTTACTGTTTGTTAGTTTTATTCGTGATTTTCAGGAGAGAGGGGTTGCTGAACCTCTCACCCGCCATCCCAGAGCAGAACGGCTTATTGACTGAAGCCATTGAAGAAGGAAAGATTCGAAGAAAGATCAAATGTTTCTTACTGATTTGCAGGCGCTATCAGAAGTCGAGAGAGTGAGCGAGTGAGCGTCTCATTGTCCTCTGGTCATTCGCTATAAAAGAGTGTTGACTCCAGGATTGCTTCCTAGCTCTGTGCCGGAGATAAGACAGTGCAGGTGCTCAAGCAATTAACTTCATGACGGACATGATGGGCAGGGCTCGGAGAAGAGGCTAACTTCTGCCTGCTCTGCCCCACGCCCAAGTTCTAAGGAGACAGAGGAGGGAGACCTGGCAACAAAGAGCTGGGGCTCTTGAAACATTTAAACACTTGTCTCATTTTACACGTTTCCCCAGCCATCCATAGATCTCAGGAATCTACTTCTATATTAATTTTACACAATGGTGAGTTTTGTTGTGATCCATCGTGTGTGTTCATAATGTGCTTGACCCCCCGTTTGCCTCCTTGGATCTCTTGCCCCTCCCCCCCTTTCCTTATCCTTTACCCTGAAAGCTGTGTTTTTACACGCATGTTCCTCCCTCCCCCGCCACCTAGAGCCATGCGTGAGATGCATGTGGCATCTGTCCCTCTCAGTCTGGTTTATTTCACTTACCACAGTCACTTTCCATTCTATCTAGTTTCAGAAACAAACTGATTTTAGTCTTCATCATGGAAGACTAGTGCCCCATTGTTCAGATATCCCACGCTTTTCCTTGATGGACATGGGGTCTGATTCCCTAAGTTGCATATTGTGTGTAGTGTCACGGTAAGTATAGAAACACCTTTATCTGGTATGCTGACTGCATTCTGCTCTCTCTCTCTCTCTCTCTCTCTCCCCCTCCCTCCCTCCCTCCCTCTCTCTCTCTTTGAATATCCACACTGGACTAGTTTATAATCCAACTAATATTATAAAAATGACCCTTTTGCCGGGCGGTGGTGGCGCACGCCTTTAATCCCAGCACTTGGGAGGCAGAGGCAGGAGGATTTCTGAGTTCGAGGCCAGCCTGGTCTACAAAGTGAGTTCCAGGACAGCCAGGGCTACACAGAGAAACCCTGTCTTGAAAAACCAAAAAAAAAAAAAAAAAAATGACCCTTTCCTCTCCTATGCCCCAATATTTGGTATTACTTTCTTTGATTTCCTGATAAGACAGAATGTCTACATGACTTGGATATACACCTTTTCCTCCCAGCTAAAGATGTTAAATAAGTCTTTCATGTAGGAATGAGCCGCATATACTTTCAAAAAGCATGTGTTCAGCTCTCTTGCCCATTTATTGGCTGGAGTCTCCACTCTTTGGGAGTTTGATGGTCAAAGTCCCTTATACCTTCTGGGACCAATCCTCTGTGGGATGACAAGGCCTCCTCCCCCTTTAAAGACTGTCTCTCCTCTGTCCTTTCCTTTTTAACTGGCTGCAATCCCTCTTGTCTCGTCTCTATTACTTCCTGAGCCGCCAGAGTCTTATTCAGAAAGTCACTGTCTGTGCCTGTTTCTTAAAAAGCAGAATCCGAAAAGCAAAGCGCCAAATTCCAAGAATCACAACTTGCCAGCAAAAACCCACACGCCTCATCTTAATCCCCCTCCGCTCCGTGTGACTGGACAGGACTGCACGCTGTCCCACATCTCGGCACACAGTTCCGCGGTCTCCAAGGCAGCCCAGCGCGAGACAGACCGAGAATCCTCCCACTTGGCCGACTGAGAAAACCAAGGCTCATAGTCGCTGAGTGTTTTACTCAAGGCTCTGCAGAAGGAAAGTGACGGGCTACTGCTAATATTTTAGTTAGCTATTTTATTTTATGTGAATATGTGTGTGCATGCCCGAGTGTGTTTGCAGGTATCCATGCAACACCAGCCCCAGGGACCCGCTTGTCTCCACCACTCAGGTGTGGTAATCGAGCACGGGTCGCCGTGCCGAGCCTTTTTCTGTGGGTGCTGGGGATCTGAATTCAGGTCCTCATGCTTGCAAAGCACTTTAACAACAGCCATCTCCCCAGCATCCCCAAATCCTGCTTCCTCCTTTTCAACCAATCTCACCCACAGGCATGGTTTTCAGCCCTCTTCACCCACTGACCATGGAAAGGCTGTGGTTTGTCCCATCCAGTGCTGTTGCTAAGGTTGTCAACAGCCACGATCTTATTATCTGACTATTCATCTTACTGGGTGCAGTCATGTGGCTGGTAGAGCCCGTTCCCCGTCACAGAGAGGGGAAGCCATGCTTAGGGCTAAATGGGCATCAGTTCTGAACCCACTGGTATTTTCAATGCTTTTGTAAAATGGAAGTGAGTCGAGGTGTCCAAGGCAAACCACACCTCTCCCCGCCTCCTGCCCCCAGCCCACAGTGAAGACTGTGGATTAACAGGTCCTGTCCTCAACCTTGCCACGACCAATCCCTTTATGAGGAGGGGCCTGCTCCCATCCCTCACCCCACCCCCCACATCAGCAAAGTCTTTAATGGCCTCGTACCCCAGGGCCTGGTGTCTTCCCCATAGCACCGTGAGGAAGTAGAAACTGTTGAGAGCTGGGTGGACCTGCCTGTCACACAGCTGGCAGCAAAACCTACATCTTAAACTCAGCTCACCGAGATTCATACTTTCTGAGCCCTTCACTTCTCCCACAGTGGCCTTTGTCGTGGAGACCCACCAACTCCCGCCGGCCTAGCCTGGCTAGGCGCCACTTGGCCCAAAGTGCACAGTGCACAGCCTGGAGGCCTGTGTCATCCAGGGTGGGGGTGGGGGTATGCAGAACCAGGCAGCCTCTACCCATCTGAGGCCCAAGAAACTAAGGTGACTTTTGAATGGGAGTCACTTCTATTGAAAAGCTCCGTTATGATTTGGGGTGCTGCTACTCTGGAGAAATCTAATCCGTTAGAATGAGTTCTCTTGAGCCTTGTTCTCTTGAGCCAAGTCTCTTACCCCTGTCAGAGCGCATGTCAGAGCAAAGGAGCTATGGAGAAGAATGGGAAGCCACATCAGACCCTGTTCCAAACCCAACAAGTGTAGCCATGGCTGTCTGTCCATCTCCTCACCACCCCGGACCTCATGGAATTGAGTTGGAGTACCCAGACCATACCTCCTCAAGGCCCCTCTGCAAGCTCTGTTGCAAACCCAGGGAAAAGCAGGCCCCTCCCTAACTTAGAGCTCTCTGGCCACAATAGTACTTCAAGTGGACAGCCATACCTGCATATCTCCAGGACACCAGAAAGGGCCAGGATATGCCCTCTGCTCGCGGCTTCAGGAAACCAGAATTATGGAATAATCATGGAGTGAGTGACCCTGAGGGTGCTTGCCAATCAGGGTTGCTCCCTATACTCTTCAAGGCCAGACAAGGCTGGGGGATTGAGAAAGGGAGTAGACAAATACTCCAAGCCATTTTAGAAGGACAGCCAGCTTCATTCATTCATTCATTCTTCATTCATTCATTCATTCCCTTGTAGCCTATTTTCGTGACGGTAGGAACTGTGACTAGCATTGGCAAGTACTCTGCAGCCTCCAGAATCTTTTATACAATGTCTCTTCGGCGACTCTCACAACATCGAAGCAGGGTTGGTTTCCTGCCAGTTTCACAGCGGAGCACACTGGTGTCAGAAAGGACTTGTCCTGAGCAAAGTGGCCGAGTCAGGCTACAACCTAGAAAGGAGGTGTGCAGATGGACTACACGTGCCATCTAGAGACCTTCTGGGTCCTCTTGTGACAAGAGAGGCACAACATAGCAGACATATTCCATGCCCATACATATTTATAATCTCAGCACTCTGGAAGCCAAGGCAGGAGCACTGTGAGCTCAACATAAGCCTGAATCAAAACAACAAACAAAAGAAGCGTGTATCCTGTGTGTGTGTGTGTGTACACGCGAATGTATCAAGAATGTTGGTGGTCAGCATGCCCCTCCCAGCCTTTTCCCTCGGCACTAGAGCAATACTGCCTAGCTCCTTCCAGCCTTGAGGCTTCGCTACTGTGTATCTAACCAACCTCATTTGCATATGGGCAGAGCAAGCATTTCCAAACCGAAAGGCCTCCAGTGGCTGAACAGGAGGATGCACATGTGGTTTCTCCATATGCCGTCTCGTCCACACACACTGCACAAAGCATGTTCCACAGGACATTCATTTTAGGATGTTCTTAGGCACCTGACCTGGCACACTATTGGGGGGGGGCGGTTCAAGGACTTTAGCCTGGATGAGCATATTCCCTAGGTCAGAGAACCAGTTTTCTCTGTGCCCTGACCTCCCAGGAAGAGAAGATAAAGATGGAAGGAGGAGAGGGTGGAGGAGGCGTCCGAAGGGATCTGTGGCTGCCCGGTGCCCATGCAGTCCCTGTTCTCGCCTTTGTCTGCACCCCTGTAACTGAGAGGCCCGTCTAGACTGAGCGGCTACTGGAAGTAATCCCAGGGAAATCTCCCTGAAACCTGATCACTCCCCTTATCGAGGGGCAGGCAGATTAGCCTGACTGACTGACTGACTGACTGAACAATGGACGTGATGTCTTAGCAGGATCTCCAATTGTCTCTGAGGCAGAAGCAGCTCTAGGTGAGCACACAGCCCACCTAGTGGAGGAGCCTGTCCCTCGGGGTCAGCACCCTGCAGGTGAGAGGCTACAGGCGAAGATGATCCACTTCCTCTAGGGTGTCATCTCTGACCTGACTGCCAGGGTCCCTGATGGGGCTCGAGGGTACCACACTATAAGTGCCCACGTTGTTGGAACACAAAGAAAGGTGCCCCAGCCTAAGCAACTCACTTAAGGGCACACGAAGAGCTGTGAGTCCGGAGTCAGCCTGTCTGTTTGGCAGAAGCCAGAGCCCCTCCTATCTTACCCTTGGAGTCAGCTAGCCAACTGTGGGCCTTGTCTGTGGCTCGGATGATATTCTAACACCCATCCAAGCTGGTTCACCACCATTGCAAGCCCCCGGCCTGCCGTGTTCTCCGAGGGCATCTAAGGGTAAGATCAACCTGTGCCTACGTTGCAGATTACATTCCTCGGAACCGACCGAAACTCAGAACTGGTTTTCTATTCATCTAAAGCAACCAGCTAGCGGCAGCAGGCCGGAGAATTGATCTCTACCCAGTCCTTGGAAAGAGATTCGTATGTACTGGGGTGGGGGAGGGGCAACCCCCATTCTGGATGCCACTACCTGTGAGCTGCTTTGACGTCATGCTAGGGCTTCCGGCCGGCCACAGATCAGGAGACTGAGGCTCCGGAAGAATTCATCAAGGAAATTAGATAGCTCTCCCTCTAGGATGCACCTGAGGGGTTTCCATGGCAGCGCCGCCAGCTCATTAACTAGAGTGGGTAGAACTGATCTCCCCTAATACCTCTGAGAGTTTCTGCAACCTGAACACCCAGCCAGGGCCTGAATTCATTTTGGCGAGTGGCATCAAATGTGCTTCTGTCTCTGTGATCTCAGATTGGATAATCCTCGCCCTGGTGGCTTCTCATTGCCCAGAGTATCGCCTGGCATGCCGCGGTGACCTGTCTGCTTGTGTGTAATGTGCTTCTAATATCCCACTGGACACCCCAGAACCTCTGTACGGTTCTGAGAATGCACAGAGTGAGCGTTCAGAACGGTCCAGGGTGAGGGGGATCTAGACCGGCACTCAGGATCCAGCCTACTTCAGTTCTCAGGCTGTAGCTGTCTGGGGCTTCTTGCTTAGGCTCCAGGAGGCATAGACAGAGCTTTTACCTCTAGCCAGTGGCCAGCTTCTTCATGTGTCTTTATGAGAAGGCAAGGAATACCAACATGACCAGGCATATCCGTAGGGATGGGGACCAATCCAATGGGGGAGGGCCTGAAATCGTCCTGTCTCATGAGGTGGGGGAGGGAGAGGCGGCAGAGAAGAGTCAGGCAGTAGCTTGGCACTGAGGGCAGAGGAGGCAAAGAGGCAGGTGTCGCCATGGAAACTAGTTGCATACCCAAGCCCCCTGGGTAGCAGTAGGACAAACCTTGATCACTGGATGCGACTCAACTCAGAAGACATAGGTATGGTTTAAAGATTATCAGACTGCTGTGTACCTGGGGAAAGAAAGACACGTGGCTGAGTTCTCCGACTACTATGGTAGACTGTGGTTGGGGAAGAAAGAATGGATCCGTTCAGCAGAGAGAGAGGGGGGGAGGGGGAGGGGAAGGGAAGAGAGGGCTTGTAGATCCACTTTCTGTACCATTTATATGCTGTGTGGCCTTGGGTAGAATACTTAACCTTTCTGAGGTTTTAGTCTGCTGACTTGAAAAGAGACCGAAACAGTGGGCCTGTCGTAAGGATTAAACTCGATAAAGCATGAAAAGCATTTGGCAGGGTGCCTGGCACACAGTAAATGCTCAATAAATGTTTGCTTAGAAAAACAAAAAGGTGAAGGCTGATTCCAGAGGCCTCTCCCCACCCACCCCACCCCACCCCCCGTCCCCTCAATCAATAAAAGCAACCCTTTTATCTAAATCCCCGGGACCAAGAGGAAACCAAACACAGCAGCTGCAGGCCTGCTTCCCAAGCCCTGCGCACCCCTGCCCCGGCCGCTCCAGCTCAGGTCTCAGGGCTGCTGTGGCCCAGGAAAGAATGCTGGCGCTGTGACCTGGCCATGAACCTCCCCCAGCCTCAAGCGCACACAAAAGCCATTGCCCTGCCTCACAAATGCCCGGCTCAGCCCTATCCTCCTGCCCCATCAGGAGCCCCCGGACCCCCGGACAGATCCTGGCAGAGCCCCACACCTGCCTGGGGTTGCGGCCTGGCCCTCGTGTTTAGGAAAAAAAAAAACAACGTGTTCTTCATATTCATTACTTGCAGTGGTATTTTGTTTTGTGCTCGGTGCTGACTCCTACATAAAAAGCAGGGAAATTCAATCCAGTGTAAAATACGCTTCGTCGAAGATGGTAACACAAGCTCTTCACACCCTGGGAACTTTCTGTTGGCCTTTTCACAAGAAAATCGTGGGGTCTTTATGGTGGGATGGGAGGTATATAGTTTGCAAAGTGTGGGTGTCTCAGCAAGGGCAGATTCACCCAGAGGCACCAGGACTTCTGAAAGCTAGCCAGCCGGCGTGTTGGATGGGGCATGCATGTTGGATGGGGCATGCATGTTGGATGGGGCATGCCTGTTAGATGGGACATGCCTGTTGGATGGGGCATGCACATTGGATGGTGTGCTCATCAACTACTCATACGCCAGTCACAGGCAAGCTGGACGTCATCTCGGGTCTAAGAGATGAGGCTATGTTCTTGCTTGCCTCCGGGTCACAGTGCATCTTCAGTGATGTGCAATAGAAACACCCCAGGGTCAGGGAGATCCCAAGCTGCAATCCTTTTTTTTTTTTAACCACTGAAAAATCCTTGAGGCTTCCTCCATCTGACCTCAGCTCCAAGACTGGAGGAGCTGCCAGGTGAAGGGAGCGAACCTAGACATGACAACTGAGCCTGTGCCCCACATGCCTTAAACATCTGGCCCTTCCCTTCCGCAAGTGTCCATTTCAGAATACAGCATATGCTAGCCACCTGCATCCCCAAAGTGGGCCAGCGAATCCATTATGTAGATAGAACAAAATAATTTTTTAAATGACTACTACTAGATTAAGATAACAGGGATTTTTTTTTAACTTCCATGGATATTATCTAAATAAGCTTCAGATTTCCCACAGGTGCAATAAACCAACAGATAAGCAAGGAGCCTAGTGGGCCTGGATGAAAACCTAAGCCCTGGTCTTATTTCCAGAAAATGGAAGGATGACACTCTTGCTTTTCCAATCTTCTGTCTCACAGTAACTGTCCAATATGGGGAAAACCACATTGGGAAAAAAAAATCACTGGAACAGTACAAAGTTCATGTTAAAGTAGGAGGAGTTATAAAGCCCCCCCCCAACCCGTGAATGCTGCATCTTCCACTTTTAAAAAGAGAGACGTCGGGGCTGGAGACAAGACTCAGAGTTAAGAGCCCTGGTCGCTCTTCTAAAGGACCCAGTTTTGATTCCCAGTACCTACGTGGTAGCCCACAACCTCCTGTAACTCCAGTCCCGTGAGATCCACACTCTCTTCTGGCTGCTGTGGGAATCAGGTATATGTGCCACATGCATGCATGCACACTTGTGCATGTACACACACACACACACGCACACACACACACACACACGCACGCGAAGAGAAAAGGGGACGGGGAGAAAGAACACACATAAAGTACATTTTAAAAAAATTAACTTTAAAAAAATAGAGGCTTTTCAAAATTGCCTTCAGTTCTTAATTCAGCATATCTAAAGGGAGAATTTCACGTTATATATTCATCCTAATAATGTGCTGAAACTAAAAAAAGCTGACAAGCAGTCTTGGTTGGCGCAACTGTCTTACAAATGTCCATTGAAAACACTCTAGCTTTGACTTCAGCTTTTGTTGACTCTTGATAAACACAGACAGACCTGGAACCCAACAGTCAGACAAGATCAGGGGGACATTCTGTTTCCACGAGTTTCCCTGAGCCCCTCCACAGCCAAATCCTTCGTCCTACACAGTGGTTCTGTCTGTTCTGCTCTCCCATGAGAGCACCCTTCTTCCACTCAGGTGCAGTGGGATGCACCCTGGGTTCTGTGCTCACCATTGGTGTGTGGCTGTTTTGTTTCGATTATTTTTCTGGGGGGTGTGGGGGGCTGTTTTTCCAAGTAGTATTCCACTGTGCAACTGCACGACAATCTGCCCATTCACTGACTGATGAAACTCGGGTCACTCCAAGTTTGAGACTCTGGTGAATGAAGCTGCTATTAATATTCACGTAAAAGTCTCTTGGTGAACATATGTTTCCATTTCTCTTGAGTAAATACTCGGGAATGGAATCTGGCAAGTGTGTGTTTTATTCTGGAGGAAATGGCCAGCCCCTTCCCCAGAGGGGCTGCCCAATTTTACACTTCAACAAACAATGTGTGACACTCCCAACTACTCCACCCACGGGCACATGGACTCACTGGTTTTTGCTTTATATTATTTTTTTAACGTTTGAAATTTATATTCTTACTTAGATTTATTGAGGTATAAATCATAGGCAATAACATTTACTGGCTTTAGGGACACAGTTTGATTAACTTCAGTACTTCTATGTAGTTATGTAACCATAACCACAATTAATCTACAAATGAACGGTCATCCTTTCTACTGTCCCCTTAAAGTTCCCTCTGCATGTCCTCTGCAGTCAGGCAATCTGCTGGCCTTTGACCCTGCCCCCAGTGATCTGCTATAATCTGCTTTTCACAGAATTTCACATAAATGGAGTCATAAATGAGTAGGTGTTTCACTTAGTGTTTTTTGTTGTTGTTTGTTTTTTTGTTTTGTTTTGGTTTTTGGTTTTTTTGTTTTGTTTTTTGAGATCCAGCCATTTCGTTGTGTGCAGGAATATTTCTTTTATCAACCACCATTTGACAGTATAGGTCTGTCATGATCTGTTTATCTATGTGTCATTGGGTGGTCACTGGACTGTTCCCAGCTTGGGACTGTTATAAATAATAGTTGTAAGGATATATGAGTCTTTTTCAGCATCCTTGGGTAAACAAGGACTCCTCAGAGACTTCTTGCTCCCATCTGAGCTGCATGGTTATTTATGGTCTGCATTCCTACTAACATTCTGGTGTCCTGAACTCTCACCCATTAAGCTCTGCACACAGCGTTCTAGAACTTCTCCAGTTTGCAGCTCCAAAGGTTTTCAAACCCATCCCATAAATCAGTTCCAAAGGCCAAGCAACCACACTGACGGGTTCTGTCACAGCAGTGACCCCCCATCCCCGTGCCACTTTATAAATGTAAGATGCCCTTTTCAACAACATCATGACCTGACAGAGCATCTTAAGCAGGAGAGATGGTGTGAGAGAGTGAGGTCCATAGCTACATGGCCCCACATTGCCTGGGCAAAACCATGATGGCAGGAGCATGTGGTGTGGGGGGGGGAGCTTCTCACCTGGAGGCAGGCAGGAGATGGAGGAACAAGGCGGGAAGCTATCCCTGAGAGCCCCCAGAGACTCGGTGCATCCAACTAGACTCTGTCTCCCTAGACTTCTACCACCTCCCCAAAGAAGACTACATGTCCAGAAGGACCCTGTGGGAAACATTGGTTATTCAAATGATGATATCAACTTGCCAAAAAGAAAAGGTTTACCTGGGCATGTGGTTTTAGAAGTCTGAAGCCATGGCTGCTCAACCCGCTACCTCCAGACTTCTAGCAGGCAGTATAGCCTGGTGGGGCTCAGGACAGTGGGAACTCCATCACCCCATAACGTCTGGGAAGTGAAGACGGAGAAGAGGGTGCAGGAGACCCACTAAAGAGCGTACTCCGGCGACCTTTCTCTAACCACACTCCGCCACTTACAGGGTCTGCTGTTTGATAAAGGATACTATTCACGTGACAAAAAGTATGCAGCCAACCACACACATGGAGAAAATACAGTGGCCCTGCCTTATCCATGAAGAAAATATACCAAGATCCTCATTCGGTGCCAGAACCGTAATAGTACACTACATTTTCACATACATACATACATACATGACATTTAATTTATAAATGAATTACAGTAAACAATGTCCCTCAATTATTGACAATTAATTTTTAATAATTATTAACCATGATAACTAATAATAAAATGAAGCAATTAAAGTAGCCCGTTAGACCAGAGTGACACGAATATGGCCTCCCCCTTTCGAAACCTATTTACTACAGTATAGATCTTCAGCACACAGTGTCAGGCCAGTCAGAACTATCCCATAATCAAAGCTGTCAACTCATCCCATGCTATCAGGCCTCCGAATACAAACTGCCCAGCAGAGACCTTCCCAGATGCTCACCAGCTTATTGATGCATAGACCATGCGTGGTGAGGTGACATCACTGCCTAAGAGGTCGTGGGTCACAGGGCCTCTTACTACCCCCCAAACAGAATGAAATGATACAGCACAGAGGGAAGATGGCTGAGCACCTTCCTGGATGGTATTTGCTCACGTAGTGCTCTGAGAGATGGCTGAACTCACACCACTAACAGGACCCTGATTCTGCCCATCCTCAGGGCAGAGTCCATAGAGAATAGTAAGACCACCAGACAGGACATGGAGCCTAGACTTACCCTGGCCACAGCCACCTGGCACTGGGATCTTCTGAAATACAGCTAGGATAGTGACATTCATTCTGGCCATCTGTTACAGAGAAACTGTGTGCAAATAGCTTCAGACACACTGTGAGATACATAAACACTTGCTGCCAGAAACGTTAGTACCACCATCTTCTTCCTCTTCCTACCCCTCTTGTCCCCTTTCTCCAATCTCCTTGTGTGTGTGGCTTTTCTGGGAGAGACACCATCAAACATCTGTGCACTCCAGAAAGGCTCTGGCCACAGACCAAGTTCTTGGCTCCACCTAAATTTAGCCTAGTGAACCCCAGGGTTTCCTGGTAACTTCGGTAGTAAGAGAGAGGGGTTACTTACAGAGTCATGGACCACTCAAAGGCAGGCACTGCATAGAAAAGTCAAAGAAAACTATGGTGACCACAAGAACAAAGTCTGATTTTTAAAAATTGTTTATTTATTATGTGTACAGTGTTCTACCTGCATGTAGGCCAGAAGAGGGCACCAGATCTCATTATAGATGATTGTGAGCCACCACATGGTTGCTGGGATTTGAACTCAGGACCTCTGGAAGAACAGTCAGTGTCCTTAACTCCTGAGCCATCTCTCCAGTCCCAAAGTCAGAATTTTTACAAAGCACCCAGCATTCCTTGTGGCCTGGGATTTTATTTTCTTTAAATGCTTATAGATATCTGCCTGCATGTACATATTTGCACCTCTGTGAGTGTCTGGTGCTCATGGAGGCCAGAAGTGGCCATCTGATCTCCTGGAACTGGTGTTACAGGCGCCTGTGAGCTGCCATGGGGATGCTGAGAATTGAGGTCATCTAGAAAAGACACCAGGGCTGCTAACTGCGGAGCCACACAGTCCCTCTAGCCTTCGAATCTGGCGTTCTAGTTAGGACCTGTCTTTGCAAGCTGAGCCCTACCTCTCCAACACTGGTCCAGCCTGGAAGAGACCCTGATTTCTACCATAGCTGTGATGTCTGGTCAGCATTGGTACACATCTATGCTTAATGTCCTCATGACCTTAGTGAAACGAAAACAGGCACTTTTGGCCAAATGTTCGGCACATTTCAAACTCTTGCCACAGGTCAGCAATGCCAACGAGTATCTTCACCAAGAGGAATGTGCCATGGAAGTCCCATGCCCAAGGAAGACAGGGCATATGCTGAGCACTGGCTGGTCGTATGGGAGTAGCAGTAAGGATGCTAACCCTTTAGGAACACAATTCTTTAGAAAAGAGATTGTCTTCTCTTTCTGTGACTGCTAGCTAGTCCCACCATGCAAGAGTACCACCAGGTAAATCAAACATAAAACAATGAAGAAGGAGGGACTCTGGATGCAGGAAAGATCAGAAAAGCCAACCCCGTGTGTAAACCAGCAAACATAAACCATCAAATCCTATGACCCGGGCTATACATTCGCAGAACCTACTCAGACCAAGAGGTGGCCACAGAAAGCTAGCTTGAACCTAACTGGTCTGCTAAGCCATTAACATTACCTAGAATATTTTACAGAGCCCACCGTTTCACAACTTACTATACAGATAATCCTGAGTTCAAAACTATTCAACATAGCACGAATCTAGAAAAATCCGACCAATTGTCAAAGGAAAAGACCATCAATGAGTGCCAATCCCAAGGTGACTTCAGATCCTAGAACTCTCAAACTAAGATTTGTAAGTGGAGCCACAGAATCACCTTCAGCTACAGAAGCATAAACGGTCTCAGACTGAATAAAAAAAAACCAGACATGTAAATATATAGAAACGGTGATAAAGAATAAAATGCAGATTTTAGAATGGGTGAACGTAACATCTAAACTGTAAGAGTCATGGGGTGAGGTCCATAGCATGGAGATTACAGAAGCAAGAATGTACAGACATGGATGTGGGTTTTTTGGAAGAATTCCCCAATTCAATTATAGAGGGGAAAATTAAGGACAAACGAACAGACCCTCAGAATTGCAAAAGGTCTAACATCCATGTCATTGGAAGTTCCTGAGAGGAAAACAGTAGTAGTGGGGAAGAATATTCAAATTATTTTCAGTATAAAACTTTGGAAAAAATTATATATATATATAATATATATATAGTTACAGAATACACAAGACAAACAGACCTCAAACTGAGTAAAGTTAAAGAATATCACATCTAGAACCACAAAAACCAAACTGCTCAAGATCAAAATACAGGAGAAAAAACAAACCCTAAGAGCAGGTAGGAAAGACAATAGGGACAAGTGTCGGAAGCATTATTATAAACCTATGTGCTTCTGCTCAACTGGCTTTTGACAAGTGGGAAAGGGCTGACTCATCAATAAATAGTGTTGAAAAAGCTGGATGGCCACATGCGGAAGATCGCGCACACCAGCTATCAAAACCAACTCCAAGGAGATTGGACTTCAGTACAAAACCCGAGATCATGAAAACAGCTGGAAAGAAGACTCAGGCAGAAGCTCCTAAGCAGTGGTCGGGATGATTTCTTTGGCTAGGATCTCAAAAGCAAGGGCAAGAGAACGTCAAACTAAAGTAAACAAACAAAAAACCCTACACAGCCCCAGGGAGCTTCTTAGCCCCACTGAGATGGATACAATGAAAAGGCAGATGAATACGGTGTTAAGGAGGATTCAGGCACAGAGGAACCCGCATATATTACTGGTGGAATGTAAACGGAGCCCCCACCCCCACCCCGTGTGAACAATTCAGTAGCTGCTAAGAAACTTAAACATGAAATCACCACACAACCTGAAAATTCTACTCCCAGGTATAGCCTAGGAGAAGTGAAAATATACTCATGATTTGCTTATGAATATTCAGATTATCAAAAATTAAAAAAGAGGCAGGGAACCATATAAATGTGCATAGCTATGAATGGATAAGCCTAATGCAACAGATTTGGACAGAGTAGTACATAGCCATGAAAAGAGACAAGGAGGGGCTGGAGAGATGGCTCAGCGGTTAAGAGCACTGACTGCTCTTCCAGAGGTCCTGAGTTCAAATCCCAGCAACCACATGATGGCTCACAACTGTAAGAAGATCTGACTCTTTCTTCTGGAGTGTCTGAAGACAGCTACAGTGTACTTACATACAATAAATAAATAAATCTATATATAAAAAAGAAAGACACAAGGAATTGTTATATGCACTTCTGTTCCATGATTTAAATATGGACAGATCATAAAAGAGTATGCTAAATAAAAGAAATTAGGTACAAAGTGAGTCGTAACTCAGGACTCCATTTATACCACATGTTCAAAATAAGAACCCACGGGAGAAGCAGCTCTGGTTTCCAGAGGCTCCAGGAGAGAGGAGCGGGGAATGGGGGCTTACAGGTCTGAGGCTTCTTTGGGGCCACAGTCAGACAGAGTCAGATAGCAGTGATGACTTCACAGCCCTGCAAATACACTAAAAACCACGGATTTGTACATGATTTTGAAGGTGGTAAATTTTATGGTATATGAACTATATCTGAATAATAAAATGAAAACCACAGACCAGTATTTGCCATAAAAACACATGTAAAAGTGCTTTAAAATATTAGCAAATGGAACACAATACTATATAAAAAGGCTAATAAGGCCACATGAAGTTTACATGAAAATCTATATAATTTACCATATCAACAGAATACATGCCAGCAACTGGATTCATATTGACAAGATTCAATGCCAGTTGTCATGAAAAAAAAAATCTATATAACACATCTGGAACGAAAAGAAACAAGGAGCAAATATCACCATAGTTTCCAGTCGGGTGTGGCTTCAATGGGGTTCGAGTCTCAAGTGTCATGGTAGCAGTGAGCGGAGGTTGCTGTCAATCCCCTCTGAAGATTAAAGTAGCAATGACTGCCCTTCTGAGTCACTCCATGATGTCATTTGGGTTTAGTTCCTCGTAAGCTCCTGAGCTCAGGATCTCTCTAGTCCACTGACTGGTCACAGGAACCTTCTGTCGGGTATTTGCAATGTGGCCGGCTCACAGTGCAGAGACTGGCTTCCTACACAGCAAGCTAGCAAGAGAGACTGCACCCCACAATCGAAGTCCCAATGTTTTAGTAAACTGAGTTTTAGTTTTATATTGATACCCCATCGACTTTGCTGTGTTCTGGACACTGAGGCGGGACAGGAAGCCCATCTGATAACGAAGGAAAGAGGTCATACGGCAGTGTGATAAGCAGGAATTTAGACCTTTGTGAGTTACTTTACTGACCGCCTATTACCATAGGCACGTGCAGAAGATGATAGTTAATGGCTGATGTTGTGTTTAATAGCTGATCAATGAAAGCTTTTCTCTCAATAAAAAAGATAAACTCTCACCAGCTCCATTTTGGGGGGACTTTATAGTGAAGGCCAGCAAGCAAAATGTGAATTGTCTCTCTCTGCCTTGAGGATGCAACTGTTTATATGGTAAATTCTACCAAATACCACCCCCCCCAAAAAAAACCCACCCTCTACTCCTAGTACTAAGAAGGGAAATTTTCCATCATAGAATAAAGATCAAAATGCAAAAAATCTGTTCCTCTGCTGCATCCTGGTATCAAGCAATTGAAGATGACACTTAGAATACTTTATGTTCTGTATATTTTACCACAATAAACACTGAGCGGGAAAAACAATACAATTTATGGCAACATAAAACAGGAGATACCCAGCAAAAGACGTGAAAGGCTTCTAAACAGAAAATTAGAATATGATGATGACAGAAACTAAAGAAGCCTTAGACAGGCCAAGAGTTCTACCACATAAATGTGTTGTAAGACCTGGGTGTGGATGTTTGAGTACAAATGGCCTCAGCAGACTCAAGTGTTTGAATGCTTGGCCCACAGGGAGTGGCGCTATTAGAAGATGTGGCCTTGTAGGGGGAAGTGTGTCACTGAAGGGGCAGGCTTTGAAGTTTCTGCGTAAGCTACGCCCACTGTGGCACACGGTCTCCTTCTGCTGCCTGTGAATCAAGATGAGGAACTCTCGGTGCCCTCTCCAGCACCATGTCCACCTGGATACTGCCATTCCTCCCACCATGATGATAATGGACTATAAGCCAGCCCCAATTAAATGCTTTCCTTTAGAAGAGTTGCCTTGGTCATGGTGTCTGTTCACAGCAGTAAAACCCTAAGACACTGTTCCCTTCAAACTGAGCCAGTGCCAATTATAATACTAGCAAGCACTTTGTGGAAATTGGCAAACTGATTATATTATCTGAAAATTCAAAGGATGTGAATAGTCCAAAAACAAATATGAAGACCAAACAGGCAATCCATGCGTATTTACAAGCACACACAATACATATTCCATCCATGTTCACAAGCACACACAATACATATTCCATCCATGTTCACAAGCACACACAGTACATATCCATGCATGTTCCAACCACACACAGTACATATCCATGCATGTTCACAAGCACACACAGTACATATTCCATGCATGTTCACAAGCACACAAGGTACATATTCCTTCCATGTTCACAACCACACAATAGGCATTCCGTCCATGTTCACAAGCACAAACAGTAAATATTCCATCCAGTTCCAGTTCTGGAGGCTCCAATGGCCTCTTCTGGCCTCAACGGGCACTGTGTGATGTGGTGCACAGACATACAGGTAGGCAAAACCTACATAAAATTTTAAAACGTTGGTCCAGTCTGTTTGGAGTTCTGTAGGCTTCTTGTACGTTCATCGGCATCTCTCTCTTTAGGTTAGGGAAGTTTTCCTCCTTAATTTTGTTGAAGATAGTTAAACATTTTAAGCAATTAAAACAACATTTCATTCTATAGATAACTTTGTCTGCAACTTCGAAACCCATCATTGCGGGTTAGGTTACAGTAGAGTAAACAGTGACACCCACATCTCAGTGACAAAATATAATGACTTTTTAAAAAATATTTTTTCTTACATTCTGCAAAGAGAACATCTTGACTGTAGCATTTCAGGGATAATTCTGTAGATATAGGAGCAATAGTTAAAATAGTGAAAGGGTATAGGCACCAAAATAGAGTTTGACATGCAGCATTTAGAATGAGTATTAAGACTGGTGTAAAGCTGGTACAACCACTCTGGAAAGCAGTCTGGCGGTTCCTCAGAAAACTGGGCATGACACTCCCGGAGGATCCGGCTATACCACTCCTGGGCATATACCCAGAGGCTTTACCTGCATGCAATAAGGACACATGCTCCACTATGTTCATAGCAGCCTTATTTATAATAGCCAGAAGCTGGAAAGAACCCAGATGTCCCTCAACGGAGGAATGGATTCAGAAGATGTGGTATATCTACACAATGGAATACTACTCTGCAATTAAAAACAATGAATTCACGAAATTCCTAGGCAAATGGTCAGATCTTGAAAATATCATCCTTAGTGAGGTAACCCAATCACAAAAGAACACACATGGTATGCAGTCACTGATAAGGGGATATTGGCCCAGAATCTCGGAATACCCTAGACACAATCCGCATATCAATAGATTTCTAAGAAGATGGAAGGAGAGACCCCTGGTCCTGGAAAGACTGGATGTAGGGGAACGCCAGGACAGAGTAACGAGAGGGGGTTGAATGGAGAAAAGAGGGAGGGAAGGGGGCTTATGGGACTTTCGGGGAGGGAGGAAACGGGAAAGGGGAAATGATTTGGAATGTAAATTAAAAAAAAATAAAATAAAATAAATAATTAAAAAAAATTTTAAAACGTGTTTAAAAAATGATGAGGCCACTATCACTTTGATACCAAAGCCAGACCAAAGATACCACAGGGAAAGAAAACTATAGGTCAGTCTCTGTGGTGAACACAGATGTACAAAATTCCCAACAAATACAAGCAAAGCAAACACACTAGAAAGAGGGTTCATGATAACCAAGTGCAATGTCTCCCTGGTGTGCAAGCCTGCTTCACACGTGCAACCCAACAGATGTGATACGTTGCATTAAGGAATAAAAGAAAAGACACACCTGGCCACTCACTCGACATAGAAGAAACATTTTGTCATTTTTAACAGGATTTAGACATAGAAGGAAATTCCCTCACCATAATAAAAGCCCTTCATGACAAAGTTTGAGGCTAACACCAGAGTCAGTGGAGAAGACCACTTGAACTATAAGAGTGGGCAAAAGACAAGCACGGTGCTCAGGCCTCTTCTGTCCACTGTAGCATGAACATGTTAGGAGGAGTAATTGGATGGGAAAAATAAAGAAAAGAACTGGAAGGCATCTCAATGGGGAAGAAACAAAACTGTCCCTACTTGTATACACCAAGACCCCAAAGATGCACAAAAGTATGAGAATAAGTGAATTCAGCAAAGCTCTGTGTTTAAAGAATCGAAATCTTCAAATTAGTTCCATCTCTGTTCATCAGAACTACCTAAAGGAAACAGGGTAGGGGTTGGGGGGTGGGGGGAGCCTGTCTACTTTCCAAAGCTTCAGAACTGGATAGAATATTTTAATAAAGGTAGCCAAGAAGGCCAAAGAGCTACACACTGGGAACTGATAGAAGAAACTGAAGAATGCATATCTAAAAAGAAAGACTCATATCACAAAAACCATACTCATATGTTAGAACATTGTTTAAATGTCCACACAGCCAAAAGCAATATATACATTCACAGTGGTACCTACCAAGCTTACTTTGATATTCTTCATAGGAACAGCAACAAAAATTCTAAGTTTGCATGGGACTGTAAAAGACCCTGAGTAGCCAAAACAATTTTGAGAAACAAAAACAAAGTTGGAGGTTCCACGTATTCTGGTTTCAAGGTGTACTACAGAGATGGCAATCTGCAACTCGACCATCAACAGCATGACTGACACAAACCAGCCACAGATGCCAGGAGACCAGACTCCAGAAATAACCCAAACATATCTTTAGCTAATTTTTGGCACCCAAACTAGTGATACCAAAAAGACACAGTATGGGATGTCTTTTCTCCCCCATGAGGGGTAAAGGGGAGAGGGGGTACCCACATGTGAAAGAATCAAAGCAGACTCTTCGTATACCACAAAAACCGACCCTAAATAAGCCAAAGACCCAAATGAAAAGGTGCTCAACATCACTAATCATCATGGCAATGAGAAATCAAAGCCATGATGAGATGGCACCTTATGCCCGATAGGGAGGTTCTCATAGCAGAGAGGTAGTAACTAGTGTTGGCAGAGGCTTAGAGGAAAAGGAACCCTCATCTACTCTTGGTGGGGACAAACATTAGAGCAGTTGCTATGGAGAACACTGTGGGGGATTTCTAAGGATATTAACAGTAGTACAGAAATGAAAGGGCCCCCAATTAACAGTCCCATGGTTACTGCAATATTACAGTAAGCACAGGATGGAAAAAAGCTAAATATCCATCAATAAATGACTGGATAACAAGACTATGATGTGACCTGTGGGGTGTGTGTGTGAGAGAGAGAGAGAGAGAGAGAGAGAGAGAGAGAGAGAGAGAGAGAGAGAGAGAGAGAGAGAAAGGAGAGAGAGAGAGAGAAAATATTATTCCACCTTTAAGAAGAGACTCCAGGGCTAGGGAAATGGCTCAGTGGGCACAGTGCTTACTGTGTAAGTATGATGACCTGAACTTGGCCACACCCATGTAAAAAGGCCAGATGTGGCAACATGTGCCTGTAATATACCAGCACTGGAATATAGAGACAGTAGGATCCTGGGGACTCACTGGCTAGCTAGCATGGTAAATCAGTGAGCCCCAGTTTTAATGAGAGACCCTATCTCAAAAGATAAGGTGGAGGGCATTCAAGACAACACATGACATCTGCCTTAGAGCTTCGCAAGTCCATGTATGGAAGCATGTATCCCCCACCATGCTCACAATTATTGTCATCTGCCACAACTCAGATCAATTTGGAGGACATTGTAGGAGCTGAAGGCATGTCCCATGCAGGACTCCACTTACTTTTCATTCAAAACAAGGACATGATGTTATGTGATATTTGGTAGCTTGCTGGCTTATGTTGACTCTTTACCATGAATAAACATATCAAGTCATCATGTGGTCCTCCATAAGTATTTATTACTGTACTAAAGACACACACTGCCAACACATTTAGAGAACGGCACTATCTGGTTTGAAGATTTATTTTAAAGCTCTAATAACCAGGATGGTTCAGCATTAATGAGAAGGTCATCGAATACAGTAGCAGACCAGAGTGAATGATCCAGAAATACCCTCAAACAGACAGGTTTTGGTGAAAGAGCCAAATCAACCCATTTAGGAGAACAAAGCCTTATTTTAAAGGAAACACTGCGAGGTCACTTTTAATGGTGTTGAAATGACTGGTGTAGATACGGGAGTAATGAAACTGAAGGCTCAAAAACAAAATAATCCACAATGGAAGAAATAAAAATAGTTCCTGGCTCCTGGTGGGTGAGGAAGGCAGCTCAAAACAACTTCCAGTGGTCAAGGCAACTTCCGGTGAACATGGACCTGCTTGTGTTTGGTGGCAGGGTTGGTCCTGGGTGTATGTTTTCCTCAAGATTCATCAGGTTTTACACTTAAGAGTACACATGTTGATAAACTTGAACTAAAATTCGAAAGAAAAAAACTTTCATGCTGGCTGCCGTGTGGAGACAAGATGGGAGTGTGGGTGTGAAGAAGCCAATGGAGCTGTGACAGGAAGAGCCGACATGATGTGGACGAAAGTGTTGCTAAGTCAGATTTGAGATAGCAGTCCCTCCTAGAGCATCTTCTCTTAGGGTGACCTTGTCAGTCTTCTCCTATGGCCAGTGTATGGAGCCCAGAAGATCTTAGATCATATTAAGTCTACATTCATTTTAGTGCTCTAACATCCAAGTTTCAAATGAAATTCAGATTAGTAGAGGGTCAATTCAACTTTGTGTGTGTGTTTTTTTTAAATGTACTTCTAGGGTTAGAGAAATGGCTCAGTGGTTAAGAGCACTGACTGCTCTTCCAGAGGTCCTGAGTTTGATTCCCAGCAACAACATGGTGGCTCACAGCCATCTGTCATAGGATCCCATGCCCTCTTCCGCTGTGTCTGGAGACAGCAACAGTGTATTCATATGAATAAAAAACAATAAATCTTTTTTTTAAAATGTATTTCTAAATAAAATCTAAGGAAAAGACATGCAGGAGGAAAGCTAATCAATATGGATTTAAACAGTACACCATGAAGTTCAAAAGCAACAGAGGAAGACTGATGCAGGGATAGACTCCATTCAGCTTCTAAATATAGGGACATTGTGCCCAGCAAAAGATTCTTTGTTCACCTCCAAGCACAAACCATTGTTGGAGTTCACTAAGTGTTCTTGTGACACATATTGGGTGAGCTGCCCATCTTGCGGTCAAATGGGAGCAGACCAATATCCCCAGAGACCAAGCAGACAACACCCCTTGGAAGTGGGGCATTCTGTGAACACCTAGCTAAAGGGAGTGATAGGTCTCAGGGAAGGGACTATCAGCCTTCAGATAGACCCGGAATGAACGAACATGCACAAAACCCCACTCCATCCAAAGACACTACCCAACTGCAGGCCCCAGGGACAGAGAGAATTCAACAGCAAGAGCACTAGAAGCTGGACAGTTGATAACAGACAGGGCAGATCTGTAAAACTAAGTCCCAAACCCACAGTAATGGAGGTTAACAAATGAGGGGTCAGCACCTACAGCATCTCTGCTGTGTGTGTCTACAAGGAAGAAGGTTGCTGTAGACTGCTGACAACAGCCCAGCCATCAGTACGTTTTGGAGAATCAGAAAAAAAAAATGGGATTACCAAATCAAGCTAAAGGTAGGAAAAAAAATCCCTGAACAAATCAGAAAAAATTATGTCTGAGTAACATAGCTTACTGTTGTGGAATTAACTGTGTCACGTTCCTTCCCAAAATGTATCAAAGAGCTAACCCTGAATAGGATTATATGTGGAGATAGAGCCTTCAAAGGAGGTCGTCAAGATGAAAGGATGCTATGAAGAAGGAGCCCTCTGAGATAAACTTTATCTCTTATAGGCGAAAGAAACCACAAAAGTGAGGGTTCTGTCTACTTGCGCACGGAGCAAAGTCATAGCAGGACACAATGACAGGATGTGGTGTCTCCAAGGCAGTGAGAGGCCTCACCTCAGACCAATCACACTGGCCTCTATCCTAGACTCCCAGCCACCAGAATGTCAAGCAATCTCTATAAAGAACCATCTCCAAACAGCTGAGGCGGGATCTAGGAACATCAGCCAGATTGAGAAGGTCTTAGGAGGGAGGGCTTCCTCCTAAGAATTGGTAAAACAGGGACTGTATATATAATCTTGAAATGAATTTGATTCTCCTGAGTGTTTGGTGTTGAATTTGTGACACACATAAATAATCTAAACTCAGCTGAAAAAGTCTACCTCCTGGGAGGAAATGTGGGTCAGGAAAGGACGTCACTACAGCTCCACTGGGAAGGGTTTGGAAGATCAACGCAATGTAATTGCAGACCTTCGTGCTGACCTGATAAGATGGACGCTGTAGGGTCTGGGAATGAGATGGGAAGCGTGGTGTTGACAGGCGGAGAAGAGCAGCAGCTAATTCTAACTTCAGGTCTTCCCTAGTGAGAAGTAAACAGACAGTGTGAAGATGAGAAGCTCAGAGAGACAAATGCACATGTGTGTTATGGATACAGGTGGAGGGTGGGGGAGTATTTGAAAGGCTAAATTACTAAAGTAGGTGCCTCTGGGAAGCCGGAAGGGGGAGAAAGGCAGAAGGTATGCAGTGTCTGTGTGTGTGTGTGTGTGTGTGTGTGTGTGTGTGTGTGTGTGTGTGTGTGTGAGAGAGAGAGAGAGAGAGAGAGAGAGAGAGAGAGAAAGAGAGAGAGAGAGAGAGAGAGAGAGAGACAGAGACAGAGACAGAGACAGAGACAGAAACAGACAGACAGAGACAGACAGGGACAGAGAGGGCGGAGGGAGGGAGGGAGGAGAGGTCACTTTTTGAACTATTAGACTCTTTAGGTATAAAGGTAACTTTTATTTTTCAAGTAAAATCCAACGTAAAAATGCTAAGAGGAAGGAGAAGAGTTGAAAGACAGATGGCAGCTTCAAAACTTCTGAAGAGCAGCTCCTAGAGCCTTTAGGAAGGTCGGTCCACTGCACCGGCTGCTTGTTCCGAAGGCTCCTGCTTCGCTGACTCCAGCCCTGGCAGAAGACCCCGCCCCTCCTGAAGAGGCAACGTATGTGAAATGCACATTGCATGTGAAATCTCCAGATAACTCTCTCTCTCTGGACCTGTAGGCCTGCTCACCTGCCTACTGGGCTTGTCTTAAGCAAACTTACCCAAGGCTAACCCGATCCCTTTTCTCAGGACACTAGCTGCTCAGCATTGGGGTAAGTTTGGCTCTCATACTGCGGATCATGCATTATGATTCTACAGAGGAATCAAGAACACAGAACCAGATGTCTATTTTTCTGGCTCTGGGAAGACAAGGACCCCTGACTCAATGGCTAGCTCAGACCAAATCTATTGATTCTACTTTAAGTTGATCAAAGCACACAGGGCCCTAGTTCTTGCTAGGACCATCTAAACTGATGTATTGATTATTAGTGACTTTACTTGTTGGTATGATAAAAGCAGTTTTAAGAAAGGAAGGGCTTGTGTTGGCTCACAGTTCAAGGGCCATTCATCTTAGCATTGGGATTGGGAGGAAGCTGAATTTGGGTGGCTAGAGCCTGAACTGGCTAGTCATTTGCATTCACAATCAGAAGCAGAAAATATCAAATGTTTAAGTTCAGCTGACTAGATCCCAGCCCAGGGAACGGTGCTACCCATGGTGGAAGGTCTTCTCAGTACAGTTAATCTAATCGAGATTATCCCCCATAGACAATGCCCAACGACTCAATACCCATGACTCTAGGTTTTATCATGTTGACAGTTGAGATGAATTAACATGATTTGAGACTGATCCTGAAAGTCATTTTTAAAGGTTAAAAATTACAGATGTTTGTTGGGTACTTTGAAGGTGGGCAAGTGGCTGGAAGGAGGCCCACATGTCACTGAGACTCATGCACGGTCCTGCTTAAAAGCTGCTTCAATCCAAGATTTACTTCATCACAATGGTTTTTTAATTCTTCTTTTTCAGTTTGAACAACCTATTTCTCAAAGGTGCCGGTGCTGGGTGTTGGGAGCAGTATATGCCCCTCTCTGGTCAAACCTCTTCCCGCTAGGATCAGCCCTTGTCACATGGGAGAAAGTCTACGAACCCTGGGAGATATTCTGCTCAGTCCTGGGCACACCACCATGAGGAATTCATTCATCTGCTTCCCAACACGGCTGCATGCCATACACACCGTTACTGTCTCTACAGATGGTGAAAACGTGCCCAGAGGGGTTAAAAAGCCATTGGAGGGCAAATCAGCAGAGCCAGGATTTTAACCCTAACAGATCGCTGAGTTCTTATGGCCAGCACGCAGTCTTTACATATGCATGGCAGTGTGGAACCTACCCTGCCTCCAGCTCTCAATACCATCCCAGTCCCTGGCTCTTGGGGTCCCCTCTACTAGACCGGTCTTTGTTCCTGTTGGGTTTGCCACAACAGTGATGGTCAGGCCTCGTTATTCAGCTTCTTGACACAGAGCCAGGCTTCCAATCTCTGTCCCCAGAGCCTTATACATACCTCAGGTTCTCCAGAGTGCAGGCAGGCACTTCCCCTGACTCTATGCAGACATGAGCTCAAACACACACTCTATATGACTTTAGATCACTTAGTTAACCTTCCTCAGCTATAAATAAGACAGGGAACTCAAGGGCAGCTCAATTCAGTCACTGCTTCCGTGCCCACTTGACCGCTGAGAAGGGGAGCCGTGACCGAGGCGCCGTGTGATGGTGGCTCACCCCATGCCCAAGCACCTTTCTCTGCTGTCTGTCCTGCTGGTCCTCGTGGGCCTCACCTGTCTGTCAGGAGTGACAACAGCTCCTGGGCACCTCTCACTCACCTCACCCTCTTCCCAGAGCTCGTCCAAGCTCGATCCTAATTAGCCTGGCGAAGCTCAGTCATCACAGGGAAGTCCTTGAAGTTGGAGATTTCCACAAAGCTAAACCACTAAATCCCAGGGCCGCCAGCCTGTCTTCATAGCTTCTCCAGTCTGCCAGAAATCCTGCCCACTCCCACACAGAAACCGCAGACCTGGGGTTCAGTGTCACCCCATCCCAGGCCACCTTATCAAGGCGGGTCCAGCCATTCCTTTATCTGCCTGCCTCTCTAAGTGCTTCCATCACCCTGATAGGCCTCATAAAAGCTGGTAAAAGACACAGCTGCCTGGTTTTGACATCACTGACTTCAAAGGCCTCAAATTAGGTGGGGCCTGTCTGGCTGCCGTGACTGAGTTCAGAGCAATGTTTGGTGCTCCTGGGGTGACCCTGTTGGCTTGGGGATCAGTGCGGGAGCCCTCAAGTTTATCAATAAATACACGGAATGGTTATGAGCACCGGCTCTGGAGCCAAGCTGCCCCGGTCCATGTCCTAGTCCAACGCTTGGTAAAGGGACCAGTTGATCACAAGGTCTAACTTCTGGTCATCCAGAGACCATCAGGGCTTAGCCTCCAGACCCTTCTCCTATAGTGGCAGAGAGTCTGTCCCAAAAGAGTGGGCAGCTACTATTTAGCAGACACAGGGCTCTGCTAGGAAGATGAGAAGGTTCTGGAGTTGGGAATTCTGACTGCATAGCCATACATATTTCCACGCAAATGTGCTTAATCCCACCAAACAGTATGTTTAAGGTGGTAGAAATGGTGAGTTTACGTTATGGAATAATTCATCTCTGACTTCTGAAGTCAGAGTTCACCCCCACCCTAAGCAAAAATGTCAAGAGTAAGGAGAGAAGGCATTAGGCCCTTCCCCAGGCTTTGGCTGAAATGAGCCACAAGTCAAGAGCTCGTCACCTCCGCCAACCCCAGTCCAGTCCTGTGACACATCAGCCCCTTCTCTAGATGCTGAATATACTGGGCACAGGCAGTAGCGCCCCCAAAGGTGTCTGCCACACTCATTGTCCTATCTCACAGAAGCCCTGGAGTCCAGTTTTGCCTGACTCGTGAGTACAGGGAGAAGCTCCTCGAGACCCTTCCCCCCGCCCCCCCTCCCCCTGCTTTCCCTCCTTCCCCTTCCACTTCCCCTCCCCTCTCTCCCCCTTCCCCTCCCCTACCTTTAACAGCATCCCTGGACAAAATTATAAACTCAGAAATGTGGACGAGGAAGCAGGAGGATTAAGTCACCCTTAGCTTTTCTCCTCAGTTACACAGAGCAGAATTAAGACGCCTTTCGGGCTCACTTTTGAGAGACGAAAATACTTATTTGTTTCTAGGGCTCTTGCAATGCTGGATGAAAAGCCACCTTGGTTGTAACTCACTGTGACCCAGCTGTTCCGAGGCAGGCCCTCCCCAGCCCAGACCCCTAACTTGCTCAGATTTTAGTCAAGACGTTCCACAGTCACCCTAGGGAAGAATGTGGGACCCCCTGTCCCAACAGAAACTGAATTAAATTCACTAAACCAGAATTATCCTCTATTGCCGCCAATGGACCCACTGAGTCACCATAGCAAGTTCCATGTCAGCATTTCTATAAAAGCCGGGGTTTGCTAGGGATCAGTTCACAGCCATAAAGAAGTCTGAAAAGAAAGCCAGGTGACACCACTCCCAAGCCTCTCAGGACAAGGGTGCCTGCCACCAGGGCCTCTTAAGGAGGGCCTTCTACTATCCTCCTTTAGGACACCGATTTAGGACATCGACTACAGTTGTCAAAATTCAAATTTGGTTCTTAGCTTGGTGTGTGTGTGTGTGTGTGTGTGTGTGTGTGTGTGATCTAAAAGATATTTGCTGCTTTGAGAACTTAGAAAAGGTCTGAATTGAGCATGTGTGATCAAAGCCTTCTCCTTCCCCAGTGAACAGCAAAAGCGGCAGAGACACTTAGCTGAGCAGGAACCAGGACTCATGTTGCTGACACCTATCGTCTGTTGGAACAGTGGCTTTGCCTCCTGTCTCACAGGGAACACTCCGAGAGCCAGGCCCAGGGACCTAGCCATGTGTAACACAGGCAGCCAGTGGGAAAAGGCTACCATCTAGTCAATAAAACTAGGCCTCCCACATGCTGTGTGAAATAATTATATAATGATATAATGATGATATTTATAGATTATAGTACACAAATATAAGAATTTTTACAATCACCCAAATCACAATTATACAGAACATTTGGAGAAAATTAAGCAAATAATGTATATATAAGCAGAGAGGGGGCCATCCTCTGAATCATAAAAACGAGAAGTCCGCCGGGCGGTGGTGGCGCACGCCTTTAATCCCAGCACTTGGGGGGCAGAGGCAGGAGGATTTCTGAGTTCGAGGCCAGCCTGGTCTACAAAGTGAGTTCCAGGACAGCCAGGGCTACACAGAGAAACCCTGTCTCGAAAAACCAAAAAAAAAAACAAAAAACAAAAAAAACCGAGAAGTCCTTAAAAAGAAGAGAGTTGCGATACTTTAAATTTTAATTGGTCCTAAATTTTTAAGAAGCCATCTCCGCTCACACACAAGATTAAATAAGAAATGGGAGAAAAATACTTTCCATGCGTATATCAAGGGTTTTGTATTCTGCTGCAGTAAAAGGTCTGTGCAAAGAAAAGGAAAATCACAAAGGAAAAAAAAATCAGAAGAAGTAGACAAGAGGTGTGGAGAGGCAGTTTAAAGGAGCACACGGAGATTGTCAGCAATGAAAATATACAGACCACCACTGGTAGCCAGGGAAAAAGCAGAGTGATAGCATTGAAACAGATGAGGATGTGGGGCAAAGAGCTCTCAGTGATGGCTAAGGAGTGGTAAAAATGTAGCTGGGGGCATCCATTAAAAGATAAAATCCCGGAGAGGCTGGGGAGGGTCTGGGCTGCTGAGTAGTGGAGTGTACTCTGTGGACCACAAGCGGCCATAGATGTGGGAACTATGTGAACTGCAGGTTGGGGAGACTTGAAATGCTGGGCTGCATTCAGTGCCTTGTGAGGATGGTGTTTCAGTGGGGGGGGGGGCGGTGGGTCGGCATGCAGTTGGTAGTTTGGTCTGGAAAGCCACATGACTTGTCTTGAAGTACCATAAGGAAACTTGGTAACTAATGTCTGATGTGGTGTCCAAGAGTCCAGCTTACCAGCCATGAGACAAAATGGAGTCCCACCTACCCAGCAGAGGATGTGGTGGCCTTTTTTTTTTTTGCTGATGTTGGATGGGTAGCCATAGAAGGAGAAAGCGCAATAAGACTCAGGGCAAGGTCGGGTTCACACCTCCCTTGCTTCGAGAAGACCGCAAGCAGGCACACTTCCTTCCAAAACTTGTCTCAAGACAAGCCTCCTCCAAAGACGATGCTGGCTCCTAAGAGGGCCTTACCAAAGAACTGGCAGCCCTCAGAACTCAGACTGCCAAGATGGTGACCCTGCAGGGACAACAGAGTCTAGTGGAGGTTCTTCCACATCTGTTGCTGTAGCATGCCCACCTCCTCCCCACCCTCGCCTCCCACTTCCCCTCCCCCCTCCACTGGTGCTCCACCAAGTACATCTGCTTTTGATCTGATTACAGATCGAAGGGAGCAAAATGTCAATTCTGAAAAGACTTGGATTAAGAGACACCCAAAGTGGCCTGATGTGCCAAATAGAGAGATCCTTAAAGATACGAATGATGTGAAGCCATGACTGGTCAGGAAAAGATGGAAAACCTAGGCCACTGGACACTACTGCCCCTGCCACTCTCAAAGCGGAGGCTTGGAAAAAGACGCTTGCTCACGGGCATCGACACAATAGCCAAGGTAAAGTGGAAAGAGGAACTCCAAGGCCCTGTCAAAAGCCAGCTTTGACATTCAGGGAGTAAGCCGAGGCAGGTAGTGAGGTGCTCTGGGTTAGTGCTGAGACCAGCTGATGGGGTCAGCACTAAGAAGGACCGACGGGTTGGTCTAGACAGCAATCAATGGGGTCTGCTGCCTGTGGCAGCCAGCAATTAGAGAAATTACTCAGCAGACATTTCTCTGAGGGAACAAAGCTTAATTTACTGGGGCTGGCACTACCTGTGGGCAGCGAAAATCTCTGAACTCTTTCAAGTCTTAGGGGCTGGTGAGAAAGAAGAGGAGAGAGAGAAAATTCACGTGTACACACATATACACACACCGAGTGGATAAAGCAAAAGACAGACTCCAGTAACCTCATATATACAAATATATATGTACATACATGCATACATATAGACTTACAGACAGACAGACAGACATATATACATTCACACATAGAATGGATGGAACAATGCTCCAGCAAGCAGGCTCCAAGCATATCTCTCTCTCTCTCTCTCTCTCTCTCTCTCTCTCTCACACACACACACACACACACACACACATATATACACACACATATACACATACACACACGTACATATGCACACATGCAAACATATATACACATATACCTAGTGGGTGAATGGAATAAGTTCCAACACATACCCACACAAGCTTTACATACATACATACATACATACTTACATACATACATATTTGATGGAACAAAGTTCCAACAACTTTAGTTTTTCTCCCATTGCCTATAAATCTTTCAAGCAGTATAAAATTACGTGATTACATTTTAGTTTTCTTCTAGTAAATGATTACCAAAAAAAGTGTGTTCCCCAATACCTTTACAAGAAATAGCATTACATAGTGAAGGTTAAAAAAAAATTATTCCCAAGAACCCACATGCATTTGTAACTAAGCAACTTGTTATAGATTAACAGAGTGTAAGCAAGCAAGGTAGTTTTCTTATTGTCAGGCAGCAATCTGCGGTTACAAAGATAGGGTTAGTTATTTTATTATTTATCTTCAAAAGTAGTCTCATAAGAATCTTAAAAAAAATCACAAATCTAAACTTTTATATAAAAATCAATCATACGTATTCTAAATCCCCAGATTACATATCTGTTCATCAGCAATTCTTATTGAATCATATCAGGAAGCTGAGGGCAAAAATGGGTACAAGAAATCAATCATCAGTGAGGGTCATGTCATATGCCATGTACTGCCGTTGTTCTTATTCCCTGACCGTAAACGGTCCCTAGTTTAACTATTTAAAAGTGTGCCTCTCTGAACTTCAAATTGTTCCCTAAGATTTTTCTACATCAGAGCCAGTAGCAGAAATATCCTAACCTAGCTTCACTAACAATTTGTTTTTCCAAATGTTTTCTAAGGGTGGTGTCATTGCTGGCAATCGATGTCTCTAAGTTCTTTCCTAGGGTGGTGACTGAATCATTAACCTGCACTAGCAGAATGCCTGAATGAGATCAAGCATTATTACTGTGAGTGCCAGAGATACTGCCCAGTGAGGGGCTGGAGGCCCCTCAGAGTTTTCATACACTTCTTAGATTCAGAGGGACGTGAGGGTAGTAAGCAGAGAAGAACTCCGTAACAGCATGAAATCCTCTGGCCATGCCTGCCCACTGAGGCTGCGCTAACCAGTGGGCCGCATTCCACGAGTTCTAAAATCATTTGCCGTTCCCGTTCCTCCTGCTCAGCTCTCTCAGCCAAGGCCAGAGGTCACATCAGAGTCAGCCCTTCTTGGTCCACATATATTGAAGTATGTAGGGAAAATGGAGGCTTTAATTGAAAATGTTCCGTGCTCCTAATGGGACTGTGTGCCCAGCAAGGATGACATCGTGCCCGTATTTCTATTTTCCTCACTGTAAAGTTAGTTGTTTGTTTGGAAACCCAAAATCCAAGAAGCATGTAGGAAGGTGGAGCCTAACCCTGGATTTCACTGCATAGCCGTTTCCAATGGTAAACTCTCCCCACGGGGTTTTATTTATATTTACACAAAATGAGGTGAAATTCAGTCTAATAACATGTTCATTATGACAACAAAGAAAAGATAAAAATCCTCTACATTGTTTGTCGCGCTTAAGCACATGCTCCATACATCCCATAAGGGGAAAACGTTAAACTCAAATGATATCTACTAATTGTGATGTGTAAACTACAGTCTTTGTGCCACTGGGTACAAATTACACAACTGTCAGGAAAGAAAAACGGATGGTGATTTATATCGACTGACATATAAAACCAGTGGATCTTCCCACTTTAAATTACTCCTGTATTAGAAACCATTCTCCTTAACACATCCTGCATGTCGTTATTCTTTTGTATCACAATGTCTCAGCAGCATTGCCATGGTCCTAAGGTTGGAACCTGCGCACATCACTGATGGAGAAGGGTTTCTTCAGAAAGTCCATACTCCTTTCATCCTGTGACTCAGTGTTAAGGAGCAATGTCAAGACAGGACCATGTGCTGGAGCGCAGTATTAAAAAATAAGGGCATCCACAACAGTGTCAGAGTTTTGTGACTGTATCTGGGATGAAACCGCAGGTGGGACAGTGTCTGGATGGCCTTTCCTTCAGTCTCTGCTCTGCACTTTGTCTCCATATTTGGAGTGAGTATTTTGTCCCCCTTTCTAAAAAGGATATAAGCACCCACACTTTGGTTTTCCTTCTTGAGTTTCATGTGGTGTGTGACTTGTATCTTGGTATTCAGAGTGTTTGGGCTAATATCCACTTATCGATGAGTGCATATCGTGTGTGTTCTTTTGTGACTGGGCTACCTCACTCAGGATGATATTTTCTAGTTCCATCCATTTGCCTAAGAATTTCATGAGTTCGTCATTTTTAATAGCTGAGTAGTACTCTATTGTGTAAATGTACCACATTTTCTGTAGCCATTCCTCTGTTGAAGGACTGAAAGGAGCCTGATACAGCTGTCTCCTGAGAGGCCCTGCCAGAGCCTTACAAATACAGAGCTGGATGTTCAAAGCCAACCATTGCACTGAGTGCAAGGTCCCCCACTGGAGGAGTTAGAGAAAGGATTGAAGGAGCTGAAGAGGTTTGTAACCCCATAGGAAGAGCAACAATATCAACCAACCAGCCCCCCACCCTCCCACCCCCGAGCTCCCAGGGACTAAGCCACCAACCAAGGAATACACATAGTTCTGGCTGCATATGTAGCAGAGGATGGCCTTGTCAGGCATCAATGGGAGGAGAGGCCCTCGGTCCTTTGAAGTTTCAATAGATGTCCCAGTGTAGGAGAATCGAGGGCGGGGAGGAGGGAGTGGGTGGGTGGAGGAACACCCTCATAGAAGCAGGGGGAGGGGTGGGATAGAGGGTTTCCGGGAGTGGGGGAATCAGGTAAGGGGAAAACACTTGAGATGTAAATAAAATAAATAAATAAAAATTTTTAAAAAGGATGGGGGTGTGGCGGGGAGGATGGCAGCTGTGGACGGAAAGACCCTTCCTTAGTCAAAAAGGTAGCACTATGTATGTCTGGAGCTCAGACAAGCCTTCAAAAGTCTCACATTCCAGACTGCATGAGCACAGTAAAGCCAGCCATGAAGAGAGACACACCTTGCCTTTAAGTCCCCTCTCCTAACCCTCACAATGGTCCTTCCTGTTGAGGAAGCACACAGGCGTTCTTCTTGTGGCTCCACAAGAACTCCCAAGAGACTCGTGTCCCTTCTCCTGCCCGCTTTCAGTACACACCTACGAGGATTCGATTTCCTCTGCCCGGTTTACACAGAGTCCGTGCTCTAAAAGGATGTGTGCACAACAGACCTCACAGACGTACATCAGGATGTGTGCACCATCAGGATGTGTGCACCAAGACCTGGCAGACACACCTCAGGGCCCTTCCAACCCAACCCTTGCTGTAGCTGCATACCTAACCCGGCTCAGCCCCTACAAAGCAGGTGTCTGTGACCTGCTTTGTGGTCTCACAACTGCCCCCCATCTACCTTGTCCCCCAGAGCCCTGAAACCACCACAGCGGCTTCTTCTGCAGCAATTCTCAGAGCCTGAAGAAAAAGCCTGGCTTGCTTTCTTATCATCAAGATCCGTTGGTTTTATGAAACCTGTGTTTTCTGCTCGAGAGAACTGAAGACCTTACATTTGTCCCTAGACTTTCAGTGAATGCCCTTACAAGCCAGGGTCCGGGTGAGCAGTGTATGTGGGGGCTGGGGGGAGGGAACAGACAGAGCTGTGCTCTGGTGGTATTTAATTTTTAGCATAACAAGCAAAAATCAGGTTAATTTATAAATACCTAGTTTAATCACTGTAAGACCTGGCAGGACTGTGGAGGGCCAGGATAGGGAGGAGTGGGGTTGACAGGGTGTTCTATGAGGTTCCCTCCCTGCTCCTCCCTGCGGGATGGTTATAGCTCTTAAATGTTGGGGCCAGAGTGAAGAGTTCGTCTGTAATGGGGTTATTTCTCACCCTGTTCAATTTTACTACAGCCCCACTCTCTCTGCACATGAGACTCCAACTTCAACAAAAGCATATTTGGGTAATCCGATATAAACTAAATTTAAACTCTGACCTCCAACCATAAAAATGCTACTTTCCCTCTCTGAAGACCTGAGATGTGGATGAAGGGCCTGCTAGCTTCACTTTCTGGGTCCCTAAACTGATTTCTAACAGGATTCTAAGCGCCTTAGCTCAAAGTCTGCTGGGGGACAGGTCAGACCTGTGATGGGCAGCTAGCTCCGGGGACCCTTTTCCTGGAGAGAGGACACAAACTCTAGCTTCTGTATGATACTTGCTTGGGGCCAAGTTAGAGCTCAAAATGCAAAATCCAAACCACTGCCCTCCACCGGATGCAAATCTGTGCTGATTCCCATTTTGAAGGAATCACTTTAATCCCCATTGTGGGTCAAGGTTAAGTGTGGGCTTACTCCATGTCTTGTTCTAATTCCTATAGGTTATCTGACTTGAAAATGGAGGCAGGCCACTGCAAGTCTCTGTGGGGGCTGTCTGCAACCAAGCCTTTCTGTGCATCTCCAGCAACTGCCTCGCTTGCTCGCTCGCCTGCTACGACTCAGCCACTCGCTGGATTCCAAGCGTGGCCTCCGTGTTGCTCAGGTCTACCGTCTACAAAATTAGAGGCTTGCTTTTGCTTTCTTTCTTTTTTTTCTTTTTTTTTTTTGAGAGAGAGAGAAATTAAATGTCACAGCCTAGAGCTGAATAAGCAGCCAAGCCTTTGGGTTCAGGGTACCCTGCATTAATAGCTGTTCACCGAGGAAGCATTTCCTGTTTATACACGGAGCTAATGAGTATCCATCATGTCTGTCAAATACACTGAACACCAAATTCAAATGTCAAACCAAATGTAAGAGGTCACACATTTCCTTTGCTAACTAAAAGTGTAATTCATAAATATTATTGCTACCAAGCTCTCCCCTCTACATCATTTGTTTAGAAATATGCACATGTAATATAAATTGTGATTGAGTTAAATGGGTATATTATTTCCTGTTTTAAGGGCTAACAGCAGCGTGAGTTATGTTTTACTGCAAAGAAGGCTCAGATCAGCAGCAACTCTGGCTGAGTGCAGCCCCGCGTTTTACACCCCCAGGTTGGGTCCTGCACACCCATTCATAAATACTTTACATTACCCAGCCCCGCTGATGACTTTCACTCCTTCGGCCGCCTTATAAAATAGCTCTTACCATTGAGAAGGTCGGCTAAACGGACGTAAACTTTGGACCTCGTTACATTTAAGAAAAAAAAAATGAAAGTGAAAAAGAAAAAAGACAAAAACAACAAAAAAAGTCTTACAAAAAAGCTAGGATCTTCAGCTCCATCCGCAAGCCCGGACTCTAGAATCCAAACTTGTCTCAAGTTTTGCGTCTATGCATGTGTGGGGAGACGTGACAGCTGGAAGACACCTCAGGAGCACCAGGAAGGAGACACAGAATTAGGGAGCAATACTTCACTCCATTTTTGTCTACCATTTGATTTATCTACTGTGTTCATTAAAAAAATTATATACATATGTATGTATGTATATATACATATACGTATGTATGTATGTGTATATATATATATATATGTGTGTGTGTGTGTGTGTGTCACTTTTTTTATACTGTTTTAGGATGCAACGCTTTCCAAGGGACACAAGGGAAGCAGAACAGATGGAAGCGGGTTGATCTGATCTAAAACCTCAGGCTGGCAAACAGGACGTGCAGGTAAAAGGACAAATGGAAGATGTTACTTGTCACGCTCTGTCAGTTTGAGAAAGGCGTGCAGATTTGCTCCACAGTCAATGAAAATTACCATCAGTGACCCCCTCCTCCCCAAAATATAAACACGTGGATAGCCAGTCCCTTCCCAGGCCTCGTCTGATGCTGCAGCTCCAACAGGCAGGCTGGGAGCTTAGATCCAAGTCTCAGCACGGCAGAGCCAAGCCAGACCCACATCCAGACAAGCCAGAGACCTCTGGCCACCATATCCAGGGACCCCCGGGGCAAAGCCAGGAGGAGAGAGGATGGGTCAGAGAGTCCAGAGAAAGGCTGACTCATCATAGGGTCTGATCCCTTGCAAACCTTCCAGAGGGAGTCTGTCAGAGACCATCCACCATCGTGGCTGATGGTTGTGCAATGAAATCGTCTTTGATGTCAGAGACCAGGGGAAAGGCTAGGCTGGGCTTCTGCGACAGATAACCAAGATGAAGCCCAGCTTTTGAAGTCTGCTGACAATTGTTCTGTAAGCTCCAGCTTCAGAAGACACGGCAAACAGACAACAGTGGTGCTTGTTTTCTCTGGATATCGCTATGACAGCTACTTCAGGGCCCAGGGCAGAGGTGGCCCAAATCTCTCTTGCCCAGCGGCTTCCCTTGAAGGCTTACACTTAAGGATCTGGTGCGAGGTCAGGAGCAGGTGCTGCTGCACCACAGATTAGGAGCACATGGCGCCTGCTGAATGGTTTAAGTTTGGTTTCCTCCTATAGATGTATCATGGCACCCCCCACCACTGTAAGACAATTTGGGGGATGGAGAGACAGCTCAGCAGTTAAGAGCATTGGTATTCTCGCAGAAGACTGGGATTCAGTTCCCAACACCCATGTGGCAATTCCCAAACACCTGTCACTCCAGTTCCAGGAGATCTGGCAACATCTTCTGGCCTCCACAGGCACTGCACACACACACACACACACACACACACACACACACACACACGGTGCATGCATGTACACAGATGTAGGTTGACACTCACACACATAAACATAAACAAATCTTTTTAAAAAGAGAATGTTACACTGAGTTATCTTAAATGCTATGCCATTACATTTGCTACCCGGGATTTGAAAGCTGGTAAAGATAAATGGCCTTTGCATCCCATTTTTATTATGGGGATTTACATGACAAGACGGATGCAGAGGTTTTATCTGCATGCTTGCTTTTGCGGTGCTGGAGATGGGGCACGTGGCCTTGCATATACCAGGCAAGGCTCCAACACGACCTATGTCTCCCATCCTCTGTTCGGTTTTGATGAACATAGGAAAACACAGGACAGACGTCTCACGCCCAGGAAGATCTTCGCACTTCCTCATTTCTCCTCTCCCTCCCCCCATAGAATCAGCCTTGACTGATTTCCACCACCACACATTTGCATTTCCTGTTTTATCCTTTCTTATGGGTAACTATGCAGCTTTTAAAACTCCAGCCCCATTTATTCACGTTTGGCATTCCCCAGTGGTACTGCGCATCCTAAATACGCTACCATCTGCCCAGGAATGAATGCTGTTGAATGCCCCGATGAATTTATACGTTCACTGACTTGCTTTTTCATTTTGTTCTTGACTTAGGAGGAGTTTTTATTATTTTTATTTATTGTACTATGGATCAAACACAAAGCCTTGACCATACTAGGCAATTGCTCTGTTATCGAATTACATCCCCAGCCCCTTGATTTTTGGAGATAAGGTTTACCGTGAAGTCCCCAGGTTGGCCTTGAACTCTCAACTCCCCCCGCCCCCCTCTACCCTCTAAGTGCTAGGATGGCAGGCACATAACTTGCACCACGCTTGACCCACTTTTAGAATGCCATGAATGTTCTTATTCAAGGATTTATTATGGTAACGTGTTTTTAGTCCTCTGAGGTTAATAGCTAGGATTAGAGTTTCTGGGTCACAGGATGTATGTATTTTTAACTTTGAAGAAAATGCCCAGCCTCGCTAGGTTGTCATACCGCTGCGCGCTCCAACCAGTAACATTAACATCAGTTCTTCCACACCCTGCCCCACATCCAGGGTCAAGTGTTCTCACCTCAGCCAAGGCCTTGCCAGTGTCCAGTGGTGACTCACTGGAATTAGACTTCCTGTTTCCCCGATCGAATGATGTCACTTATTCATGTGCTGATACGATTACATACAGTTTATGCTTGCTCAGAAGGGTCCGTGTGTCTGAAGTCGGGCCTCAGAGTGCCAGTGTGAGAGGCGATAGACCATTAGAGGTAGGGTGAGTGGGACATAGTTAGGTCACTGGGAGCCCTGTCCTCCGATGGGTTTGGCTCTGGCCTTACTGGGTAAGTGAGCTGCGCTCTGGGAGTGGGGTGTTTTGGCCAAGTCTTACTTTGTCTCTGCCTTCCTGCCTTCCCATAGGCACTCTCCCAACATGTGTGTGTGCCTATGTGTGTGTGTATGTGTGTTCATGTGTGTGTATTTGTGTGTGCCTGCCATGATGATTCTCTCATTATCTGACATAACGGAAGGGGCCTCACCAGACTCTGAAGCAGTTGGGACGTCCACATTTTGTCTTCCAGCCTCCCAGACTATGAGCTGCCGAGGCCTCCTTTCCTCAGAAGCACCTGGCTTTATATATGTGCTACCTAGCCACACTTGTTCCCTAAACATGTGTGCTCCCTCACCATGTGTGCTCACTAGCCACGTGTGCTCCCTCACCATGTGTGCTCCCTAGCCACATAGGCTCCCTAGCTACAAGTGCTTCCTAGTCACGCATGCTCCCTAGACACTCATCTTCTTTGATAAAGTTTCTATTCATTTCACTCACTTAACTGGATGTTTGTCATTTGTGGTTTAATTTTTTTTTTTTACTTCTCATGTATTCTAAATGGAAATCTTCTGTCAGCCATTCCTGTTGACAAATTGTGGTTTACCTATGGACATCCTCCAGGGTGTCAGTGGCACTGAGATGTCTAATCACAACAAAGCCCACTTTATCAGGCCATTTCAGCTGGCCAGAGCTTTCTGTAACCTCTCTAGGAAGTCTTCCACTTCCCCGAGGTTCAAAGTTATTCTGTCACTTTACACAGTTTTATTATTTTAGGTCAAGAGAATGACTCACACTAAAGTGACTTTGTATATAGTTCAAAATAGAAGCATATAAATATTAATTTGTTTAATAGATATTCAGTTGTATTTATACCATTTATTAAGTTATTCTTTCTCTATTGAATTCACTGGATATTCTTTTTTTTAAAGATTTGTTTATTTATTTTATGCATGTAAGTACACTGCAGCTGTCTTCAGACACACCAGTAGAGGGCATCAGATCCCATTGCAGATGGTTGTGAGCCACCATGTGGTAGCTGGGAATTGAACTCAGGACCTCTGGAAGTGCAGTCAGTGCTCCCAACCACTGAGCCGTCTCTCCAACCCCTCACTGGATATTCTTATCAAAATCACATGCCCATGTCTTTGTGAGTTTGTGTGTAAACTGTTTTATTCCTTTGTGTGTTTATGTGCCCTGTCACCAGCACCACACTGTCTCAATGTCTGTGTAGTCCTCGTGGACACGTCTACTGTACATGTCCTACTGTTTCAGTAGCGTTTAAGCCTCTCTGGTTTCTTTGCCTTTAGGAAACAATATTTAAGATCATTGTCAAAGAAAATACCTTGGAATTTCATTTAAGACCGAGTAGCTTGGGACAATTGGCATTATGCGACCTGGTTTGCTCTTCTGTTGCTGTGATAAAACCCTGACCGAAACATACGTTGGGGAGGCAAGGGTTTACACTGCCCAGTCACAGGTCCTAGGGCAAGCTGAGGGAAACTGAGGCAGGAACTCAAACATGGCAGACTCTGAAGCAGAGACCGTGGAGGAACACAGTCCTTAACTGGCTAACTCTCCAGGCTCACTCAGCCTGCCTAAACCGTCTAGGACCTGCTGCCCAGGGGTTGCACCCTGCCTGGAGGCTAAGCCCTCCCATGTCAATTATTAATCAAGAAAACAATCCAGCAGAGGCCGCTCACATGGTGATCTGATGGAGACAATTCTTCAACTGAGATTCCTTCTCCCTCACAGATACATCGAGGCTTTTATAGAATTGATAAAAACTACCCAGGGCAGCAGCTTAACTAAGCAGAGCCCTGACTCAGGAACCCTGTGTGTCTCTCATTTCTCTGGTTTCCTTTACTTTCAGAAGCAATTTCTATCTCTCATCATGTATCTTCTTTTAAATTTGATCCCTAAGCACCATTACTATTATTATGTTATTACTATTATTATTATTTAATATACATTCATACAGTATAGCTATCCTCAGACACACCAGAAGAAGGCATCAGATTTCATTACAGATGGTTGTAAGCTACCATGTGGTTGCTGGGAAGTGAACTCAGGACCTCTGGAAGAGCAGTCAGTGCTCTTAACCTCTGAGCCATCTCTCCAGCCCAGCACTTTAATTATTAGATTTTAATATATATATTTTAAACTTCACATTGTTAAATGTTCATTACAAATATATTGAATTATACCTGGCATGCCATCTTTTTAATTTTTATCGATTTTTAAATTCTTTCTTAATTCCCTCTGTGATTTCTTCTTTGACCCATGGTGTTGACTTTAGCGTGTGTTATTTCATTTCTAAGCATTAGAATAATTTCCTAGGTATTTCATTGCTATTGTGTTCAGAAAAACATATTTGTGGGTTGAATCCTTAGAAATGCTGAGATTTATTTATGGGCTACTCCATGTTGTCTTTAGTAACGCCCTGTGTTCACTGGAGAAATGTGCTATTTAGTGAATGGTATGGCTTCCAATTGTCAAATAACTCAAGCTATTGGCAGTGTTGTTCAGACATTACTAAGTCAGGGTCAGCTTTTTGGCCATGACAAACACCTGAGAGAAATAGTTTAAAAATGTAAGAGAATAGGGGGGAAGAGGGGAAGGGAGATGGGGGAGAGAGAGGGGGAGGGGAATGGGGAGGAGAGGGGGGGAGGGGAGAGGAGGAGGGAGAGGGGGAGGGAGAGGAGAGAGAGGGGGAGAGGAGAAGGAAGGAGAAGGGGAGGGAGAGAGAGGGAAAGGGGGAGAGGAGAGGGGGAGGGGGAGGGAGAGGGAGGGAGAAGGGGAGGGAGAGAGAGGGGGAGAGGGGGAGGGAGAGAGAGGGAAAGGGGGAGAGGAGAGGGGGAGGGAGAGAGGAGAGGGGGAGGGAGAGGAAGAGATATTTTGGCTCATGGTCTCAAAGATCTCAGTCCAAGACTGACTTGGATCCATTGCTTTGAGTCTGAAACCAGGAAGAAGGTCATAGACTTGATAGTATGTGATAAAGTGGCCAGGAAGGAGAAGAGGGAGAGGGGAGGAGGGGGAGAGGAAGGAGAGAAGGGGAGGGAGAAAGGCAAAGAACTAGAGGAAGCCTTCAAAGGCACACTGCCCACCCTCTCCTTAACTAGGTACCAATCACCATGGTTCCAGCACCTTATAACCATCATTCCCAAACTGGATTCACAGTGGATTAAACCATTAATTAGGTTAGAGGTCCTGTGACCTGCGGTCTCCAGAGAGCCTCAGAGGCATCCAGAAGCTTCCATGCTAAGCCCCAGGTGTCTCTCTCCGTCACACTCCTACAGGCTAATTTTTCCGCCTGTCAGTCGCTGAAAGAGAAGTATTAAGTCCTTTAGCTGTGAGCAGGGAAGATATGTATGTGCAGCACTGCCGATTTTTGCTTCGTGCATTCTGGTTCTTAGGGAAAAATAGATCTTTTTCACTGATTAAATCTTAGATATTATCATAAAGTGCCCTCTGTCTCTTTATCATCTTGAAGTATGCACTTTATAGTCTACACTAGAGCTCTAACTGTTCTCTTGTGCACAATATTTGATGTACATTTTAAAAAAATCTTTTACGTTTGATTCTGTACCTTCATGTTCGATGTATTGTTTCTTATAAGGTACATACAGTTGAGTCTTTCATCTTTAATCTTTGCTTTTAATTGGGATGGTTAGTCTATTTGGTATTGATGAATTTATTCATTAAATATACATGATCTCATATATATGATCAAATATGTATCATATATATGATCTCATATATATCTCATATGTCTCATATATATGATCTCATATGAGATCATATACTTCCATCCATAGATACAAATTTGTAAACTATTTCACATGTTCTTTTCTACTGTTTAAGTATTCCATACATTGGGCTGGAGAGATGGCTTGGCGGTTAAGAGCACTGACTGCTCTTCTGAAGGTCCTGAGTTCAGATCCCAGCAACCACATGGTGGCTCACAACCATCTGTAATGAGAACTGATGCCCTCTTCTGGAGTGTCTGAAGACAGTGACAGTGTACTCACATACATGAAATAAATAAATCTTTAAAAAATACTATAATTTTTTAAAAAAGAATTCCATACGTGCATATAAAATGTTTTGATCAAATCCAGCCCCAATCCCCTCACCCCTCCCTGTTTTTTTTACTCTTTGCTTTCTTCTCCATATAACCTGCATCCTGGAGACTTTTGTTTCATCATCTATATTAGCACTGCAGTCCTACATCTCTGAGTTGTACTTCTAGAACTTACTTTCATCACAACTTACCTTCAAAAATATTTCATTACCACACTAGCTATTTAGAAACTTTGTGAATGTAAAGATTGTCATAGGTGTGTCCTGTTTATTTATGTATGCTCTTAAAGACTGGAATTTCACGTTTCCTTGTTATTTTTATTTTACATGGCCAGTTGCCTTTAAAGAGTTTTCGAAGGTGCCTTTAACTCATCTTTAATCATCTAATTACTTTTTTGACATCTGTCGCCAAACAGAAACAATTTAAGAAATGTCGCAGGTAATAATTAATAAAGAGTACCGCCCCACCAGGCCTCTGCACCACTCCTTCCATGTATCCAGTAAAGCCTGACTCTTAAACTTGAATAGTTTTTTTTTTAAAGATTTATTTATTTGTTATATGTAAGTACACTGTAGCAGTCTTCAGACACAGCAGAAAAGGGTGTCAGATCTCATTACAGATAGTTGTGAGCCACCATATGGTTACTGGGATTTGAACTCAGGACCTTAGGAAGAACAATCAGTGCCCTTAACCACTGAGCCATCTCACCAGTGGCTTTTAAACTTGAATAGTTAACCAAATATCTTTATGTATATGAAACTCTCAATTACATAATGCCAATTTACAATGATAAGATCTTACCCCAATATTTCTAACCTCTCCAAAACACCAGAAATACGTCTGAAGCCATCTGGATATCCGCATCTCCCTCTCTCTCTCCCCAGAGCCTCTCTCTCTCTCTCTCTCTCTCTCTCTCTCTCTCTCTCTCTCTCTCTCTCTCTCTCTCTCCCCCCTCACTTGTCTTAGCTCCTCCTCCTCCTCTCTCCCCTCCAATCATTGGTTTCTCACTGCCTCAATGTGAATGGATCGGAAATATCTTGCAGCAAAGGAAGGCTAGCTCTTGGTTTGAAAAAAAAAAAATGGAGTCCATCAGGGCTGGAAAGGCTCGGTGGTGGCAACTTGCTGGAGGCGGAAGCACATGTCAACTGCTTCCTCACAGCTCAGCAGACCAGAAACCGAGAGGTGACAGAAAGCGTACCAGGGTATAAACCATAAGATCCGCCTCCAGCTCGATCCCACAGCTCTGGAAAACAGCGCCAGCCGCTGGGGACCAAGCGTTCAAACACACGAACCTGCGGGGTTGCTGGACATCCCAACAGGCCAGATGCTCCCCATTTGGGCAGCTACTTCCTAGCAGAGCAGGTTTGCCTCTGACACCATCTCCTGTCTGCTTCTGTACCTTGACCTGATCACTAGAGACATTCCTGTACCTCTTGTCTCCTTAAGATCCATTCATTACCTCTTGTCTCCTTAAGATCCATTCATTTCCTGGTGTCTTCACTGGACCTCGGGGATCAGCTTGCCAAGGCTGTCCCTGTTTGTCTTGCCAAGGCTGTCTCTGTTTGTCTTTTCCAGCTAAAGCTGGTGTGTCGTCATCTACTAACTTCTGCTATTGCTGATAAAAAGTTACTTTTATCCTTGGAATTGTTCACATCTAACTTCTCTTTCAGGCTGATAAAAAAAAAATTTTCCCATCAGTTTGGCCGTGATCCTGTTACGGATTCTCTTCACTTCTTGAGCCAAGTGGTTTCGGATTTTCCTTAATTTTACTGCCCTTCCTATCCTCCACGCCCCTCCCCTCCCTGACATCCCCCCCCCAGTCTCACCGCGACCTAGCTCTTCTGCCATTTTCTCTCATCTTCCTCCAGAACTCTGCTGACATGTTTGTTAGACCTCCCAGAACTCAGATAATATTTGGGGGTTTTGTTTGTGTCCCATTTTGCTTTCTGTTGCTATGATAAACATCACAATCCACTACTGGAGGAGTTCGGAGCAGGAACTTCAGGCAGGAACCTGGTGGCAGGGACTGAAGCAGACACCATGAAGGAGTATTGCTTATTGGCTTGCTCAGATACCTTTCCTATATAGCCCAGGCCCCCAGCCTAGGGAATGCTACCGCCCATAGTAGGCTGAACCTTATATGTCAATTAGCATTTAAGAAAATACCCTACAGGTGTGTCCATAGGTCATTCTGACGAATCCAAATCCTCAACTGAGGTTTCCTCTTCCCAGAAGTGTCAGATTGACAACCAGTATTCGCCATCCCAGTTTGGTTTCACTTTTTGTTCCAGCTCAAATCATTTCTATCAATCCTTTCAACTGTTGAGTTCCAGTCTCCAGAGTCTAGCTTCACAACTCTGCTGTTCATATATGTTGCCTGTCTTTTCACTAGATCTTTTGACTTATGTATAAGTGCATATATGTGAATATACATATACACATATACATATTCCATGTCCCATGTCTGACAATTCCAGTATTTTGGACAACTTCCGTGTGATTATTTTACATCTTACCAACCACATCATCATTTGTGGTGTGTGTGTACTTGTTAAGTTTATACTGAATGTCACGTATTATGTTTACAGAAATGTAGCAGAGGAGAGGCAAAATGCATTTTAAAATGGAGAACTCTCTCAGTCTGTTCAGGCGTGAAGATGACTTTAGTGTCTGGTTTGTACTGAGCTGAATTTGAACTTGGTTGTTTTAGCTGCATTCAGTGGTGATCACACCTCCATGTTCACCGTTAGGCTGAACATGACAGTCTCTCTCAATTCTCCTATACCGGTGAGGTGGTTTGAATAAGAAATGGCCCCTATAGGCTCATATGTTTGAACACTTGGTCCCCAGTTGATAACGCTATTTGGGACTTTCATGGAAACTTTGGGAGGTGGGGCCCTGTTGGAGAATGTCATAAAGGAACGGGTTTAAGATTATCTGATCTCGCTTACTGTGCATTCATAGTCTGTCTATCTGTCTGTCTGTCTCTGTCTGTCTGTCTGTCTGTCTGTCTGTCTCTCTCTCTCTCTCTCTCTCTCTCTCTCTCTCTCTCTCTCTCACTCTGTCTTTCTCTCTCTTTCTCTCTCTCTCTCTCTCTCTCTCTGTCTCACTCTTTCTCTCTCTCTCTCTCTCTCTTTCCCTCCTCCTCCTCCTCTCCTCTCCCCCCTCTCTCCCTCACACAACACAACAGAAAAATATCTAACATAACATCTTGCTCTTTGGTAAACTCTACATTATAAGACAGGTCTATCTCAGCACTACTGCCCATCCAGCTGCTGCCCGGTGCCCGGTGCCCAGTGTGAGTCCTCTCAGAATTTATTTAGGCAGCCAGACATCTGGACCTTACAATGGATCACTGATCTCCACCCTTCTCTCAGCAGCAGGAGCAGATAACTGTGGCATCACATTCAATGAGGGACAGGTCTCTGACTCAAACAGAGTCAGACTGCTCCATACGCAGTGAAGGTTCTAAGTGAAAACCAGTCACTTCCCCATCCTCCAGCAATGCTCGACTCTCAACTGTTCCCCAGGCATGGTTCAAGGTGGGTTTTCTCGGTTCTCTTGCTCTAGCTGCACGTACTTGTGCCCTTGCCACTAATAGACGACCTCATCTCTTACTGTCAAAGGTCAGGAGCAATGTGTGGTTCTGTTAGTTTCCCTGCTTAATTGTGCTCTAGAATGCTCCTTCAGCACAGGCATCCTTTGTTCCCTGGTCTGCCCCAACTCCTTCTTTAGGTTCAGAGAGGCCCATGACTAGACTGAGACAAGGGAACGCAGCCTCCCTGTACCTGCAGCTCCCATGAATCCTAAATTGTGCTGTGACTCTCATAAGTTCATTACACTTCCAGATGTTGGCTATTCACTTCCTCCTCCTCCACTTCCTCCTCCTTTTCCTCCTCCTTCACTTCCTCCTCTTCCACTTCCTCTTCCTCCTCTACTTCCTCTTCCTCTTCTACTTCCTCTACTTCCTCCTTTACTTCTTCCTCTCCACTTCCTCTTCCTCCTTTTTCTCCTCCTCCACTTCCTCTTTTTCCTCTTCTACTTCCTCTACTTCTTCCTCCACTTCCTCCTCTACTTCCTCCTCCACTTCCTCCTCCACTTCCTCCCTCACTTCCTCCTCCTCCACTTACTACTCCTTCACTTCCTCCTTCTCCACTTCCTCCTTCTCCACTTCCTCCTCTACATCCTTCTTTACGTCCTCCTCCTCCACTTCATCCTCCTCTTCCCGTCACTTCCTTTTCTCCCCTTTCTCCTTCCTCTTCCTTCTTTAATTGCTCCACACGGCAGGCAAAGCAGGTAGTGGTTTTTTTATGCATGTGATTTCACTTCTCACAACTCAGCGAACTACATACTGGCTATGAGGTGAAGAAATTTATGCCGGGAGAAATGAAAGGACTTGTACAAGCCGTAGTCATACTACCTGTGGCAAATGGAAGACATGAGCCTCAGCAGGCTGGATGCTGGAATCCACTTTCAACCTATATGTCTTAAGGAGGTGGGTGGGGAGGGGACAGTAAATATTTCCTTAAACTAAATTGAAAGACCGACTGTCCAAAAGAGCCCCACAAGTGTCCCGTCTGCCAGAGAGCTGCAGTGCACTGTGGGTGATCAGCTAACAGACCTGAAGAACAAGCCCATGCTCTTGAGGAAAAAAAAAAGGCGCCCGACCACACGGAATTTAGCAGCAGTATTTCCCAGATGTGTGCGCTAGGACCGAGCTCAGCTTTCTTAAAACAATTCTAACTGTTCAAAGCGGGATTCCCTTCCATCATTTGTAAACAGACAAACGCCAAGAGTTGGGGGACAAGAGATCAAACGTACCTTAATCTCCTCTATCAGCAGGCAGCTACTTCGAGTCTGAGAATATGCCTTGTGCTGCTTTCTGGCCGGCCTGGCCATCCCTTCCTTGGGTACCTGGGATCCTGGAAAAGCAGAAATGTGTTTTTACTTACACAAGTCTCTATCTCAGGCAGATGTGTGGGAAGATAACCAATAGCCCAATCAGCTCCTGCTCTGATGGCCGCCACAGGCTATTTCGGAATTCATCCCTGGGATAGCTGCGGTTGCTTTCTTTAAAGAGGGATCAAAACATTGAAATTCATCCAAGAGCTCTGCTGTGTAACCTGAGAGCAGACGATGTTCATTAATAGGAAATGCACAAGGCGCTTACCCTCATATTCTTACAATCCCCTCAACATTCCTCCGGGAGAAGTGGGCCCCTTGGCTGTAAGTCCCTCCTTTTATAGAAAGGCTTGTATCACAGGCTAGCCCTTCCAGGATTACAAACTTGGGTCATACGAATAGACGTTCACCTCTAGGAACAAGAGAAAGGAGGCTGTTCTTGCTTGTGTTTGGATAACTTCTGCAAAGGGACATTGCATTCTGGGCTCTTGGTGGGCTTGAAACACTTAGAGTAAGTCCATTGGTGAGTGCGGAGAGGAAGGACTTGGGGGTCCAGGACATGTGACACGGCGTAGGGTCTGGATTTTTGGGACCAGCTAGTATCCTTATTTTTGCTGCTGTTAACTGGCACTCCTACCCTCCTCCTCTTCACTCTGAGTCTGAGGTCAGGGACGCTAGAGGGTACCATTTAGCAACCAAAATACCCAGGAAATATTGTTTGAAAGTGTCAATCAAGAAGTAATCAGGGGCTGATGAGATGGCTCAGCAGGTAAGAGCACCGACTGCTCTCCTGAAGGTCCTGAGTTCAGATCCCAGCAACCACATGGCTCACAACCATCCATCCGTAATGAGATCTGACCCCTTCTTTTGATGTGTCTAAAGATAGCTACAGTGTGCTCACATATAATAAATAAATAAGTCATTAAAAAAAAAAGAATCAAAAGGGTAGCCCTGGGAGGGGTCTCCCAGATGCCAGGGTCTGCTCACCCTACCTCCATGGGGTGAAGGGACGGTCCTACCCCTTCACTGAAGTAAGCAATAAGTATACCATTCCTCCCTTTGGGATGCCAGCAGCTGGAGGATCAAATAATTTTTGGGTCTGCTAGCAAGGCAGGATCCCATACAGAATGCCTAGTCATGAGGCCGCAACAGTGGACTGTGGTGCTGTGAGGTCTGAACAAACTGCTCATCAGCCTCCACCTCTCCCTCTCCCCCTCTACTTCCTCTAGCTCTTCTTGCTTCCTTTCTCTTGCTGTGATGAAGCACTCTGACAGAAAGCAACCTGGAGGGAGGAAAGGGTTTATCTGTCTCATTTCAAGTCACAGTTCCTGTCACTGAGGGGAATCGGGGTGGGGACTCGAGGAAGACTGTGAGGTAGAAACCTCAGAGGAATACTGCCTGCTGGGCCGACTCCCTAACTTTCTCACGGGCTTACCCTCAGCCCACTCTACTTCTCAGGACCATCTGCCCAGGGAATGGTGCCGCCCACAGTGGACTGAATCTTACTATGTCGCAACAGTCAAGGCAATCCCCCACAGACATGGCCACAGGGCAGACTGATTTAGGCAATCTTCCAGTTAAGACTCCCTCCTCAGGTGACTCTGGTCTGTGTCAGGTTGATAGTTAACCGGGACAATGGCTATGAGAAGGCAAGCTCACAGTGCTGTCAATAAAGAAGTCACATTAAAATACACCCAGGGCTCTAACAGTTAAGTGTGGGAACAGACTGCATTCTAAGTGCAGAAAATGCTCTCACCTAAACACAAGGTGTATGGGCTAGACCAATGTGGGGGCTGAAGCTCCTCACAGCAGGCAGCCCACCTGGATATTTGGGCTGACACCATGACCTCAGCCAAGAGACTAGTCCTGGGAACGAGGCTGATGGGGACCTGGGGAACCCTATGCAGGGCGTATACATTGAGACAGGAGGACAAGGCCACTGTTGTGTTGTTCCTAGTACGGCATTGTTGACACACCTAGCCTCTCACAATTGCATTCCCTCTTGCTGGCTGCTAGGAAGCTCAGAGTCTAGCTTACAGCCTTGTTCCACCAGGAGCATGGGCCCTCAGTGTTTACCATACCACAGGGCAGGGTGCGTGGTAGCCTTGGTTCTGTCCTTCCCACCGTGCCCACAGACCCACAGACGCATGCTGATTGCTTCCCTGGCTGCCAGCCTTTGGATTAGCTTTCTTTTTCCTCACCCCTGGTGTTTTCTTATTCAGTGTCTGCCCGACTACAGCGCGTATGTTTTTTCTCAGACCACCTCGTATTTTATGCAAAATGAGGCACAAATAAGGAGAGGAAAACACAGTCTGTGAAGAAGCCGTGGAAGCAGCTTTTCCACAGCCTCGGTGGTGGGAGGCCCTGCTGACCTTTCCTGCCCCGTCCACCTCCGGGAAGATACTGGTCGTGAAGCTCCAGTGTGTCCTTAAGAGGCCTTGCTACCAGGCTGTTCCCCGGATTGTGTTACCTCCAGGCCCCATGGAAAGGTTGCCTAGCAACACCTCCAGCTTCATGCTTCTAAATCCCTCATTTGTGTCTTACATGCAAGCTGTACACTCTTCCCTGACCCTGGGCAGCAGCCTGCCTTCCCACACCACTCTCTCTAGAGCAGGGCTGAGCCTCTTGCCTGGGCAGGAAGAAACCCTGCTCTGTTCCTGACTGGGACCCCAAGCTGTTGAGCATGGGCAGAGATAGGTGAGCAGGCACTCCGAAGCTTCAGGAGCTGCCGTGCGTGCGTGTGCTGGGGGAGACAGCAGAAAGAGGGAAAGGGAGTGGCTGGAACTGGAAACCCAGCCATTCCAGCACCTGCTGCCTTATTCAGGCAGTGTGTCACTCAGAAGGGTCAAAAACAAGCAAGCACATGAAAAATGGAGGCTTACTTACGATGGCGTCTCAACCGGTAGGAAAAATAAACACGATATTCTAAAGCAAGACAGTGTTACCCATCCATGGAAGCAGAGACAAGAAGCTGTGTGGGGGACAGAGCTTTGCAAAATGCAGATTTCACCTGCAAATCTCAAGGAGCTTTGGGGGTTGGGGGGGGGTAAGAACCCCAATCATATCAGGCTGCCATCTTGCTGCCTGGACTCCAGATTCACCCTGCCCCACCGGGCATCCTCCGGATTAACTCTGGCAATATTGGAGGAGGCCAAGGCTTCAAAAGGAAAGTGTCTTTCCTCTTGTCACCTGGAGGAGACGCTGTTCTCTCTCATGCTGGGCCTAAAGCTAGCCAACGCCATCTGGCCTCTGTCTCCCAGCCAAAACTTAAAACTCTAAACATTACGCACATAAAAAGCTAAAGAGTCATTTTAGCTCTTTATGACGAAATCTATTTTCAATAATAAAATGAAGACCAGACAAGGAGAGAAGGTCAAATCAAGAAAACTCTGGAGCTCTGCTGTCCAACGTGGCCCTCACTAGCCACTTAGATCTGATTACATCGAAATTTAATTAAACTCAAATAGAATTTAAAAGCCAAGCCCTTTCAGTTCACCAGCTGCAGGGTGACTATTTCAAAACCCAAAGCACCCTGCCAGGCTAGTGGTTATCACACCAGAAATGTATAAGGTTCTGCTGGCTGGACAATACTATTCTGGAACATTCCATGAATGGGCTGGGGTCACAGGGTCCTAGTGACAGGCCCTGTTGGATGCCCACGTGTCCCTGACCATTGTTCTAACCTGGGCCAAGTCTCCAGTTTGAGAAAAACTCTATAAGCTGGGACCCAAACTATTCTGGAGCTTGTTCCGTCATTAATTCTCTCATTCTGAAGTGAGAAAGAACCTATGACCTCTCTCTCTGATGTAAAAAGTATTCCCATGCTGCTTTGTGGCATAGTGAGCAGAATGCCCCCCTCCCCCCAGTAAAAGTATGCTTCTCCAGAGCTTGTGAATGTGAACGTATTTAGAAAAGTCTTTACAGAAGTACTTCACTGAATGTTCACGAGACCTAGGCCATGCTGATGTACACAGCTGTCCCAGGTCTCGAGACCTAGGCCATGCTGATGTACACAGCTGTCCCAGGTCTCGAGACCTAGGCCATGCTGATGTACACAGTTGTCCCCAATCTTGAGACCCAGTTTGTACTGATGTGTACAGCTGTCCTAGGCCTTAAGATCTAGACTATGCTGATACACACAGTTGTACTAGGTCTATTATAGACAGTTGTTCTTAAGTCCAATGACAAGTGTCTTCAGAAGAGGGAAAGGCATAGACCAAGCATGAGCAACAGGCCCCTACACCTGGAGCTAGGCAGCTCAGAGCCAAGGAATGATGGCAGAGGCCACAGTGAACCTGGGACTGGTCATTGCCCAGAGAGCTTCCATAAAGCAAAGTGCTGCCAACACCTCAACTTTTAACTTTTGGCTTCTGGACAAGGGCATAAGAGATCTTTGTTTTTGTGGCAATTCCTAGGAAGCCCCTATAAGAAGTTAATGGTAAATGAGGACTAAATGAGTCTCCTCTCCCTATCCAGATGTGGGCAGCATCTTGCCTGGCCCTGCTCTAGGGTCCACGCATGAGCACAAAAGCATGTAGTAGATGAGTCCTGGCACCCGCCCATAACTACCACACTTGATCTGTAGGTGCCAAGGGGAAACACCTGTGAGGAGCGACGGAGGGAACAGCTTGGCTACCACGAGGCTTTCTCTGTGCCCCCTGCTATGCCGTAGGGGAGGCTGCAACCTCTACAGACTAGACTCTTAAAGCATAGAGTAGCTCACCTCAGTTCCCCAAGGCCCTTGGCTCACCATGACTCCCTCCCTACACCGTCTTCACAAGCATGCATCCTCCACCTCTCCTCCCACGCCTGCTGACCTCTTTCCAATTCTTACTCCAAGATTCACCTCAAAACCCACCTCCTTCAGGAATCTCCTCAGACCATCCATCCAGTGGGGACAGCCTCGCGACAAGGGCAGTGATCTTGAGTTCTAGGTTAGCTCAGTGTGAAATAGCCTCCCACCCCGAGTCCCCCCTCTCCCAGGCCTCAGTATCCCCACCTGCAGTGAGACAAAGGAGGGCTGTGACCCAGCTCTTCTGAAGCACATTCCCTGTTCTGCGCTATTCATCCCTTCCCGGTGACATACTAAGTAATGTCATTAGTAATGGTGACAATAACAAAAACTGGCAATTACAGAGCTGCTCACATTGGTAAATGCTTTACAAGCAAGATCACACCAAACTGATGCTCAGGGGTGGACAACAGAGGATGCCTTCTAGCCAAGCACCAGACTCCCAGAAGCCCATCCTCCTGGCCACACCCGGCTCTGACCTTAGCATATCTCCACAGCACAGCAAATGTAGAGAGACGACGGACGTCAAAGAGCTAAGAAGAGGAAACCACATTTAGAAGGTCTTTAGATTTGAATGGGACCCTCCTAGGCCCAGAACTTTTGAAAGGAATCAGAGTTCAAAATCTAAGGGCCACCAGTCATAAGCAGGCCCAGGTACAGATGCCAATCCCCTATACCAGGGTACCTGATCTTCTCCTGTTCTCTTACCTGAGTGCTCTGTAGGCAAAGCATATGGGGAAGTCACAAGCTACAGGACCAACAGAACTAACCCCAATGTCAACACTGGCTAGGTGTCAGGGGGCCACTGGGTCCCTTGTGAGTCTTCTGGAGTGACCGCTCCCTTCCACCTTGGCCGATTACCTAGGTGACTCCATTTCATTAATGCTTGCCATTTCATCGTGACTTGCTATTGTAAGCAACCTGATCCCAGAAGCCTGAAGAAGGTATGTTAGCTGGGACAGACCCAGCTGGAGAGGACAGGATGGCTGTGCCTGGCCCTGCCCTTCACACCCTGCAGAGAAGAGTCACTTACTCACACCACCCCGCCCCCATTCCGCCACTGGGCTCGGGGCTTGAAGTCAGCTCTAGAAGTTTCAGTCACTCTGGTCACAAGAAATCTCTATAGAGCTTATTCCGCTTCTTTCTAGCCAAGATGGCAGAACCTCTGGCGTTGTCCAGAGTGGTTGAAGGAGGAAGCCTCACAATTAGCTCAAATAAAAATAATGCCAGGGGACTAAATGTTCTGCATGGTTGTTGGACTTGGTGTTTTCTGGGCACGTGGTACTGGCAGCCATGGGCAAGTGGCCTGTCAGCTGGTCACCCATCTGTCACTCCCAAGAATACATGTGACTTTTTAAAACTGGCATGAATCACTCCCTTGCCTCCTTCCTTAGCATTATCATCAATCATATCATGAAAATGTATGGCTCAATCATTTCTTCAGGGTCTGTAGGAGCTGGAGAAGCAATAAAGATTTCTATCCACCAACAGGATGCCTGCACAAGACCAGGGGCTACTGGACATTAAAGACTCAGGCATGGACTGGCATGTAACATACTCGGTGTTGATGAGCGCACAAACCAGGGGTGTCATAGCAGGGAGGCAAGGAAAGTCATGTACACCTCGGCACGCAGGCCTCTGGCCACATGCTGCTTACAATCTTCTAGATGTCTGTAAAGTGGTTGTTATTTCTGCATTTCTTTCTTCTCTCTCTGGGAAGTCTGGAGCAATTCATTTACCTGGGGTTTCTTCTACTGATGCCTACTCCAGGAGCTACTGTGTTAAGTGAAAAGCTAGTATGACATCCCCCAGAGAGCCCAGCGCTGTGTGTCTGCTCAGAGAGTGATCGCTGGTGCCTTGCTGAGCCCGGGGAGCCTTCTATAAGTCCTTACCCAGACACTGGGAATGTGGACATCCCTGTGCCACAGCAGAAGGTGACTTGATCCCAGGCCTCCACTCTGGGCCTCTTGCCCTCCTAGACTCCAAGCACTAGCTTCAAATCTTCTTCCTGGACTTACCCTTTCTCCAGAGCCACTCTCCTCAGGCCCTTTGACCTATACATCCTGAACATACTTCCAACCTCTGGTCCTTCTCTTTCTCCAAAGATCTAAGGATTACAAGAAATAGCTTCTTCCCTAGGGCCTGGAGTTTCCCAACCACTCATCACACATTCTCCGAGGATGAAGGTCTAAGAACGTCCCAGGCTAGACTCTCCTAATTCCCTAACAGATTTCTCTCTCAGAAGTCTTCTGTCACCTCCAGAGATGTCACCTGAAGAATCAGTGTTAAGCAGTGTTCCAAGGAGTTGGGGAAAAGTCATATGCACCAGAACCTATGGGCATTCTGCTCAAATTGAGCAATGGAACGGCTGGGTGCCCAGTACATTCATTAGATCTGTATTGTTGAACATTTACTGAAAGCCTGGGCATGCCAGACCATCTCCTTCGGTCCACACTACAATTCTATTAGGCAACCCCCCCACCTCCGCGTCAGGGTAGATAGAGGTCAACATTTTGCAGAAGGAGGGGCTGAGGGACCCCTGCTGAGGCTTGGGAGGAGCTGGGTATGAGGGACAGAGCATAGCCCAGAGGCTGCTCCCAGAGCAGGGACACCGCTTGGAGTTCAACCTTCCCAGTCCAAGATTTCCTAGTTCCCCTTCCCAGTTTCATTTCTGATACTGGAAACCAATTAATGAATATAAGCCCAGGGGGGGAGGGCAGCAGTGGGCCCCCACATGCCAGCAGGTGCCTAACTGGAGGGATGTCCTTTGCCAGAGTCTCACAAGCCACAGGGACAAAGTTCGGGTGACTATACTCTAGGTGACTTGTTTTCCCTCCTTCGGTCTGTTAAAAGTGGTTTAAATTTAAAATGGGACAAGAGAGCAAATATCAAACGTGGACAAAAGAGAGGCAAACTTTTAAAGGAGAGAGAGGAAGCAAAGAGAGAAAAATCAGATGGTGAGGAAGATGGGGGTTAGAAGAAGCCTTAGGGGCTATGAGGATGCTCACCTCCTGAGGGGTATCTCTGGCTCACATCCTCCACAGAAGGGATGTGACCTTATTGACTGGCAGGGTCTAAAGCATCTGGGGCCTCCCTACCATCTAAGTCAGAGACCAGGACAAGGACAGACCCCTCCAGCACGAGCTCCCATCCAGAGTGAGGAAAGTTCAACCAGAAATGGACAGTCGGCCACCTAGCCACTTTCAGAGCCCCAGTTGGCACCTTAAGCTAAAGCTCTGAGGTCCCCTTGTCAACTCCTGCTTCTGTGGACTTATCTGCTCATGACAGGTGTCCCCCCCCCCAGATTCCGGCTCACTGAGAACAGAACTGAGACCTGGCCCTTCTCAGGCTTACTCTGACTCTGACCTTGACCACCTCTGGCAACAGAGAACTCCATTCAGGCAACAAATCTCATGTCCTTGTCTCACGGACCGTAAGAAAAGCCACTCTGCCCACTCTACGCCCCTCCCCCAAGATTCACACACTGTGACTCCACCGCAGACACAGACACACAACTACAAAAGAGGCAGGATGGTCAATGACTTCTCACAACCCAGTCAGTGATGTCTGCCTAGGCTCGCCCTCCAATGAAAGAACAAGAGGGGTCCAGGAGGTAGCAAACGGGTCATGGTGGGGCCCGATTACACATGCTAATAACAAAGCCGTGCTGGGCCAGGAGTCACCCAGATGGAAGAGAGGATTTATAGCCCAAACCTGATTTCTCAGAATCCAGCAAACTCAGGGACAGAGAAGCAAAACCTGACAGAACACTCCTCAGGTCTCGCAGGGAGCCGGTGTGTGTCTGAGGGCTTCGGCCTTGCCTGCTTGCTGTACTTTATTGCTGGCAGAGAGATGGGAAATTTATTGCTTTACAAATCATACCATCCGCAGCATAAATGAACTGTCTGGCTGCGGCACGCTCGAGCCCAGATGATTTGCAAAATGTCTAATGGTAAGCGGGGTTATGCTATCTGCTTATGGCCTCGGAGACAAAAGCAACCCGTGACGTGCAGCATCTGCGCAGTGTAACTCGAGGTCGGCAAATTGGCCGTGACTCATAAAGGTTGGTTCAGCAGCATTACATAACTCAATGCGCTCCGTCAGGGACTCAGAGGAGCAGAGAGCCGGCCCTGACAAGGCTGCAGATGACAAGCAGGGTACCGCCAGCAGGTTTGGGGGGGGCCCCGAGGTCATGGCCAGGCTGAGTTCCAGAGTCTGGTTAGTCCTGGGGTCTGCTAGCTGTCAGGAGGCTGGGCATACCCTAAGGACTTCCAGGAATAGCCGTTCTGCTCCAAATTCCCCAAACCTAGGGTGGGGGAGAAGGTGTTGAAAATTCATGACAGGAGTTAGTCAGGGGTCACAGCCCATGGGGTGGCAACCCTTTGCTGACTGGCCCAGCTGGTGACAGGCTTAGCTCGGTGCCTGGGACTTTGGGTACCAGAAAGGAGACGAAAGCACACATAAGTTTATAAAGGAAAATAAGCAAGTCAGTCTACTTCAGATTCACGCGGCGGTGGTACGGGACCCAAACCCAGGCTGTGGGACTCTCACAACTATGGTACACCGACAGTTTACAGTCACCATCTTCACAAAGCCTTCAGAGCAACCCGGGAAATATGGGGCTCACTCCTATTTTAAAGCAGGTAAACTGAGGCTCGGAAGAATTGAAGCGGCTCAGTCAGGTTCACGAAGCAGGACAGCTGGACGTAGCTGGGCCGAGCTGAAATACAAGCCCAGGTTTTATCGTGAGCCCCCAGCTTTTTCCTTCTGTATTTCTCACCCGCCTTAATCCAGGTGTTATTTTGGGGCCGGTCACCACCTCTCACTGTCAATGATGCACAAGTCTCTCCAGGTGGAGCCTCTCCAGGAACCCGGGAGAGTCTGCATGGAAGGCATAGAGGCCAGCCTATTCCTTAAGCCAAGCTTAGCAGGACACGCTAGGACTCAAGGCAAGTTCTGCCATGGCCCAGTCGTGGAGCAGAGACCCTGCTTCAAATACAAGGTGCCCACGCTGGTTCTAGGACTCAGACGACCTTCCCAGGGCAGTGAGGGAACCAGTAGAACTGGTCCATTTACAGATGGGCCACTGGGCCCAGCCTCCACTCAAAATTCAGGCTTAGAGTATAGCCCTGGGAAAAGCTAACCTTGTACCGATTCTTAACCCGGTGATGTCTTTAGCCAAAAGCTAAAGCGAAATTTCCGGACGTTGATTTTTAACTTGGGGAATGGTTTGAAAACGCTGCCATCAGTAAAACTAACAGAACTGTCTTGGTAATGTTCACAATAGGGAATACTGACCATGCTACTGGCATTAGAAATAAGAGGCTATTTACTGGATGCTCATACATACAAACAAGTACATAATACATACATACTTTCATATATATACATATATACATACATACACACATACATAACCAGTCTCCCTTATTTTGTAAGAAATATGCTTGGCTCTAGATAGCCTTCCCTCCTTCCTTCTTCCCTTCTCTTCCTTCCTCCCTCCTCCCAGCCTCCCCCCCTCCCTTCTCCTTCCCTCCTCCTTCCTTCCTCCCTTCTCCCTCTCTCCTCCTTCCCTCCTCCCTTCTCCTTCCCTCCTCCTTCCTCACTCCCTCATCCTTCCCTCCTCCCTCCTTCCTCCTTCCCTCCTCCCCTCCTTCCCTCCTCCCTCTCTCCTCCTTCCCTCCTCCCTCCTCCCTCTCTCCTCCTTCCCTCCTCCCTCCCCTCATGCATTCATTCACCCACCTGCCTGTTCCACAGAGCTTATTGTTCCCATCTCAGGTTTGGTCCAGAGAAAGAGTCCATGGGACTCTTCAAGCCCATGTGTCAAATGCCAGATGCAGATTAGGCCCCGTGATCTCTGGAGAAGCTTAAATTCAGCTAATGGACTTTTTATAGCATGTAAATGTCGCCTCAGCAAGGAAGCCTATTAGACACATAAATAGCACGCACATGCCTACAGACTGCGGGAGGAAGATGGCACCCACGGTCGGCACCAGATCTACCACCATGAGATGGCATCCCAACTAGGAGCCCCCAGTGTCCCTATCAGAGCCCTTCAGCATATGACAGCTACCGAGGATGCAGTCACAGACAGCCTGGTCTCTTAAGAGGAACTATCAGAACCCTAGAAGCCTGGCCCTGGCCTAAACAGGAACCTGTAAACAGAATAATCCTAGAGATGCGCACCCAAGCTGGCTGGCTGGCTGATCCCTGCATTCCTACTTCTGCAAAGAGCCTAGACACTGGGGAGATTTGTTATCTCAAAGGCACACACTTCAGGAAGCTATATGGTTCCCTGATGCCGCGGGGACACCTATGGAATGATGGGAAGAGGAAGACAAATGCATTTCTAAGTCAGGGTCCAGCACAGCAGAAGAGACTAGAAGGAACTCAGTACATGCATGAAACACAGCCTCCCTTCTTAAGTCTCACCCTCCGTTTCCTAGGTAACAAACTTACTGCACTATATTGTTACGGCAGCAGCCACCAGGAACATGGGGAGGAAGGGCAGACTCCGAAGATCCTCCATGTTCTTTTAATGGGCCAAAAAGAACCACCTGCTCCACAGGTCTCACAAGAAACTGGTTTAAACAACTCCAGGGAGCTGTGGGCTTTTGGGTGACTAGATGGTGGGGGATCTAGCAGAAGTGTGGCACCCTCCCCTCAGAGAGACTCACAATGCATTGCCTCTCATCCAGTGTCGAAGGATCCATAAATGTCGAAAGCCTCAAGTTTTTGCCATCAAAGACCGGGACATAACTCATAGTTAGAGTACCTGCCTAGCGTGTGCAAGGCCCTGATGTCTTCTCCAGCATGCCTAGGTTTGAGTGGCGGGGTATCTGTCAATAGAATTCCTCAACAGAAAATGACCAAGTCAGCCAGTCATCACCTACCCCTGTGACACTGAGAGGGAGCCACATCTAAGGCCACAAGAAGGTTTGAGATCCCCCCTCTCTACCACCCCTGGCTGCTGAATAAGTCCAGGCTGTGGAAGTCCAGCTACTGTTTTACAAGTGCCCAGGTGACCAGGAGACCGGGCCAGGATTAGGAACCACTAGTTTGGGCCATGTATCCTTGCCTCCGTAAGACTCTCTGATGGTACTTTCTAGAAGTTCTGTATCTGTGATCAGTGTGTAACTACCCACTCTGTCATCTGTCTCTGTCTTTCTGTCTGTCTCCCCCCATTTCTCTCTCCATCTCTGTGTCTCTCTCCATCTCTGTGTCTCTCTCCATCTCTGTGTATCTCTGTGTGTGTCTCTGTGTATCTCTGTGTGTCTCTGTGTGTATCTCTGTGTGTCTCTGTTGTCTCTGTATGTGTGTGTGTCTGTTTCTCTGTCTCTCTCCATCCCTCTCCCCCCGTCTCTCTCCCTGTCTCTCTCTCCCCATCTTTGTCTCTCTGTCTTTCTCTCCTTCTGTCTTTCTCTCCCTCTCTCTCCCTCTGTTTCTCTTTCCATGTCTTTCTATGGCTCTCTATGTCTCTCTTTGTCTCTCCCTACCTCCCGCCTCTTGCTTTCTTCCCTCCCTTGTTTTTCGACATCATTTTACGTTATGTTCTTGACTAGCTATAGAACTCACTATCAAGGCTCTGGCTCACACACACCCCTGAAGTAGCTGGTTAGCGGGGCCAGATGCTCTTCAGCTTGCAGCAATCAATCCCCCTGCCTCTGACTCCCCCGTGCTTAGATTCAAGCATTTCTTAGGCAAAGTCCTTTGGAAGGGTAGGTCTGGGCCACTGTGGAAGAGAACCTGCTGAAACTCCTCTAACCCAAGCCTTTCCAAGGTGCCAGCTCCAGTGTTGGCCACTTCTCTGACTTGTCACAGCTCCTAGCAATCCAGGGCAGCTGAGACAATGCAGGCAAGAAGTCCTACCATGCAAAAGGTTGAACCTGTGATGTAAACCGAGTTCTGCTGACCTACTGGATTTCTGCAAAAGAGCCCCCTGAACTCTTCACTCAACTTCAACCTCAGGTGAAGGGGGTGGTGCGGAGTGAGTTTGTTAATTCAAGCAATTCCCCAGCGGTCAGTAGTTTATACCACATGCTTTGAAACAATGTAGCCCAAATTAGGGGAGGAGTTGAATGACTTCCTAGGGGAGAGTCAAGGACTATCTGTTAACCTTGACAGGCTCCGCAGCCTCCTTTGCAGACTAGCCAGACCTCCTCCCCAGAGGCTGGGGGAAGGCTCTGGCTCACACACATCCCTGGAGAAGCTCGTTAGCAGACAGTGGCCTCCCTAGCCTCCCCACCAAGAAGACTGGTGTCTGTCTCTGGAGAGACCCTTGTCTCCAGCCAGGAACTAGGGCATACCAGTAATGGGGCCATCATGGCCTAGCAGAGCCAGGAAAGGTACGCTGTGCGGGCTCCCTGCTTGAAGGTTAGTCCCGGGCAGGAAGTTGTGGGAAGAATCCTTTTAAGAGAAGATTAATGACTGTCGGAGCCTTCAAGGGCACCTGGTAAATTCCAGTCCTTCATCCTGCTAATATTTATTGGGCATCCATTACATGCCAGTTTCACCGTAATAACCTCACGTATGGCAATGTGTGGACCAGAGAGAATGTGTAGTGGAACCACGGCAACAATCATTACATACAGATGTCCTCTTCTGGGCCTTTCAAGTAGGCTCTGCCACCCTGAGAAAGGCCCCACCACTGGCCCCATTACGCAGATAAGGAAATGGATGTGGTGGTCCAAAGTTGTCCAGCTGTGTCTTGGGGATTTGGATTCTTAATCTGTCTCCAGAACCTCGGCCTTTTGTCACTGCTTCCATTTTCATTATCATCGCCTCTCTCTGAGTGTCACGACCTGACAGAAGCATGTGAGCTGCCATTTCTCTGTCCCAGTAAGGATGCCAGAGCATGACACCCTGGAAATGGTATCCAGTGTAAAGCCAGGGTCTGAGCCCAGAACTCAAGGTCCTGGATGCCCTGCCCCAATGGGACTCAAACAAGCTCTTACACCATTTCTCGTCTTCCTGGGTCTTCTGCTCCCCTCCCTCTCCATTAGCAATAACCTCTGTTGCTGGGGCTTGTATCCCTCAAAGCTCACAAGTTCAAAGCCTGAACCTCAGTGCCATGGTACTGAGATACTGGACCTCTGAGAGACGGATAGTCAGCAGGGAGCATGCCTTTATCACAGAGGTGGGTCTGTGATGGTTTAAATAAGATGTCTCTCCTAAGTCTCAGGCATTTGAATACTTAATCCCCAGTTGGTGGCTATCTGGAGAGGATGAAAAAGTGTGGTCTTGCTTGAGGATCTGTGTCACTAAGGACAGACTTTGAGATTTCAAGGGCCTCTGGTCATCTCCACTGTACTCTCTTTGCTTCCTTTTTTTTAAGATTTATTATATATACATACATATAGACATATGTATACACATACACATACATATACTATAGCTATCTTCAGACACACCAGAAGAGAGCACTGGATCCCATTACAGATGGTTGTGAGCTACTATGTGGTTGCTGGGAATTGAACTCAGGACCTCTGGAAGAGCAGTCAGTGCTCTTAAGCACTGGGCCATCTCTCCAGCACTGCTTCCTGTTTTTAAATCAGGATGAGGGGGCTTAGTTCTGCTCCAGAGCCATGCCTGCCTGCTTGCCTGCTGCCATGCTCCCTGCCATGATGGTGATGGACTCACCCCTCTGGAAACGTAAGCCCCAAATAAACCGTTCCTCCTATAAGTTGCCTTGGTCATGCGGTTTGATCACTGCAGTAGAAAGGCAACTAAGATAGGATCTGTTGTTCTTCCAAGGTGTGATGGCTTTTGTCAGATTGGAACACATGAAGGTCCTTCCTCACCAGATATGGCATCTTGATCTTAAGACTTCCCATCCTGCAGGGTTTCAAGTCAAATAAATCACTATCGAATGGAGATTACCCAATCTGTGGTGATTTATACCTGTAGAAAACAGAGCGAGCCAGTCGCCCATAATCAAAGGAAGGGATAGCCAAACGCTAAGAGCATTGTCTTCAAATAAGAATCAGTTCCATTGCCTGCTCTTCAATAACTCTGCCCCTTCATAGCACTGTGACAGGGACAGATTCGACATGAGACTTCACCGCATTGAGCCCTGGAGATCATGGCCCATAACAATGGTCCATTTCCAACATGACACCTAAGAAAGAATCTTTTCTTTGCATTTTGATAAATTGTCTAATGCCTCCCTTCTATTCTATCTTCCTCCTTTCCTGATGCCTCCAGCTCAGGCCCCCAGACCCCGGGAATGAGCAACAGACCCCAACACTTGCAAACAAGATAAGGAAGAAGAAATACTGTGTACTTCTAGCAGGGTGTTCCTTTATTGATCCTTCCCGTGAGTCAACCAAGATGGAAATGCTCCAGAGATAGAAGGTGGCTCTTCTCTGGAAAGAACCCCAGCAGACCACACCAGCAAGTGCCACCAGGAAAGATAATCCACTTCCAATTCCCAGACCTCAACACAAATGACCCCAAGTGTCCCAGACTCTTTCTGGATCTAATTCCTACCTCCACAGACAGGCACTTCAAGCCAGGTCTCCCTGGATTTTCAGGGCAGCCTGGCAAGTAATTAAGGAGCAAACTGGTACCAAAGTGTGGTAAAGGGCATGCTTGGTCAGCTTGTGTATAGAACAGAGTGGACCAAGGGTGGGGAAGGTTGCAGTAACCTCACACTGCAAGTCTCTACAAGACTAAACTTCTCCCCACACATGGCTCTGCTGCACAGCCCCAGAGGCAAGCTTTCTGTCAATCATCCCAAAGTCAACAGGAGCTTGGGAACTGTTGCTTATGTGCCTTCCTTCCTAGCTACAGGAGATCTTGGCTCCCTCGAGCTTGAAGTCCACTTTCCACATGTTGGGGGGAAGATCTGGGTAGCTCAGAGGAGGCCTGTCCAGTGCCTCTGGGAATGGCGCTGTTTGGTCCCATCCTATCTGGTTGCAGTCTTTCTATTAGTCAATATTAGCATTCCCCGAGAGACCAGACAGCCATGGAGAGGGTGAGCTCTAAAAGGCATCTGCCCCTAGCCTTGCCTCCTCCCCTCCCCACCGCCATGCCCCAGATCCTAAGACCCTCAGCTACACCTATGAACAAATGCCTTAACCCCAGCTCAGCTGCACAAGTGTGCCGCCTCTGCCAGCTACACCGATGGCCCCAAAGGCCAGTGCCAGGACCAGCAGCAGCTGAACACTTAGGGTAAGCGGAGGTAGACGGAACCTGTCCCATCCTGCTAGCATAAGGGGTGTGTGTGTGCAGAACATGTGATAGCCCCAAGCCGCCCTCTACCCTTGAGAACTAACCAGTAAACACAGAATGTAAAGATAAAGGGTGGGTATGAGCTCCACCCCCACTACATCCTTTAGGATAGCCTCTGAGGTGGTAAAGTCTGCAGCTTCGTTGTGGGCCAGGACTTAAATTCTGAGTCACTAGCCCAGTTTCTGGCATGTTTCCTCTCCCTTTCCTTTCTCATCCCTCAGAGTGCAAGCCCACATCCGATAGTGTACCACCAGGAAGGGCACAGGGCCCAGTCAGGAAAATCAGGCTGAGCTACAGGTGGTCACCTTCAGTGGCATCTCTCACTTCTGAAGATAGTTCTTTAGCTAAAAACCCTCACAGGTACCCCCTGAAAGATGCAAAACCAAAGGCAGGGTCAGAGCATGCGAAAGGAAGGGGCCCGAAGAGCTACTGAACCCCAGTTTCGCAGGGCACGGATGCGAGCCTTTGGGCGGCATTATAGAGATCACTGCTTATCAGGGTTGAACTATACGTAGTAAGCATTGGCTTCCCAGGGCTGTGTGCCAGAGATGTGTCCCAATCTACCATCCATAATGAGCTGTGGGGTCCTTCCTGACCCTGAGGCTTCTGACAAGAGTGACCACAGTAGCTGGCATGGACTATACTGACTTGTGGACGACGTATATCACACACATTCTGGTGTTCAGTAATAGACACCGTCTGTTGAAGTCTCCGAATCACAGCTGTTAACTCTCCAGACAGACAACCCTCCTTGGCTGACCTGAGGTCCTCCAGCCAACGTCTCCCTGCCACGTCATCTCTGCAGTCCCTATAGACAGATCCCCAAGTGCCATGTGCAGTTTTCGCTACAGCAGTGGTTTTCAAGGTGTGGTCCTGGCCCAGCACCATGGACATCACCTGGGAATTTCAGGGAGCTTCATTCTCAGGCCCCACCCACCTCCTGAATCAGAACCCCTGGGAGTGGAGCTGGGTGGAGTGTACAATCATCCCTGCTGCTGAGTGTAAGGTAGTCACGTCGACACCACTTCTCTAGAGTCTCGGGGAGACACAGACTTCAGGGCAGGGAGGGGTCCCATTCAGCCCCTGCCCTGCTTCAGGGACCTTCTTACCCCTAGGTTTGTCCTACTAGCTGATGCTAGGGTCTACTTTATATTGCAGAATCCCCAACCCTAAGTGAATGGATAATTGTGTGTGCCAATGGACACCAAATTTTATTTATCACGTAATTTAAATATTAGACCACAGACAGAGATCACATCTCTTTCAGGGACTTCACCCAGGCAGCAGGTCCTGCTTCCCTGCATCCTGGGCTCTTTGGGCAACTGTTATCCCTCAGACAGGCCCGTCTGGACCATTCTATTTGAGCCAAACTCACCTGCTCCATCCTCCTCCCTGACTACTTTATCTTTACTCTCTACCTGATTCTAGGCTATAGGTTATTCATTTATGGATGAGTGAGTGAGTGAATAAGTGAGCATGTGTGTGTGTGTGTGTGTGTGTGTGTGTGTGTGTGTGTGTGTGTGCGCGTGCGCGCACATGGTTGTTGCTTTTGTGACTATATTATAAACTCTATAAGGACAAAGGTTTTACCTTCTTTATCTGTGCTGGATCTGCCAGTCACGTGGCAAGAATTCAACAAAGATAACAGGCAAAAGAGTGCATGTAAATTTGGAAACACAAGTCAGAGCCAGCCTAACATAGCTACCCGTACTTATCACCCTGGAACATATTTTTTTTAAAAAAAAGCAAAATTGGAAATTAAATACAAATAAAAACTAACAACACAATCAGCTGGTGATCTCTGCTAAAGCCAACTGGCCAAGAATGGGTTTAATAATAGGGAGGTGATGCCTCCGGCCACATCTCCTTCTGTGTTTTAATTTAATTAATACCAACACGGGGAGCAAACGGCTATGCGGATGCACAGAGAGCTATTAGTGACTTGAAGGCTTTGTTTTCAAGCTCAGGATAACCATCCTTGGTATAAAACCAAAGCCCTACACATAATAACCCTGGGGCACCCATGTTAATGAGGGATTACTTGACAACTGTAAAACTGTCTTGTTCACCTCGAGGAGGTACTAAAATCTGCCTTCCACAGACAGTCTATGTCTTCATGATGCCGGCAACCTGTTCTTCTTGCGTGCTGCCATGGGCAGATTCAGGACCCATTTGCCATCTGCCTACAACCCGGGCCACCATGAAACAATGCCTTTGTTCCTCCATCACACACCCTAATATGCCTTTGCTTCTCTATCAGAAATGATGCAATCAAATTGAACCTCCTTTGTTCGGTAGATTGGGGTTAGTCACCTTGGAGCATGCAAGGCAACTGGATACACAAATACCTTTGTGAAGACCCAGAAGGAGTTTGTCTGCAGTTCAAGTTACAGCTGGGTTCCCAGGTCACTCTGCAAGGTGATTACACAAATTTCCAGATAGTTATCAAAATGGAAGGGCAAGGCAGAGTCACTGGTTTCCCTGCCTGTCCCAGGGCCTGGGCGCTTGTTACCAAAGCAAAACTGTGACATGCCAAAAAAACATTGCACGGACCAGGCACAGCCCTACCAGCCAAGCACAACTGTTAAGCCACCACAGAGTCATTAAAAGTTCCAATTGACGCCACGCCCACATGGGTCCTCGGATCATCTCCCTAGATTCACACGTTTCAAATGGTCCTGTAATTCTGCCATCTACCCTGGCTCTCCGGGCAGAACGGGTGCCAAAGGTTTAATTAAAAAAAAAACTTACAGGTGAAAAACTTACACTTAACATTAGATCCACTCTCTTCAGTTTGGGGTTTATTTTCCTTGCAAATATGGACAAGAGTGCCGTGATTTCTGTTTTATGGGGAACTTCTAAACCTTGGGCCACTCAGCTGGGTGACTGCCAGAGGGTAGAGAGTTCTGTAGCAGGGCTAACCTGGGCACCCTGCCCAGGCACTCATCCTGTACTGGCCCCATGCTAGGGGTGACAGCAAAATCTCCCCTGTGAGGCTGGTGTCTCATTTGGGTTGGCAAGGGTTTGGGTTGGTCCTCTCCCTTCACCTACATCCAAGTAGATCTCTGGCAAAATCATAGGCTCAATGGACTCTCTAAGATCAGTTCCCCAGTCTAGAGACCCTGCGGCTTCTTCACTCTTGTGTCTCCCTCAGCCTTTTCCTGCATGTGTCTAGCAGAGTGGTAGTTGAGGAGAGGAAGAATCTTCCTCGTCTGTTCTTATTTTTTTTTGAAGATTTATTTATTATTATATCTAAGTACACTTTAGCTGTCTTCAGACACACCAGAAGAGGGCATCAGATCTCATTATGGATGGTTGTGAGCAACTCTGTAGTTGCTGGGATTTGAACTCAGGCCCTTCGGAAGAGCAGTCAGTGCTCTTAACCACTGAGCCATCTCTCCAGCCCCCCTTGTCTGTTCCATACACTGAGTTCTCTCTGAAGCTCCAGCTAGAGAAATGAAGTGTAGGCATCTCCCCATGTGGACTTCCAGGCAGCCTTTATCCTTCAAGGGTATACACACACACACACACACACACACACACACACCACTCTAACCTGGCACAATCCCTTCTGTCAAACATGATCCCCCAGGAGGGAAGCTAGGAATGCTGAGAAAGCCCTGTCCGTCTATCTCTATTCAGCACTCAGATGAAAGATTCTAGAACAGAGTTATGGACACCCAGGCAAGCAGGGGACAGCAGACAGTTTAGCCCAGGGTCTGGCTCTCAGAGGGAGAAACAGGCTGGAACTAGATCATGAGCCAGTCACAGAGCTACCTACTGCCTTGGGGTGAGAACAGGTAGAGGGTGACCCCTTCCCCAGGCCTGCAGGACATGGTTCCTGACATGCATGCATGTCCTTTGCCAGAGTCCAGGAGTCTTCTGTGTTGCATGGAGCCCGTGGTTCAATGGCAGACCTGACTTCCAGCCCTAGGACACAAAGATGCTGGGTCCCCAGGGGAAGAGTGGTTTTCCCACATCCTCCCCAGCATGGCCCCCACTCCTGACAGAGAAGACAGGCCAGCATCCATCTACATCTTGGCTAATTGTCATACTCTTTTCATATCTCTTCTATTTATTCTCTGAGAGGCAGACTGCCAGTTACTAACAAGAAGGGTTTGGAAAGTGAAGGGGTGAGCGGCCCCTTAGGCACCTGCCTTGTGTTCCTAGGAGCCTAGACCAGAAGGCTGAGACAGAAGACATGCGATCCAGCCCTTGAACGGCATCCCTGACCACATAGGGCCTCGGTCAGGTCAGAGATGAGGCTTTGGCCTGGAGAGTGGGGGGGAAGGTTAGAGACTGGATATAGAACTCACTAGCGTAGGAACAAATGACCTCACGTGCTGCACCCATCATCAGGCAACCTCCCTCCTTCACTGACTTCCTCCTCTGACAAGGTCACCAATTATAAGAAGCCATTCCCAACTGGCAGATGGGCAGTCATGAGACTCAGAGGGAGGTCAAGACACTTGTTCCCATCCAGTCAGCAGGGCGTTCCACATACTGAGCCACGCCCTCTGCAGTAAAGCAGACAGCTCCCTACAGATCTGAGGGACCCATAAAGGGACACTGACTAAGCCCGGTGGTCCTTCCTGGGGACCCTGTTTCAAGCCAGCCCTCTCTCTAGGATATTAGAAATCATGTAGACTCAGCCTACCCGATCTCACCTTGCTCTGCCCCAACTCTGGCTCTAGCTACACACTCTGCCTCTGCCTCCTACGAGTACCTCAGTTGGTCTAGCAGACAAAACCTCCTCCCGGCCTAGGGCCTGCCATCTTGGCCTCCCTTGGCAACTCTTCCTGCTGAGTCACTCTGCCTCATGAAGGAAGGCAACATTAGCACAACCACAGCCACATGGCTCTTGTACAACTTGGCACCGGGTCTGGAGTGGACTCGGGATTTTTCTGTGAGCCCCACCCAGGGCAGGTCTCCACACAGGCACATGCCTTGTACCTGAATATTAGTGGCTGTATGTAGTGGGGGTGTTCCTGAAAGGGACATGGGCCTGGTAGTAGGACAGTGTGGCTTTCATCTCTTGTCCTATTTGTAGGCCTCTGTCCGGCCCACAGAAAGTCCCGGGACCTGAACACAGTGGCTGGGAGACCAAGACCTGAGAGTTAGGGAAGTCCCTGCTCTTCTCTGGCTTTGGTGTTCACACACAAGAGAACATGGGTTCTTGCAAACTGAGTTTTCAGGTCTTCTCTGGGACCCTTCATTACCACGTTCCTCAGCATAAACTTGTCTGTGGCCCCGAAGGACCTGGGCAAGTGTTTCCCTTCCTAAGATAGAACTCAGACCTCACCTCACCCTTTCTTCCCACTCAGGGCCTTCCAGGAAGCTCCAGAAAGAGAGACCTTGCCCAAATCAGTGAGCCCTCTCCCTGGGCAGGGCAGGGTGAGGCAAACGAGGCCAGACAAGTGTGAAAGCCACCAATCAACCTGTGGGCATTGGCAGAGACTCAGGGGCAGGCCCTACCCCCACAGGGAGGGAAGTGCATCATGGGTGATCTTGAACCTCAGTCAGGTCCTGGGAGGTGGGGTAGAAAGGGTTTTAGAAGTCACCAAAGCCACAGAAGTCTCAGGCCCAGGCAGGCTGAGGACGAGCTACACAGCCAGAAGGTGTGCGGTCTGGCTTAAAAGAGGGGAATCACCTGTCTATCCCTTGTCCATTCTCAGCCAGAACCCAAGTGGGAAAACGGCCCAGAGCCCATGCCCTGTAAGTTAACATGATATACCAAGTACAACATCCAAAGACCTACAAAGACCCTGCGGCTCCAAAGCCGTCCTGAAAAGGGGGAATGGATGAACGCACCCTGGTACGCTTTGTGTGCCTATTGGTCCTAAATTCCCCCAGAAAAAGAAATATTTCCAACTAAATATCCCTATATTATTTCTTAGGGGAATATATGCTGTTTTTAACTCGTTGGACTGGGCATACGAAAGGAAAGGCTTCCATCTGAAACCAGTCTTGGTCCAGCCTGACCTCAGAGGGGGAAGTAGGCTGGGAGCTCCGAGGTCTTTGCTTCCAAAAGTTTCCCACTGAGAAATGTGCTTTTAGACACCGCAGACAGAAAGACGTTCGTGTTGCCGAGTGCAGGGAGCCCCAGCCTGGGGTCAACTGTGGCCTCTCTGTCTTTGTCCTCGAGGCTTGCTCCCCAAGAGTAGACAGATATGCCCTTGCAACTCTACCTCCCTCTTGACACCCCTGTCCTCTGTGAAGTGTGCACCACTCTGCCGTCCAGAGTCCAGGCAGCCAGATCAAGAACCATCTGAATACTGTACCGCAGCTCATGTCACCTGGCAGTCAGGGTCCTCCCTCTTCAAGAGACTTCCAGTCAACCATGCTGTGAATAGCAACATCACACATGGAAATCCAACACTTCGAATTGGGGCGTTATTGTACTTCACCCTGTTTTGTTTTGTTTTGCCCTCTCTCCTGTTTTGCTCCGGAGAACTGTTTGCCAAATCACACCAAATCCTCCTGGATGACGTCTTCAACACTCTGGACATGGACCGCCCCCTGCCTTGCCACTTCCTGTCATCCTCCACAACTGTCCACTTCCTTCCCAACCTCTTGCCGCACCCCCAGGTCTCTGCCTCAGCCTCCTGCCTCAGCCCTTCCTTCCCAGGCACCAGAGTGGAAGTGTGTGTGCGCAGGCCCTTCTGTTTAGACCCGGCTATGTGACCACGGCCAGTCACCTGCCTTCTCTGTTTCCTCACTCCAACCGCACAGTCCCAACACAGTCTCAGCACAGTGCCCACCCTGAGGCCGACCTCCAACAATACCGTTCTCTAAGGGGAAACTGCCCTACTAAGGGACAAGTCCTGGTGACTGGGGTAGGTAGACCACACGCTCCAAGGGAGCAACAGGAACAGATGTGTCAGTGGGTTAAGTGACACGCCTCCAACCACTCGCCCCCTTGCTGAATGAGGCCACTAGCCACTGTCACACGGGAGCGATGCTCACTGAGAGATGAAGTGAGTGCCACGCCTCCACGTACCTCCTGCCAGCCTAGAAATGGGCAGATGGACAGGATCAAGCCAGAAGGGGTGGATGTGATTTCTGCTTCCTACGATGCCCACAGCCAGGGCTGGGTTGGTCCAGCTCTTAGAGACAGCTTCAGCAGGTGCCAGAAATGGGCAGATGGCCTTATTTATCTCTCATCTGAAGCATTGCCTAAGTTAATCTCCCTAGGCCTCAGTTTCCCCTTCTCTGACCAAGGGGGACAACAATGAGACTTCATACTTAAAAGTTATTTTAAAAACATAATAAATCAACACTTTCAGCAGGTTTGGCACACAGTGAGTGCCTTATAAGTGCTAGCTACTAATTGCCCTCATTTTACCCAGGAAGAATTCATTTTAAGAGGCAAACCCAACAGGCATAATTTAGAGTTTCTGTCCCATATCCTTGAAGGGCTAAACCTCTAAAGGAATCTCCCTGGCTAAGCATAACCCCAAGGGCTCCCAAAGGGAACAGGCATCCTCTACGTAGCCTACACACACCGATAAAGACTGTGTGGAGGGGCCACATGGCCTGTTGGGACTTCGCTTGTGAGCTGTCCCCTGCAGAATCTCAGGGTCACTCACAGCTTGGCAGGGACTGCAAGGGGGAACAGGGACAGAACACTGTGGGGCCTCACACACACCCATACACCTGAAAACCGCAGAAGGGAGAGAAGCTTCTCGGCTGGGCCCGCAGCAGGGCATCCATCCAAGCCCTGCCTCGCAGGGAAGGACCCGTGCACCAGGAAACCTAGCGAAGGCAGGCTTGCCGGGGAGATGTGGAAGTCACTGAGCCACAAGCCAAGTGGTCCTATACCAGTAGGCAGCAGGAAAGAAGAAAGTGGTGGCCTCTGGGAGATCAAAACACCCAGATAATGAGCCAAATTCTTCTCCCAGAGACACCGGCTAATAAGGGAGCGCAGGAAGCCCCTGTCACGGGCCCAAACTGTTTACACAAGTGTTAAAAATACATTTCAAAAGAAAGCAAGGAAGCCTGAGGAAAAGCCTCCATCATCATTGGAAAATGCTCTCTGAGAAACCACATTAATTTGTTTTCCAAAAAGGTGTTTGAAGTCTCTCAAAGTCCCCTTGGGCGACTTTAATTCCACCTCCTAATCCTCTATTAAATGTGATGTTCACTAACACAGCCTGCCTTGGGGGTGCTGATTTTTATTCTTAATTATATAGATACATATTTGGGGGCCGTGTGAACTCCTATGTAAATTAAAAGGCCACATCGTCAGCCACACTTCCCAAAGTACCCAAAATAGCCCACGCTTCATTAAGGCACGGGGAGGGATTTGAAATAAAGTTTAAAGGGTCAGAGAGCATAATTTAAAAAATTAATTTCCAAAGTCTTATAACCTCACGGCCCGGGATGAAGGGTCCGTGGGAAAGTTGAGAGGCTATGTGGAAAAGAGGTAAGGGCCACTTTCACTGCGCCTGGCAGAGAAAGAGACGCTAGTCACCCAGCCTTACTGTCCTGGCCATCACAAGGATACGGCAGCAGGGCAACAGAGACATCTAGAATAATTGTCACTGTTGTCGCCGGCATCATTAGCAGGAATTTCTGTCTCGAACACCTACTATGTGCCAGCGGTTGTATTTAACTCTTTACATGCTCAACACATTAAACTCTCTAAGAGAGACACTATCCTTGCCCTGGACCTCAGCTAGGAGGTGTGAAGAGTCGTGGTGTCCCCTGTGGCATCTCAGTGAAGAAATGCTCCAATCCCACCAACAGCTGCAAACAGCCCCGCCCCCTGTCCTTCGCCTGTCTCTGAGCAACGTGGAGAGATCTGACACTAATTCATGACAAGGTGATATTACAAATGTTAAAGCCTATGAAAAGGGCCATCACACGCTGAATCCTCCCGGGCAGGAAGGCAAGTGATGGTGCCGACTTGACTCTCCGGCACTGAGAAGCCGGCTGGCTGTGTGTGAACACCAGCGTTCTGGGCACTGCCCACCCTGGTGCAGCATGAGCTGCGCATGCGCACGGTGGACACAGGTCCCCAAGAGGGGAGGGTATCCTAGAGCAAACGTGGCGCCAATTGTTGCCTTTTCCCAGTGTCCCTTCTGACATGTAAGGGCCTCTGATACCATCAGGTGGGCCTCGCCCCAGATGCCATGAGTCTACACACCATAGTCAGGACAGAGCTGCGCTGACTCCTGTGAATGATGTGAATTCCAGCCAAAGACAGACAAAGCTGGTCCACCCAGCCCCTGCTACCAGTGGAGGAATTAGAGACCGACTCCCATAGACAGGTCACCTGCATGTTGATCCTGAGCCACAGGAAAATGGCCAGATCAGAACAGTGTTTAAAGCACACAGATTCCTCAGGGTCCACCTCGTGTCACATTATCCTGACCAGAAAAGCCTTCCTGGTGCCAGCAGCATCACCCACCTGCAGCCCATGTAGCTTTCCCACCTCCCTCATGATTGTCTCACACACTCACACACACACACACACACACACACACACACACACACATACACACACACACCACCCCGGCAAGCATTTGGGCAGTCTAGGGGGGAAGGCAGAGGGGGAACTCGGGTTTCTGTTTACAGCTGGTGTCCTGAGACCTACAGACATGCAGAATTTGCCCATGACCACACCTCAAAGTAAGTAGAAGGCACGTAGAAAGCCAGCACCTGTCTCCAGAGGCCATGTTCTTCTATCACCTCCGTTTTGGACAGGTGAAAACCTTCTAGAGAGAAGCTATTTCCAAGGAGCCTCTGTTTGTAACAACAAAAACTAAAGCTCCTCTAACTTGCCCAGACCATCCTGATAGTTTTCAAATCCATGTTACCGCCTGTGTTTTGGACATTTAGGTTTTACAGATTTTGAACTGAGGCCCATTTAAGTTCTGACTTGCCGATAATCATGTGGTGCATCTGAGGCAGGGGCCAGATGTTCTGACTGCTAGTCCAGGCTCCCTCCACAACCTTCAAGCGAGCCCTTAACTTCATCCCAGCGCCCTACAGACACACAGTTCCTTGGCAACTATCCCCTTTCCTTTCTGACCTCAGCTGACTGTCCTGTAGGTACAGCAGAATCCCCTGGGAGAGATTATACCTGTGAAATAGTTTAATAAAGATCCCATCTCTTCTGATGTATGCAGCACACAGCCACTGATACCTCTCAACTATGAGGTCAGTAACTACAAGCCCAGATGTGGGAAGGATCTGACCCAGAAGCTGCCACACAAAACACACAGACCCTAACTCAAGCTGTGGGCAGACAACATTATCCATCTGCCAGTCTATCAACAGCATTTAACAGCTCCCCCAGTCATGTCTGCAGAGGCCTCTCCAGGCCTAAGATCTACCTCAGACATGCAGTTCATCCCCTGCAAACCAGGCTCACCTTGACCATTACCTAGGGTGAGCCACTGACATACTTTCTTCCACCCCATAGGATCCAACAAGCAATCCCAAAGCTCCAGGCAAAACATATGGCTAGTAGCCAATGGGCCTAATGGCCCAGGATACAAATACCAGGGGCATTGAAGCCTAATGAAGCGGAGGGTGGGGCTGGATGGGCTCAGCAGAGGAGTTCCCAAAAGAGAACATGAGCCAATACCAGAGGAGGAGGTGCGGCCAGATACTCAGAGCAGAAAAATAACTCGAAGATGGAGGCACCCGTCAGAGACAGACTCACCTGGCCTGGCAGGAGAACTTCAAAAGCATCTACAAATCCTCCTTCATCATTTGCTTCCTGTCTCTACACACAGGTCTCACCATGGACCAAGGAGAATGATTGTCAGACACTGGGGACACGCTGGCAGTAGGGAGGGGGCATGAGACTGTCAGTCTGCGGATCCCACTCTCATGGTGCTTCGCAGAACAGTAAACGAGACCTCCATCATCCCGCGTGTTGGCTATCTAGGGGCTATGAAGAAGAGTTCCTTGCATTCATCACCCAACAGCAGGAAGAGTTTACCATAACAGAACTTTCTGGGGGCGGGGAGGAGAACCCCACCCTATCCACCCAGCATCCCTGAATGCCCAAGCTCCTCACATAGACATATAGACAGGGCTCAGAGGAAACAGGACGAGGTACTCTGATAGTCAGCCAGGTATATAAGAGCTGACAAGTGGCCTTGAGTATTGTGGGAAGAATCCTCTGTTCTGTCACTCCAGTCGCCTGGAGAGGGTTTTCACATACATAAATATGGTCTCTTTTGAGTGGACCATACAGTACCAAGCATGCGTCCAAAGTAAGTTCAAGAAAACAGGGTATCAAATTACATAATAATGTCTGAGGCACACAGACCAAAAAAAAAAAAAAAAGAAGAAGAAAAACACAAGGAACGTTCTTCCAACCGTGGAGACCCACTGGGAAAAAGTCAAGGCAAGATGGCCAAAAGCTTGATGGGTCTCTTAAAGCTTTGTTCAGTTGTAATGTTTGCTCTGATTTTAAAACTTTCTCTGTCGCAGATAAAATTGTTCTCTAATTTGGTCATACATTTGGGTTTCATTATTTTCAGAATGTATTCCAGACATCTAAAATTAAACAGATGTCATCAACCCCGTTTAGACCTAACAGACTTGTAACCAAACGGTGACATCAACCCTGATACAATAGCGGCTTGGAACATCGTGTTTCAGTCATTAAAAGTTTTCAAACTCTGCCCCATTTTTTCTCATTTCCTATAATGAGATCTGTCCCCGCCCCCCCCCCCCTCCTTAAAATACTCCAGTTCTTCAAGGGTCAGTGGGAAGTCAAACCAGAGAGTCAAGCAAATTTAAATATGAAAAGTGCAGGAGTGTAATGTGAAATCCTCCTGCCCGAGCCTTCTCAGAGAGGAAGCCTGGCTGGAGGCAAGCCGCCTCAGTAGTGGGGATAGCAGAAATCCAGCGAGCGCAGGAAGGGGATTTGCTTCTAAAGCCAGCGCTTCTTTTACCGTTCCTTTTCTGACAGGGATAAGATTAGTGAGAATCCTCCAAGCTGGAACGGTGTCCCGGGGACACTTAGGAAGAAAAGGCAGTTGTTTCTCTTCTCCATCTTTACCTCTGTGCCTGTCCCAAATGAATTTGTTAAATGGTGTAACCAGGGCAGAGGAAAGAGCCTGTTTGAGACGCCCAGAATTCACAAGCAGGGGCACTCGGCCTCTTAGGGAAGGCTGGGGAGGGAGCTTGGACTTGTTCACATTTGGGGTCTGGCCTGTTTGGCTATACGATGTCTTTATAAAATTGTCTAAGCAAAATGTAAAGAGAAAAGAGGGGAAGGAGAGGGAGAGAGAGAGAGAGGAGAGAGAGAGAGAGAGAGAGAGAGAGAGAGAATTGTCACCAACCTCCTCGGACCTCTGACCACGCAAGCAGGCCCTGCCCTCAAGCTCAACTCCCCACCACACCCATCCCCCCCGCCCCACAGAGCCGGGAGTGAGCATAGGTGGGTGATCTGTATTGCTGCTCCACCTCTAATCACAGCTGAGCTCAGACACACCCCTCATGGTAAAGACTCTTCCCCTCATGGTAGAGACAGCTACCTACCTACCTCCCTCCCTTCCTTTCTTCTGCATACCCAAGAACTCTCTATACCCAGCCCTTTCCCAGGGCATCTGTCACCTCAAAAACTGAGAAGCCAGCACCCAGGCCTAAACAGGATCCATCAACTTCAACTTCCGGGATGACCAAGGATCCATGGGGTCTAGAAGAATTCCCCAGGAGGGCAGAGACTGGGCTGTTCCATTCGGGCGTGGGTTGGACAATTGTCCCAAATGTGAGAATCCATCTAAACAACCTGTCTGAAGCACGTCCAGCAATGTGTCTACCCATTCCTCCAACTCTGAGCCAGTTCTAGAACTCTGGGACCTGGTCCTCTCACCTGTACACCCCAGATGATTTGTAAGTAATCAGCCCCAGGATGCAAGTCTACACTGAGGAGCACCGGCTGGCTGGCCAGGTTATCCGCTGAGAGCCCTGTTCTTGGAGTTTCCTTATGGTGTCTGCCGTAGTTATGGTGTGAGAGAGCTAACAGCACCATTTGCCAACAACACACAGTGGGGAGGTTGAGGCCGAGAAAAGTTCAGTGAACCAGGTAAGGATACACCTTAGAAACAGACACCAAGCTTTAAATAAACTATCCCACACTGGGGAGCCAGCCATTTGTTAACTGGTCAATTCAGTCCTTGGGGATCTTTGGATTTAAGTCATGATGCCCTTTTCAAAACCCTTGATCTAGAGTCAGCCCTACCCATGAGGGCTGGGGGAGACAGAGGAAATGAAGGAGATGTGGGCAGCCTCTCTCTATTAGACCCTACCTCATCAGTCACAACATTATCAATACCCAGGAGCTGGGGGTGCGCTGCATCCCAGAGGGGAGAGAACACAGAGAAAGATGAGCCAGCTACCATGCCAGAGAGAGAGAGAGAGAGAGAGAGAGAGAGAGAGAGAGAGATATCGCATGGAGGACAGTGATGGGGCATTTGAGGGCTCTATCACTTGGCTGTTACCTCACTGCTGAAAGCTAGAAGAAAAAGCAGGATACCAGTCACTGAACCTGCTTCCAGGGATGCCTTCCAGCCAGTCCATGACACCCTCTTCTCAGAGACAAAGCTCTTTTAGTACCTGTGATCAGCTAAGTCACACATACACACATACACACACACACACACACACACACACACACACACACACACACACACAAAACGGATTAGTTGCTGTTTACTGCAAATTATTCGCCTCATCAAAAGATTGTTGGCGATACTCCTGAGTCCTTATAAATAGCAGAAGCCCTTCTGGCATTTGGGAATAATCCCGTTTACAAAGACTGGAACACACCCAGCCCCTCAGAAGCAGAAAGCTGCTAGCCATGGTGGAACTTGCCGGCTCTCCTGGGTAAAGCCTCCGTGGACTAGCGCACCCCTCGGCTGGTCTGAGTGCTGAGGGCTCCTGGGTAATGACAGAGTGAGTAAGACCACAGAAAAGATGCCTGGACTCCTAGATAATCCCAGAGGACACGCTGGGAACACTGGAGGGCCTTGCTGAACCTCCGAGATAAACACTTGTTATGCATGTGTGGATGGAGTGCCTACTGCGTTTGGGGCTATTCAAGGCACAGAATTTTTACTGGAAGTGACCAGTGAGTTGAAAGCTAAAGGCTGAATGACAAGCAAGGGGAACGTGGGAAGGCAGTGATCCAGGGAGTGACCAGTGGTCCAGGGAATGACCAGCAGTCCAGGGAGTGACCAGAGGCTGTGCTAAGGTGCTGAATTGGAAAGGGGCTTGGAATATATAAGGGAGGGAACAGGCATCCAAAGAGGCTAAGGAGCAGATGGATACCAACCAAGGAGCAGGTGGCCAGTGAAGGTTTGCCGCTCCAGAACATGAGATGGACACTAGGGGTGGGGGAGGGGTTAAGCAGATGAGTCACAACCAGTCTTGGGTTTAAAGGGTGGTTCTGCATTTTAAGAAATGACAGTAGGGACAAGGTTGGGGTAGGCAGTCATCTTGCTATTCAAGTGAGATTTGGGGGGAACTGGGCCAGAGTGAGAGGGGCGGGGAGAGATGGGGTAGGGGGAAGGAAGTAAGAATCAGAGTATTCAAGAGAAACCTTGGGGTGAACTGGAAGTGGGGTGAGCTGAAGAGTCAGGATACCACCTAGCACCCAGCTGCGTGGATGGGGGAGGCCGATGGGGTCACGTGGGAGGGTTAGAGTATAACCTTAGACAAGGCTGAGGTTAGATTCCAGGAGACAGCCTGAGGGGAAGACACTGAGGGTCCCATGAGAGACGTGGGTAGCCCTGGGGTTCATCGTCCTGCTATGGATTCTGCCTACAAGGTAATTACCTTCCACAGGGTGACTGCAAGAGCGTGCGGCTGGCCGCTGGTCGCAGAGGTCAGACTCCTTGGCACACAGGAAGTCTCACTGTTCTTTCCCCAAAGGAACAAGGGGAACGAACTTCCTGTCTGGCACTAGGGATTAGGGAAGACACTCAGGAGAACTTCCTGGGCCTCAGGGTGTGGCACCAAATGCATTCTTTAGTAAACTGTCAGTTTGTGCTCTCCTTACCCTAAGGTCTCAGACAGGGTGAGGACTGTCCTTTGGATGCCTGAGACACAGTCCTTCCAGCCATCAGGAGTTTACGCTGGAGGCAAATAGGGATCCCTTGGACTAGGTGACTAAGCCCTAGCCACAGGCATTTTTCACACTCAGTAATAACAGCTCCTTTCGCCAAGTGTAGGCAGGACAGGACCGGACCAAATCCCATTATCTGATCCTCTTTGGAGCATTAGCCCTATGGGAAGGTGCAGACAGAGAGGCAGGAGGGAGAGGAAAATACCTTTCCTGAACTCAGACTAAGAGCCTTTCACTACTGGAGTGCAGACACTTGACTTAGCCCAGTGCCCACATATTCTCCACTCCCCTCTCTTCTGAGATTTAATTCTGAGAAGAGCCTGATGCTAATGTGCCCTTAATATCATGGACCTGAGGAAGCAGAGAAACAACCTGTAAATCGCCTCTTGGTCGGTGCAAATCCCTGACATAAATACAATAAAATGTATAACAAATACGTATGTAACTTATCTCCTGCAGAAGGGAAATCCAATTGCTTCTATCCAAAGGAATAATGAATGAGGGATAAAGTCTATAAGGAATTAAATTTTCTAGACATAGACACAAAGATAAAGGGGTGTGTGTGTGTGTGTGTGTGTGTGTGTGTTTTAAAATGCCTTTTAGAAATGTTATGAGCACTTTTGATAGCTGAGGTTCCGACTTTCCCTGACCTTACGAACAGACAAAATCCTCATGAGGTGTAACTCAGGTGTTGGGTTCCTTGTCTATCATGTGGGTCAAGCATAATTTCTATCTGTTCTTTATTATTCTCTATGTTCTTTTTCTGGAAACTCTAATAACCTAGTTTACAAAGTTATTGCAATTCGCCATCTAGAGAAGAGATCAAAGGCTGTTTCATCTGTGAAGACAGCTTCTCTCTCTCTCTCCCCCCTCTCTCTCTCTCTCTCCCTCTCTCTCTCTCTCTCTCTCTCTCTCTCTCTCTCTCTCTCTCTCTCTCTCTGTGTGTGTGTGTGTGTGTGTGTGTGTGTGGCCTCTCAACTCCATTCCCCATGGTTAAGGATGCTGCAGCGTCTGGTGATTGACAAGAGAGAATCCTCTAAGGGCAACAGTCCCACCTCAGGCCCTGGGTCTCAGAACTGACTGCTAGGTATGGGTTAGGGTTGAGCTGGTAAAGGCCGGTGGGCAGTGAGTTCCAGTGCCCTAGAGTGTCACCTGCTCAGGCCAAGGCTGGAACACTCTCATCCTAGGCCTCTCTGTCAGCTGAGACTCAGTCCTCCCTAGAAACAGGGAGTCTGAAGCCACCTTTGCCTGTACAGCTCTCTGGCCTCTCCTCCCATGTTGCCCACTTATTCAGACAAAGGCATGTCTGGGAGAAGAAGGGTGCTCATGTTTAATAACCCTCAGATCTGACTCCACATCTGGCTATTGTTAGGCGTATTTAAACAGCAATTGCAGAGGGCCCTCCTTCCTCCTCAGCGACAACCGAGGCCTTTAATCCAGCTAAGACCCAGAGAGTTTAGGGCTGAGCTCTCAGAGATGAAGATTATCAACTTAGGCAGAGCCTGCTCTGGGCTGGGGGTTGGGGGCTGGAACCCAAGATCACATCTCGCTTCAAATGTGTTCCTCCTTGGCAGCAAAGGGCAGGGGCAGGGAGTAAAAGAGGAGGCTGCCTGTCTCGGATGCTACAGGAAGTATGGCTTGCAGAAAACTCACACAGGAAGCTTGCGATGCTGGGATTAAGAAGTCAGGCATAAAGGCAATTTGGCCCCACAAGAGCCCAGAACTCAGGCTGAGACTGTGGTGAGGGCTCCTCCGTTCAAAACCCTTGGCACTGGAGGTGACCCACGACCTAAGCACAGCAGAGACTACAGTCTCTCAGGGGGAGAGTGAACAGAAGCCAGGACTGAGTCTGGAAGCAGAAGTCACATGGTGTCTTCCAGTTCACACATTCCCAGCTCCCTAGAGGGCCCCAAACTATCGGATCGGCTTGCCTGTCCCTTCCCTCCCTGCTAGGCCCAGCTAGTCTCTGTGCGAAATGTGTGTGTGTGTGTGTGTGTGTGTTTATGGATGTGTGTATGTGTGTGTGTATGTGTGTGTGGGGTGTGTGTGTATGTGTGTGTATGTATATGTGTATGTATGGGTTTGTGTGTGTATGGATGTATGTGTATGGATGTGTGTGTATGTGTGTGTATATGGATGTGTGTGTGTATGGGGGTGTGTGTATGTATGTGTGTGTATGTGTGTGTGTATGTGTGTGTATGTGTGTGTATGTGTGTGTGGGGTGTGTGTGTATGTGTGTGTACGTGTGTGTATGTATATGTGTATGTGTATGTATGGGTGTGTGTGTGTATGGATGTATGTGTATGGATGTATGTGTATGGATGTGTGTGTATGTATGTGTGTGTATGTGTGTGTATATGGATGTGTGTGTGTATGGGGGTGTGTGTATGTATGTGTGTGTATGTGTGTGTATGTATATGTGTATGTGTATGTATGGGGGTGTGTGTGTGTGTATGGATGTGTGTGTATGTATGTATGTATGTGTGTGTATGTGTGTGCACATGGGCCTGCAGGGCTTGCAGGGCACAGCCTCCTCTGGGCTCTGGATCTCCCACCAGGTAAGGAGAAAGCTACTGGGAGAGAGAAGGCAGAGACCTCCCCTCTGCTGCCTACTAAGCAAGCTCTTTAGAAATGTAATTCTTTTCTAGTTTTCCTGTTTCCAGCTGATGCAATAGCACACACTTATGGAATACACACATGTGCCACATGTAATGGTTAGATCAGGTCTACACTCTACGGTTACCATTTCTCCATGTTGGAATGTTAGAAATTCTCTATACTAGGCAATAGGAAAGAGAGCGTGAAGAGAGAAAGGATGTTAGAAGGGGAGTTGGAGGGGGAGGGAGTACTTTCTCTTCATCCCAGTGACAGAGGAGGGGCTTGATCCCCTGCTGCTCCTGGATGGTAAGGCCCTAAGACCCCTTAACAAGAACATCACAGGCCACCAAGGGGCTTCAGCCTCAAAGACTTAGAACAGCCAGATGAGTTAATACTTCCAGACTTCCTAGGTTACTTCATTTAAGTTTTCTGAATGTTATTTGGTTCTATTTAACTACAAAAACACTAACAAACACCATTGGCATCAGCCACAATCGTGGCCAAAGGCGCGTTTGAATCTAAAGGCACAGAGGGACAGCAGCCAGCAGGTCTCGGGCGCCGAAGTGGACACCCACACAGTTGGGAGGCGACTGCTTAGGACTGCACAGACCTGGACGGGGATTGCCGCTTCACGACCTAGTGGCTGGATGCGCGTCCCTAAGCAAGCAAGTTATCCTTGAAGGCTTCATTTCCTCACCCACAAAGTGACAGGAGCCATCAAGTCAATGGGTCAGCCATGATGACCAGAGTACATGAGCTCCCACAGCAGCTGCCAAAGCCAGTCCCAGGGCAGCCCCATCTGCATTCCTAGGAGCTTGTGAGAAGTCTTCTTAGACCCACTGTGGGAGTCCTTGGGACAAGGCTCTATGTGATGTCCATGTTCCCCTTCCAATCAGGCTCTCAGGAAATCCTGCTAGCGTGAAAATCACTGTCAAGGAACAAGGGACAAATGTCCTGTAAGCAGGTTGCACGTGACAGGAACTGCCACCTGACTTTTTCTCTACTCCCTGATCAGCCCCAACGCATGAAGACCAAGTCACTTCTCCAATCCAAAAAGCTCCACTTATGTGACAGGAACCCAGAGGCACAGCCTTCCCTCTGAGCTGTACCGTCTGCCTTTAAAGCTCAGATCGTGATGTACAGACCCTTCCCAGGAGGCTAAGTGGAGGGCAGCATGGCTCAGAGCTCTAATTACCCACGCAGCCCATAGAGAAGGCAAGGAGGCTGGGAATAGCCATTGACCCTCCAAACACTTAAGCTTCAGAGCCTCTTGGGCAGCAAAAGGCTCTGTGGGGGACAAAGGAGTCAGTGGGGCACACTGACAGGGGCACCCAGGTGTCTCTGCACTCTCCCGAATCTTTGACCTGTGCACTGATCCTACTAAGAACTTTCCAAACATGAGATGTTCCGCTCATCAAGAAACCCCCGTTCTATTCTTCTGGCCTCAACTTCTCCTCCTGCAGATAGCAAGGGGGAAGCACACCTAGGTGGAAGGGCTTTCTCCCCTTCCCCAGCTGCACCAGGGCATCCCCATCCCTCCCAAACTTTAGCCATCACTGCGGCAAGAAGCCAGCAAGCCCATCCAAGCCTGAGGCTGCCGAAAAGAGACACTCGCGGACACTTCGCAGGGAACTCAAAGCCAGTACCGATGCTGTTCTGACTCTGCCTGGCCATGTCCCCTACAGTCCAAGTCCTCCTGGCTAAGCTGAGTCTGCCTCAGCCCTCCTCCTGGCAAGAACCAGGTTCCAAATAATTGCCTACATAACAAGGCACACGGCACAGCAAGCTGTTCAGATTTGCTGCAGCCCCACTTAAAATCTGACCACCTACCTCATCAGAACCATGTCAGGCTGCCCAGAGCCTGGAGCCCTGGTTTGCCCACCCTCAGCTATGTTGATGATTTTTAACTACCCTGGAGAGCATGCTCTGTGTGTTGGTTTGGATGAGAACGGTTTCCACGGGTTCATGTGTTTGAAGGTTTGGATCCTAGTTCGTGGGAGTATTTGGTAAGGGTTAGGAGGTGTGGCTTTGTTAGAGGTCACATGCCATTGGAGAAAGGCTTTTAGGGTTCCACAGTCCATACCATTCCCAAGAAGTTCTCTCTCCCTCTCCCGCGTGCTTACGGATCACAGTGTAAGCTCTTAGTTACTGCTCCAGTGCCGTACCTACTTTCCCGATGCCACGCTCCTCAGCCCGAGGGTCACAGACTCTAACCCTCTAGAAACATGAGTCCCAGATTAAAAACTTTCTAGGTTGCCTCAGTGGTGGTGTCTTGTCATGACGAAAGAAAGGTAACTAAGGCACTCTGTTTCCGTTTGCCTCAGACTTTGTATCTGTCAACCCCCCTTAGGAATGCTCTTCTCCTGGAGGATTTCCTCCTTAGCCTAAAGGTCTCAACTCAAAACCATGCCCCTAGAGAAGCGCTCCCCCAGCACCACAGGGTCCTGCTGCCCCCTGCCTCCTGCTCTCTTGGCAACCACTCTTTATCTTTTTACCTTTTTACTCAAGGTTTACCAGAGTATTCTCCCTCATCCGGTGAAACGTTAGCCCCCCCCAACAAGTGGGGACCATCTTTTTACCCACTAATTTCCAGTGCCTCGAACACTCTGTGTGTGAGATAAATACCTATAGCACGCGCCCATTGATGGATGAATCTGCACAAATTGATCGGTGATGAGTTTTCAGAGGAGGGACAGCAAATCAGCCATCATTGTCACAAAAAAAAAAATCGAAGAAGGTGACGGCATCCCCACTTGAGGGGAGAGGAGGATACAGGCAAGCAGGCTCCAGCCTCCCTTACAGAGACTGGCCAGGGCAGACAGCAGGTAGCATTGAAGAGCTTGCCATAGGATTGGTCGTAACGTTCATTCTGTCTGCCTCTCATCAGCTCCTGCAGACCAGGGTATCTCCAAGAATCAGGGGGTTGATGGCCATTGTGCACAGCCTGGGGCTGAGCCCCAAGAGAAACCTTTCCCTCCAAGTCTACTTGTTGCCTTGCCATGGCCGGTTGCGGCTCCATAGGGGGCGAGCACCTACAGGGAGCTTCAGACTCTGTGAGGACAGACCTCGCCCTGCTTCCGTCTCCAGCTTGAGTTCCTGGAGGCAGGCGGCTGCCAGATTCACAGAGCATTTGCCTTCCATGGGAGCCCACGAGTCTCCCTCCCAGGCTTCTATTTGAAACGCGCCGTGATGGATGTTCATGCTAGCGGGATGACTAACAGCTGTGCTCCGTGTACTTAGACCAGGAGGAACCTCTGTTTGCCTGCTCACCAGCTAAGAGGCGGCCATGGCCGTGGACAGACAGACCTGTTCGTGTTGTGGCTTCCTGCTAGAGCCACCGCTTGTCTGAAGTCTTCTCATGCCACTATCTCATTCAAAGGAGGGGCTGCGGACAGCACAGGCCTTTCCTACACTCTGCCCTGCTCCCCTGCGCCTGCCAGCGAGTATTTATAGAGCTGTGCAGCCAAGAGGCTGAGCTCCATTAGCAGGGTGTAAATAGTACTCACTCTTCAAAGGCCAGGGCCAGCCATTCTGTGAGGTCTGAGTCAGTCTGCTGCCTTAGTCCTCTTCCTGATAACTTCCATAAAGGGCCAAGACTGCCTTTTTGGTATGCGAGGCTTGCCGACAGCACCCAAGCGTGATTTTCGCGAGAAATTGACTTTTGTGGCTGATATGATTCTGTCCAAGCTCAGGGAGGGGAGAACAGAGAGGAGAAGAAAAAGCAGAAAATGTAATCATGACTCTGGAGAGAACATAGCACAGGTCAAACCACACAACGACTCGAGAACACAAAGGCAGGGTCATCAGAGATGGTGGGTGAGCCAAGGGCATGTATGACCCTAGCGGCCAACAGACTTCTGTCAAACTGCAGGGGCCCCGGAAGTGGCTAAAGCTCTCGGGTTGAGCTTCCTGTGGATGTGGGGGGAGGGGCCTAAAGGAGATGGCGCATGGACTATACTCAGCATGCTGACAGGCAGTGGAAGCTCAGGAGCTGTCTAGAAAAGGCAAGTGGGGAGGAGGAGGCTCTGCAAACAGTGGCGACATGGCCAGTTTCTAGCCTGTTGCTGACTGAAGCCCGCCTTTTGATCCACAGTCAGAGGAGGAGAGACCAATGCCAGGCTCCAGCCCATTCCCAAGGGTGGAAAAGTTCACCCCGCAAGAACCCCTTGGTAGGGAGAAGGTGGTGCGGTACAGGAAGGGAACATCATGTTGTCTGCTCTTAGAGGGACCAGTGGAGACTCCTGCGTCTAACTAAGATGTACCTTTTCTGACCAAATGATAGCCAGAGTGCACAAGGAGTGTCTCCTGCCACAATGTGTACCCTCCCTCCCTGGCGTGTTCCCAGCATCCCTGTGGGCAGCAGTAGGCATGTGTCTGCAGAGAAATTGAGGCTCAGAAAGGGCAAGTTCCTTGCCCATGGTCACACAGCAAGATAGCAGCAAAGCTGGAACCCTAACCTACATGATAGGCCTAAACCAGTCCTCGCTGCTTTCCCACCTTGCTGTCTTCCCACCAGTGCAGACTGCCAAAACCTGGGGCTGTTTACACAGATAGGGGGATATATATGGCACACATAAAAGCATTCAACAAAACGCCAGACTCCGTGGGAGAAAAGATTCACACGGCAAGAGTGAAATCCACTCCCAAAGTGAAGAGTGGGGCGTCAGGACAGGGACCATGCGAGTTCTTAAGAACACAAAATCATGGGAAACAAAGGGAGCTCTGGGTGAATTTGCGAAGAGTGGTGGAAGTCCTGAGTGGGTTATGTGGGACTGGCAAGGACCAATGCCTCAGACCCCACAGGGACGGGCAAAGCCCTGCACGGCAAAGGCTCCCTCCAGTCCAAGTACAGGTATTTACAAACAGCTGGCCAGTGAGTACACTTGAACAACGACCAGTGTGCAGAAAAACCAGGAAGGGCAGCTTCCTCCTCCTCCATGACTCCAGCCTGAGCCTGCCCCACTCCTGAGACCAGCTAACCTCTCCTCCTGTATGTAACAACACTCAGAAGGGCCGGAGTGGTTACATAGTGGGTGCCGCCCCCGAGAACACATGGTCACCTGATCCCAGCTTTTCTGTATTTGTGTCAGTGTGTCTGTGTCAGTATGTCTGGCCTTCTCCAATCCCTTGTCACCCTAATCAGGTTTCCAAGACCGAGTCACGGAGGACACATTGAACAGTCAAAGGAATTATAGCATGTCCATACTGGGGACACCCCAGCTATAAGGGAACGAGTTGTGTTGTGCCAGTGTAGACAGACCCACAGGGTCTCCACTCCATGAGGTAGGCCAGCAGGTAATATGGCCCAGGGAGTCTAAAAAGCCAGGAATGTGGAGACCTCTTCTCTACCACCAATCCCAGCCCCGCCCTCTGGTCCTCTCTCAGGTGTATGTGTGTATGTGCGTGCAAGAATGAAAGACACACGAGTGGTGATCCTGCCTCCTAACCATGAGTGCAGGTCAAAGGCAGGAGACCGAGATTGGAGTAGTCACCCATTCCCTACTATGGAGTCTGGAATGGGTCCGCCACCTCACTCTGCCACAGGGCCCAACTCCCTCCTGTAGCAGACCTACAGCTTGTCACACCTGCTAGATGGCCCTGCCTCTGGCTTCCCATGCTTTCTATATAGTCAAACCTCTAATTATCCTGGGGGAGGTGTCCTCCATCTCTAAGAGCAAACCTGAAGAGAGCGTGACTGAGGTAGGAGTGAGGGAAGCCTAGGTATCTGCGAGTCACCTTGATTTGCTCAGGTATTCTGTGCTGTTTACTTTCATTGTGGAGAATTTCAAACGCAAATTAGAGATGTGAACTTATCAAGATCCCAGGTACCCGCTGCCCAGCTTCAGCCAACAACTCAGGACACAAAGCATAGCCCAGTGTCTGATCCCCACCCCAAGATCATTTTACAACACCTTGAGAGTGTGTGTGTGTAAGAGAGAGAAAGATGCCGGGCAGTGGTGGTGCTCACCTTTAATCCCAGCACTTGGGAGGCAGAGACAGGCAGATTTCTGAGTTCGAGGCCAGCCTGGGCTACAGAGTGAGTTCCAGGACAGCCAGGGCTACACAGAGAAACCCTGTCTCAAAAAGAAAAAAAGGAGGGAGGGAGAGAGAGAGAGAGAGAGAGTCCTAGGCTGGCCTTCAGCGGTCTTAGTTCCCTGTATACTTCAATTATAGGTGTGTGCCTCCACACCTGGCTCATGTTTAAAACTTACAAAGAAACTGTATTTCTATATTGCCCAAGTAATTAAAATTTAATAGAAAGCGAAGGGATCTAGTTTGAACAAATCAATAGCTTTTCCATGACCCCGACCCTTGGCTGGGTCCATAGGCTGATCATGTAGATTGAGCTATCCCTGCAGTGGGCTAGCTCTCCACTACGCTGTTTGAATGGAATGCACAAGTCACAGATGTACCTCACGTCACTTGGGGGCTTTGCTCGGCCTGTGACAGGCCTTCCTTGAGTTTAGAATTTTATATTTACTGACTCTTACTTATTTGCGTGCGACAGGGTGTGGACATGTATGTGTGTGTGTGTGTGTGTGTGTGTGTGTGTGTACAGATGGATGTGTGTGTGGGAGCTAGAAATCAATATTGAGTGTCTTCTTCAGTTGTTTCCTACCTAACCTTTAAAAAGCCTGTTTGTATGTTTGATCTGCATGTCCACCTGTGCACTGCCTGCATGCCTGGTGCCTGAAGAGGCCAGAAGAGGCCATCGGATCCCCCGATACTGGAGAGATGGATGGTTGTGAGCTGCCAATCAAACCCAGGCCCTCTAGATCAGTCAGTGTGCTTAACCACTGAGCCACCTCCCCAGCAACTAAACCTGAAGCTCGGCAATCAACATGTGTCCACCTCCTAAGTGCGGGCGTTGAAAGCACACGATACTGCTCCAGATATTAGGAATCTAAACTCGGACCAGCATGCCAACGGGAAAGCACTTTATTGACTAAGCCAGCCCCCTAAGCCCTTACTCTTTTATTTACTTACGTATTTGGTTTTCTGAGACACATTTTAACTCACTAGAGAGCCTAGGCTGACAAGACTGTGTGTGCGAGTGTGCATGAGTGTTCATGTATGTATGTGTGTGAGTGTGTGTGTTTGTGTGTGTGTGCACCTATACAACAATAATGAAGAGGTTAATAATTTGAGAGAGGGCATGGGAACAGGCGATGAGAAATGGCAGTGAGGTAATACAGTACTCATGTATGCATTTTTAAAGATAAAAAATGTTTATGTTTAAAAAAAAAGAAATCTTTACCTACACCTCAGACTTTAAAAGATTCTTTTAATATAAAAGTATTTATAAGAAATGAAGTGATAAGAGCCCATGGAAACCACTGGTGGGAAGGAACAGCAATACCAAGAAGTAATAAGTGTGCGGCGGCCATGAGGAAGGCCACCTCCTGCCATCCGTGACCCCCTTGTTGGGACCACTTCTGAGAACCAAAGCCCCTCACCACATCGTGAGAGCAGAAGGGGGCGCTCTGCCCGAAGTCATTTCCACCCAGAGAAACCTCAAACGGCTCAGAGAATTTTTTTTTAACACTTAAAAATATTATCAAATACTTAACAGAATGCCAACCATGGAGCCTTCAAAGCGCACGGCAAACGCCTCATCTACACAGACAGGCTTTGGGAGCTGTAGAAGCAGGGAGGGCCTCCCCTCCTGGAGAGGTAGGCTTCTCACCCTGAAAGAGAAGTTTTCCAAATGCCCCACCAGGGGGCCTGCAGGCCACTGAGCATAAGGCACGAGAATATGAACCACGCCCTGGCCTCGTCGGCACTGAATATATTACTCCAAGCAATTTTCAAAGTATTTGTTGAAATGACAAACTTTCTTTGGAAAGCCGGTGTTTGCACTGTTTAAACAGCAGTAAGTCTGGAAGGTCATGGTGGCCTCTTAAATCCAAACCTCTCCTCGCATCTTAGTAAAACAAAACTGAGACCAACAAGGCACACAACTGCACATGACTCGTGCTTTCAGAATTAGTAGGATTCATATATGACTATAAATTTCAAATTACATGTGAGATTTAAGTACCGAGTACCCGCACTACTGCATTCCTGGGATCGTGGAGGGCAGTAATAGAGATTCCCAAGGAAGTTGCAGGAACGCCAGGCTTGGTGGCACATGCCTATAATCCCAGCACTGGGGTCTGGAGTTCAAGGACCCTCTGGGCTACATAGCAAGACCTTGCCTCAAAGCAAACAAACAAACAAACAAAACGCATGTCCGTAGGGATGGGGGTTGTTTTGGTTTTGTTATTTGAACAGCAGGGCCGGGCCTGGCAACAGGAATGTAGCAGAAATTTCTCCCAATTAATTTAAATATTAATATAACAAGAAGCCTGTGATTGGACAGGGAAACGGGAGGCGGAGCTAAGAGGGAAGAGGAAGGAAAATGGAGGAAGAGAAAGATCAGCTAGATCCACGTGGCTTTGAATAGCCACAGGTAACTATAAATATCTTATAAGGGGTGGATAGTTACTGATATTAATCTGACTGATCAATTACAAGCCTCTAGGGTTTTGATTTTACAAGGTCACGGGTATTTGGGACCGCTGACCACAGAGGGCGGATGGCTGGGAATGTGAGCAGAATCCGCAGCAAAAAAATCGTGAGATGGTCGGTCTCTGCTTGGGGCTAGTCGTGGAGGCAGCGTCGGGGTTGCAGGGGCCTAAGAGTAGCTGGTGATAGCGCGGGATGGTGCATTTTTTTATTATTTCCTGCAACACAAGTGAGCATCATTGCTTTGGAGAGAAGGAAATTGATTGAGAAAAGCTATTTCCCCTCAGCTTAGGGATGTACCATAAAGGGCAGGGGTGGGGCACACTGAGTCCCTGCCCCATTCCACTAGCCGCTGAACAAATTGCACTTCAATACACTAAAGAAAGAGGGAAGTCTTGAAACACCCTGCAAACCACCTAGGAATGGTGGGGGAGTGGGGTAGGGAAATCTCAAGACTAGCTCTGTCAAAAGCTGCTGCAATAAGAAATAAAGAAAAAAATACAAGGGTAACATTTTGCCTGGTGAAAACTCTGCACCCAGAAGTCAAGTAAAGAAGTAAAATGTAATGTAATATCCCAAACTGAGTTAAATATTATAAAACACAGATTTGAAGTTTAGGAAAAGCAACAAAATCTACTTCTTGGTCTTTCAGCCAAGATCCAGGGCATTTCCTGCTCTCAGTAGTTACTTCCTGCCCTCAGTAGGCACTTCCTGCCCTCAGGAGGTACTTCCTGCTCTCCTCAGTAGGTACTTCCTGCTCTCCTTAATAAGTACTTCCTGCTCTCCTCAGTAGGTACTTCCTGCTGTCCTCAGTAGGAACTTCCTGCTCTATGCAGTTACTCTCCTTGCTCTGGAACAGGGTGTGGAGCAGAGACTTGCTGCTCCACACCACCCTGTAGTTCATAACAGTACACTCCTCAGGGGAAATTGCCAAAAAATGCCCTACCCTGCCCAATCAACAACTAGAATCATATATTTAAAAGCAAGAATGAAAGGGATTTTGATAAAGGAAGAAATGGGACTAGGGATGCTATATTTCTGGGGAAAACCTAGAATAAAAAGTCAAAACTTCCCCAGAAATAAACTACAGCATGTCCAAACTAAATGGGCTCAGATTAAATTCCATTGCAGAACATTTTTGAGAGGTAATGAGAATCATAAAGCGACAGGGACCAAGTCGCTGAAACACAAGGCAGGAAAAGAAGATGTAAGCGAAGAATAAGCGGAGAACACCAAGAAAACAAATAATGATCTAGGAATACTATTTCCTTACATAAGGCAGGTGCTCAGCAATGCATGGAGAAAGCCCATTGTATGGAAACTGATTGGCAATGCACACATCTGAAATATACTCTAGTAAGACCAGGAGGTATTAATAACAGGAACAAATAACACCAATCATATAGGAAGAAGGTTCAAATTCTTTTTTTTTAATTTTTTTAAAGATGTATTTATTTTATTTATATGAGTGCACTGTAGCTGTCTTCAGACACACCAGAAGAGGGTACAGATGGTTGTGAGCCACCATGTGGTTGCTGGGATTTGAACTCAGGACCTTCAGAAGAGCAGTCAGAGCTCTTAACCACTGAGCCATCTCTCCAGCCCAAACGTTTACATTCTTATTCAGATATGAAACTCAGGCTGTGACGAGGTGGCTCACCAGTCAGAGACCTGGGTAATGTTCCCAGCGTCTGTGTGGTGGCGCACAACCCTCTCTAACTCTAGCCCCAGGGGATCTGATACCTTCTGCGGCTTCTTCAGGTGTCACACACACACACATGGCGCACAGACATACATGCAGGCAAAACACTCACATGTATAAAATAGTTTCAAAGGGAACCCAGGCTGATAGGCTCTCCTAAGAACGACAGACAGGTGGGCCGAGCAGGAGCATAAGCACGTCCTGAAGGCGCAGGAGAGATGGCGCGAAGGACCTCGGCTTTCACACCTATCTGCCCCCATCTGCCAAGGGAGGACAGCTCAGGGCAGAAGTGACAGACACGTGACTGATTACCTAGGATGGTATCGAAAGATTCCGTCGTCAACATGATTTGTTCTGAGAGTACAAAAGTGTAGCCTTTAAAACGGCAGCAAAATAAAGAGGAAACAGGAAAACACGGTTTTTGTTGCTCGTTCTTATTGAGGGTACAGGGAAGAGCCAGGAGATACCACACCAAACTGTCAGCACATACGGTAAAGGTTTAGTAAGAAACGGGAAAAGCTGATGCTGCTATTAAAACATATGGGAAGCTGGAAGGGTGGCCCAGTGGTTAAGAGCGTTTACTGCTCTTGCGGAGGCCCTTGGCTTTAGTTCCCAGCACCCACATGGAGGCTCGCATCTGTTTATCTATAACTTAAGGTTCGAGAAGTCTGATGCCCCCTTCTGGCCTCTGTGGGCAATGCATACACGCAATACATAGATGTAGGCAAACACACAACTAAAATAAGAATAAATATATCTCTTTAAAAAAAAAGAATATAATAGCAGCAACAGGATCAAAGCCACAAACATTCTTGAACGCTAGGAGATTCTGACCACGAGAGTAAGTCACAAACAAAGCCTGATACACAGCCCTGAGCCAGCATCTTAGCCGGTGGGTGTACTCCACAGACCAAGGAAAGCTGGACCCAGACAGACACATCGCCCAAATAATGGACACCTCTCCAGTGCAGCCCGATGAGAGGAAACCAAGAGGAGGCTTGAGAACCAGAAAAGGCAGGCAGAGACCTGCTGCTGTCTATCTAGAAAATGCTACAGAAAAAATTATAAAACTCGGAAAGTCTTCAAAATTGTGATGACCAAACACTTATACTCGTATTTTATGTGGCTTATAACTCTTCATATTTTCTATATGGTAAACATTAAACAGAACATTTTATTCATTTAAAAGTAAAGATAAATATGTCAATATAAAAAGCATATTTTCAAATAACGGTAAACAAAAACTGTGGTAAAGGTTTTCTATTTTCATAAGTATTTTTTTTGCCATCCAGAGAGCTTTTTATATCACATCCCGCAACCTCTGGAAAACCTCCACCGCTGAAGAGAAAATTAAGAGAACAGATTCTGTCTTAGTGTCATTGTGGAAATGGCTTTGTCCTTTTTAATTTACTAAAAGGATATCAGGAATTGCCATGGGTACCTAGAACCCCTAACTGAACTAACCCACACAAAATAATTCAGCATAAGAGGAAGACATTGGGACGT